>VZTY01014788.1:57095-68239 GCA_013400935.1 Turnix velox
AAGAAAAGATTTTTTCACAGTGAGGATGATAGGACACTGGAATGAACTGTCCAGAGAGGGTGTGGAGTCTCCTTATCTGGAGACATTCAAAACCCATCTGGACAAGTTCCTGTGTGACCTGGTCTGGGTGTGCCTGCTCTGGCAGGGGGATTGGGCTAAATGATCTCTGGAGGTCCCTGATATTCTGTGATTCTGTGAAACTCTAGATAGCCTCAACCAGTTAATTAAAATGAGTGGAATTTCTACAGAGTGCTCATTTGCTCTTTAAAGTGTGTGGTCACTACATTTGTCCTTAAACTGAGCAGTTATCCATGAAAACATCTTATTTGGTTGGTTTCAGCAAAAAGACTGAGAGTTTTTAATGTCTTCATTTTAGGATGACCAATTTGTTTATTCGTCTTTGGTGACAAAAGTCAACAGATTAATAAATCCCTGATACAAAGATAGTGTTTTGAATCACATCTTCAGTTTCCTGCAGAGGTCCAAGGTCTGCCACATTTCAGCACCAGCTTTGTGTAAGGGAAATGCATCCTTACAGTGTGTTTGATGGTCTTACAGTGATCTTCAGCACAGGCACTGGAGGATAAACACTGGCTAATAGCTCCAATCGAGTTTTCATTATAGACTTCATTCCTTTTTTTTTTACAAAAACAATCAGTCAGATGCTGTATCTGTGTCTTTTTAAGTAAATACAAGACATAGCTGTTGCAGTATGGGCATAGGCCATAAAGGGTTAACAGCTGCTCAGCTCAGGCCTGAGAAAATCCTATCAAGCCACCTGAGGCCTTGGAGCTTGTTTGTGAATCCATTGTTTTGGGAAAGAGTCCTCTATGCGATGGGAACTATGAAGGAGTCAAGGATGGACAAGGTAAACAACGGCCTTGTGTGTTGGCAGAAGAACTCTAAGAGGAGGGTCTGACATTAATGCAAGAATGTAACCTGTAACCAATCAGTATGTTAGTAGCATTGATAATTAATCATCACTGTATATAAGCTTGTCTCATGCTCACAATAAACGGATTCTGGCAGATCATATTGATCGTGGAGGTCAGCCCCTTCTTACACCAATTGTCGTATTACTTTACATAGCTAGTAAGATGCAAGGTTTTTCATTGAGATTAGTTTGCTGATACTACCCATGGGGCTTTACTGATGGTGTGAATAAGTTGCCTAAGTAGCAAAATATCATCCCCAGGCTGGGAGCAAGTACTCCATCACAGGCCCCTTTCTAACAAGTGTAGAGAGATTAGAAAACCATTTGTTTGCTTTGAATGTTTTTGCTCCTGCTTACTTGTTTGAAAGTGATTTATGGATCATTTAAGGAAGGGAAAACTGCTATTTGCAGGGGAAAGTTTCAAAGCCAGCTTAAGGTTTTTTCCAGGCAAACTACTGCTGGAGTAGTCAAAGCAACACAGTCAGTTTTCCCCCACTGGTGATGCCTTTAAGTGCCACATGAGGTTTTGTGAAGTGATCTGCAGTGCCCTTATGATGTCTCAGAGGGAATGAAATTGCCACCTGATTTTTTTATCATCCTCTTTCCACCACTGAAACATCAGGCCTAGTTTTCCTTGGTTTAGACAAAGATGGGAAGGAGCTCTGGTGAATGAGAGAAGTATAAATAAAATGTTGTAGTAGTCTGTAGCTGTAAAAATAAGTAGCATTGTCTGTAAACTTAATATTTCATGTCTTCCATCCGAGGAGACTGAAAATGCATCCATGTCTGTGCCCTATTTCTTTTTATTCAGCATGTATAAAAAACTTCAACCCTTTTGGTAGGAGGAAAATTCACCTGGTCTCAGGTCTCTTAGCTCAAAGTAGTTTAAAAACTTATCCTAGATGTTTAGGAATTAAATTTGGGTGGAGGTCTGGTAGAATATTCATCTCTCACTGAACAGTTAAATTAACCTGGTAAGAGATCATCTCTGCAACTGTGCATCAACATTTTGAGCTTCCTGTGAAAATAAATGGTATCACATAGAGCACTCATAAATAAGCTGTGTCAGAGAAGGAGGGACAGAACTTCTATCTAGAATGTCTATTCTGGATAAGTTCTATTCAAACAAGATGACTCTGATGTGACTGAGCTGGAAGAGGGGATGCAGGACTGGACCCATACCACTTGATGCCTACTTCATGTGGGCAGGAACAGGGAAGAGGGAGCCTCTCAAGGTGCTTATTACCGTGCCTGAAAGACACTAGCACATAGACACATAAGAAAGGCACAGTCCTCTTGATTGCTTTGGGAGGACCCTCACATTTTTCTCCACTTTCTTTCACTACACTATGAGGAGAAAAGCAAAATCATAAAAAAACTGGCTTGCTGCCATGTGCTAAAGCATCATCTCCATCAAGACCCTAATAGCGCACTTAAATGTCTGCTCCTGCCTTTTATGTCTTTCTCCTGTACTTGGGAATGAGGAGATTGAAAGATATAGAAGCACTTCCAGTTCTTCAGCTTTCACTGTATTCTCTGGGGTTGAGCAAGGTTCATTAGAGCCAGTGGAAAAACCACATGCTATCTCATGATTTTTCACCCTGTCCATTTATGTACATCTTTTACCCTCTTGTTTTGTAATGCTACATCAGGAAAGCAAAGAAATTAATGAATAAAAAGCTCAAAAGCTTGTAAGCAATGTAGTACAGCATATTGGCCCAAGAAGTAAAGTGCTATCAAAGATGGTGAGGCTTTTAAAGTGCTACTCCAAGATGTCAGAAGTAATGGAGGGTGCTCATTCTACTGTGTTCTTCTAAAACTGACAGTTTCTGTCTGTGCTGTTCTCTTAAAATCAGAGAGATTTAAACAAGTTGTCCAGTGAGCAGTGAGAAACCTGATTTCTTATGAATTGCCCTTTTTTCCTCTCCCTCCAATTTGAACATTGTCAGTTTTCCACATCATGCTGTTGACATTTGCCCTGAAATGGAAAGCTTACAAGGATGTTGTCCCACCTCCAACTGCTTGTCAGTGGTTGGATGTGGGAATAGCTGCCACATCCTTGTTGTTTTGCCCTCGTGAGGGAAAATAATCTGACTTGTTTTGTGCTAGAAAGTATATACAAGGCAGTTAAATTTCAAATGCCTACCTCCTTGTCAATTTTAGTAGAAAGTAGCCTTTGGTTGCAAAATTATTGCATGAGAAAAGGAAAAGTGGAGAAAATCACAACCTTAAATGTCTTTCTTCTTGGGGAATTCAAGCATGAAACAGATAATGCCTGTATTAGTGTATTTGCCTGCTCTTTCTTCAACGTCTTTGGTTTGTATTTTAAAGATATTCAATCAAGAAGGCTGATCTTTTATGAGTAAAATTTCAAATAAGTGCAGCTGAGGCTTCAAAAATAACCTGTACAATATAAGATACGTTTTAAAAATTGCCAGGACAGGTTCTCCTTTTTTGGTTCTCTTGCTGTTTTAGTACCTTGTTCATCAAAATCCAGTATAAATAGTTAATTCTATCCAGGGTTCCCAGAAGTTAGAGAGAGGCACCTCTTGTCATATCCAGGGCTCACAAAATTTTATAGTGTGGCACCAGTTGCCATTAGCATGCAGAAAAGGAACAGCTGCTGGCTGTTTTTCCACAGCGTGGACCTTTAAATGTTGGTGAGTGCTTTGTAATATAATATTATTTTTGCTTCAGTAATATTTGAGTCCAAGCTGAAAGTGGAGTCTGAAGGTACTATATTTTTGTAACTACATGCTGTAGGAGATAATCCTGTCCCTGGTTCCCCTCTGTGCCTTTCTCCCAAAATATCACAGCTAATTAGCCAAAGAGTTTTGTGCTTGGAGCTTTGTCTCCTGCTTCCCTATTAGAATCTCTTCCCTGGACCTCCCTGCTGCATTGCAATGGTGGGGAGATTTGTGCTGGGGAGAAGAAAGAAGCTCTTTCCTGTGAGGGTGGTGAGGCACTGAAAGAGGATGCCCAGAGAAGTTGTGGATGCCACCTCAATCCCTGGAGGTGTTTAAGGCCAGGCTGGATGAGGCACTGAGCAACCTGGTCTAGTGGGAGGTTTCCCTGCCTATGTCATGGGGGTTGGAACTGGATGATCTTTAAGGTTCCTTCCAACCCAAACCATTTTATAAGTAGAGGTATTCACAGCAGGGAAAATGTTCAAAACTTCTAAGCAAGGAAGGGAGTGTATTTTAAAGCTGTTCTTTCAACCAGGGAATGGGGCTTATTAAAAATCCACAACAAGCTTTTGACTGTACATAGTTGTCCAAATACCTTGGGTGCTTTCAAGAAATATATCTAGCACCCATGTTGTAATAATAATAGTATGGGTTCTGTTTCTATTTTTACTTCTATGACTTGCTATGTGACCCACACTGAGTCTCATTGTGCCTTGATCTTCTCTGTTCTAATACTAATTGAAGATAATTTTCATTTATGATAATGAAAGTTTATGCACCTCGATTGTTTTGCTCCAGCTCTAGGATTTGATCAGGTCACCTATTAAGGATGATCTTATGTGACTTACATCATTATAAGAGATTTCACTTAATGTTGATGAGCTTTGAGAGACTTGAATGAAAGTCATTATTAGTGTATGTGTCCCTTAAGAGGCATCTTCATGATGAACATGCCTTTCTGTGAGTCCTCCTAGAAGGCAAGAATTGTATTCCTGTTTGCATTAGTTGAGCACAGCTGAAGCACAAATCTGAAATGTGAAGGGATGTCACAGGGTCAGAATTTCTACTCATTTGATGCCAGTGAGTCTCTCCTAAAATAAAACGTTAAGTTTCTGAACCAAGTCATTGAGAGTTATCCCACATCATCAGAATGTTGCCATTTATAATACACTTATTATCAATGCCCTTTTCCATTACAGCTTCTAATTATCTGAATTTGACACTGATTAAGTATATTCATGACTTAGAAACTGAAATAAGGCAGTATGTTAGAGGAAGATAACACAATTTACTTGAATGAAACTGCATTGCCTTTTTTTTTTTTTTTTTCCTTTAAGCATGCCCTTTAAATAAGAAGTTAATTCTGGAAAGAAGTACAGAATTATGTTCATAATCATTACTCTTGGTTAGGTAATAAGTTGCTTTGAGTTGGTTAAGTGACTGAAGCAGAGGAAGTTTTGGATCCTGACCTTATTTTCTTGATCTTGTGAGGCTTTTTTGTTGTTGCTGGTTTATGAATGACTGTAATATCACTGTTATGGAAAAATTGTGTATTTTCTTGGTTCTACTCAGGAATTAGGACTTGGCTTCCATTGGGAGCTATTTTCTTTGTCACAGCTACCCTACATCTAAGGAGTGGCAGGGATGTAAATGCTTTTTCTTTTTTTTTTCATTTATTTTTGAGGACAGAGGATAAAACCTGTATTGTTCACATATAGCGTGGCATTTGTGGCTTGAATAATGCCTGTCATTTTTGTTAGTCTCCTGGTGGTTTTTGATCTCTTATTGAGGAGGTCTGAAAAATTTGCTTTGGGAGTTCTAACAGCATTTGACTGTTAGTTACTGTCACCTTTGTTCAGATTAATTCCTTCATCTTTTTTACCTCTTGTATTTCATATACTCAGGCCATAAAACAAGAGATAGATATGTGTCTCAAAGAGAACTCAGTCTTACTTTTAGTCCTCTGTAAAGGTAAGGGTTTTTTGTCTTTTACTTTTGTGTTAAGCACATTTGGTTTCTTTTTTTGAAAGGGGTGGTATTTCTCGCTGTCTTATTTACAGTATATTTTTGCAAATATGAAATCATCCTGTTTAGTTCTGCAAGAGTGTCAAGATGCCTATCTCATGTATCTGTATTTCAAGCTCTGTGTCAGCCAGAGCTAGGCTGTGCTACATGATGTGACAAAGTTCAATGTGCCCAAAGCAGCCATCATTTCCAGAGTGTTTGTTTGCTGCTGCCTACCTCCCTTAGCCCCATGCTTTGACATTGAAAGGTTTTATGGGATTTTTTAACCCTTCCTTTGGTGTTTAGCAGTGACAAGAAGCCATTTAAGTAGGAGCGTGCTACTTCTAGTGTCATGGGAATTTCTAGGCTGGCTTGTGAATGTGTCCTGTCAACATAACTGGTGTCAAGGTGTGTGGCACATGATAGCTATGTCTTCTGATCCATCTGAAGCTCGCTGAGAAGAGCTCTCCACTCCCTGGTATTTACTGGCCAGGCTGGCTGAGGCATTGGGCAACCCGGTCTAGTGGGAGGTGTCCCTGCCCATGGCAGTGGGGTTGGAACTAGATGATCTTGAAAGTCCCTTCCAAACCAAACCATTCTATGATTCTAATATCCCAAGGCTGTGGGGTATTCAAGATTCATCTGAAAAAGGATACACACACTCTTTTCTTTATAGACTAAGGACAGATTACATAGTGTTCGGCTCTGAGGCTTCCAACTTAATTTGCTTCCTCAAGGACTATTATTGAGCTGAAAAAGCAAGGTGTATGAATGACTTTTGCATACAAATGAGAGGTTAACATGTTTATTATTGAAAGCTCATTATGAAACTGCTTCTTTTATGCTGATTTCTTCAATATTCTAGATTAGATTGCTGAGCATTAGGGAGATGGCTCTCATCAGACTTTGGGAATAAACTGATTAAATTTAAAGCAGCTGTCTTTTTCTTGTCACTGAGAAATTGTAATGACTTTTAACTTTCCTAAAACAAACAGAGGAAAACAAATACATATAGTTGTTTCTCTGCTCTTCCTGCTGTTTCCTGGCTTGATACAATAAGTGTGTACAAGTGATTTATTGTTATCAAAACAATGTGTTGTGATATGGGAAAGGATGATCATATCTGTGGTGCCACTTAATAGGTCTACCATGAAAAAACCCCATGCATTTTATTTTAATGTTTTTTTTTCTTAAAGATGTGATGAGAAACATACAAAATTCAATCTCTGATTGTGATCATCTTGAGAGAAAAATCCTCAAGAGAATCAGTGGGTCTTTTGTTTTGCAGATTTCCTTTAAATTAAGAGCAGCCCTTGAGAGAGGACATCAAAATCCTGCATCTGAAGGGAGGGAAAAGAGAGAAAGAGCAAGTGATTTCTGGAAGGAAAAGAGAAAGGGCAAGTGATTTTTAAGGCTGAAGGAAATAACTGAGTTCAGGAAAAAGTCAAAGTGAAGTAGGATGTCATCCTAAAAGTGATGGAATATCTATTCACAAAGGTTCCAGCATTGTCAGCAACCTGTTGTCGGTCCTAGGTATATGTAGATGCTATGAATTATCTCAGTGCATAACACAAAGCAATATGTATTTGACAATTTTCTAATAGTTAGTCATTAGCTATTTTAGTCTGTCGAATTAACCATTCTTACAATTTTAAAGGCTGTTGTTGAGAAGCTTGTTCATGCTTATTAAGAAACAGTAAGGAAGTTATAGATGGTTTAGTGGATGAATGGGGTGGCTGAGATCACCAGCTAAAAAGTAGATTAAAGGGAAATCAGTGTCACTGCCTTTTGAAGGAGTGAGGTGATAAATTTCTAGGGGCAGGTAGGAACGAGGTATCTTCAGAAAGTCTGTATTCACTTTTTATCTGTTTTTTTATTCTTCAGTAAGCAGTGTGACTACTGCCAATTTAGGGTGCACTGTTGAGTCATGCTTCATTCTTATTTCAAAAACCAACTGTGGGGAGTAATACTAGATAATTAGGGTTGATACTTAGCTCTTCTAAGGATTTTGCAAATCCATTTAACTGGTGTCATTAACCACATTTTACAGGTGGAAGAAGTCACACAGAGAAATGTGGAATAACCTAAGAGAGGGGCCCAAGAGCCAGGAAACAAACACAGTCCCTGAAGTCCCTGAAGTCTTATCAGGGAGTTAAGTCATTGAAATTCCAGGAATTGCAGAAATTAGTTGAAGTGTTGTTTAAAGAACCACCTGAACACTAAAATTTTAGTTAGCACCTTGCTGCCTTGGTATTATGTGTTGCAGGTTTTGACAGCCTGGTTTTGGCTGGTTCCACAGAATCACAGAATATCAGGGATTGTAAGGGAGCTCAAGAGATCTAGTCCAATCCCCTTGCCAGAGCAGGAACACAGGAACTCATCCCAATGGGTTCTGAATGTCTCCAGAGAAGGAGACTCCACAACCTCTCTGGGCAATGTTCTATTACCCTCGCTGTGAAATTTTTTTTTTTCTTACATTTCTCTGGAATCTTCTATGTTCCAGCTTGTACCCATTTCCCTTTGTCCTATCATTGTAAGTCACTGAGAAGAACCTGGCTCCATCCTCCTCACACTCACCCTTTCCATATTTATAGACAAGACTGAGGTCCCCCCTCAGTCTCCTCTTTTCTAAGCTGTGTGCATGACAGCCTTTGTCCACACTTTGGTTTCATTCACCAGATAGTTTAGCAAAATATAAAATCTCTGTGTCAAAGAGCCAGAAAAAAATGATAACATTTCTAATTTGAAATCAGCTGACTTCAGCTTCCACACATCAACTTTCTATTCTTCTCCTCTGCAAGAGGAGAAGACTTAATTTCTGGTGTTTACCCCATGTGGGGTTATCAAATTGCATCTCCTTCTTGGTGTGGTAAGCTGTACAGCTTCTTTTTATGTAATTCTTAAAACAGCTTTTTGGATTGTCTCTTCACTTCCACATACTTTCCGAACTTGCTTGTATGACTATGTGTGTCAGACATGCAGCCAGCATCCCAGATGCTGCTGCTCAGGAGGATGGAACTAACTCCTTGCTTTTTCTCACCTCATGCTATACAAAGACATTGGGCAAACGAGTTGTTTGCACTTGGTTTACATTGTCAATTTTATTTATATTATTTGAAATCCAAGATAAATCCAAGGACTTAACAAGTCTACTTGGCTTGTGAGGAGGCTACAACAAAGAAGTCAGTGCAGACAAATGAGCTTACTGCTGTGCCTGGGCAATGGCCACGGCACATGGCTACATCCTCTCTGGCTGAGGGAGACATTGGGAAAATGGAGACTTCTTGGAGGCTGGAGCACAATGTCTATGCCAGGAGCTGACAAGAGATGAGCCCAGGGGAAAGGGACATGGTGAGGTCACAGCTGGAGTGCTGGAGTGTCCAGTTCTGTCTCCAGTTCAAGGAGGACAGAAAACTACTGGGCAGAGACCAATGGATCATTACAAAGATGATCAGAGGACTGGAGCTCCTCTTTCATGAGGGAAAGGGTTTAGCTTGGAGTAGACTGAGAAGGGATGTCATCACTCCTTTAAGTATCTAAAGGGTAGGTGTCGGGAGAATGGGGCCAGGCTCTTTTCAGTGGTGCCCAGTGACAGGACAGGTGTCAACAGACGCAGGCCTGAGGACACCAAATTGCAGCTCAACGTGAGGAAAAACTTATTTCCTTTGAAGGTTTTGAATGTTTGGAAAATGGTGTGAGGAATGTTTGAGCCAAGAATTTGTTCAAAATATGGTGCAAACTCCCTTCCACTAGTAGCTTTGAATAATTTGTGAAAATCACTTTATAAACTGTTGAGAGAGTATCAGACTTCTAATCTGATGGTCAAGGGTTCAAGTCCTTGTTCAGGTACAAGGCTTGTCAGAGCTGGCTTGATGATTGGACTTGATTATCTGAAAGGTACCATCCAACCTAAGATGGATATAGAGTTATCAGCATCTGTGATAACAGATGAAGGATATGCAGACGGGCATTAAAAAGTTGGTTGTAGAGCAGGATGTCCTAGGGTTGGATCTAGACAATCTTTAAGTTCCCTTCCAACCCAAACCATTCTATGGCTAGGGGGGTGATGGAGAGCTGGAACAGGGAGTCTCCTTCTCTGGAGATACTCCTGCTTCGACTCGATCCCGTGCAACTCGCTGTGTCAGAGGGATGGACGAGCCCATCTCTGGAAGATCCTTTCCAACCTTTGCCATCCCCAGGAAAGCGGGCGGGCGGCTTCCTTGGGGGAGATGGCGACGGGGATGTCTGTGACCACTGATGTATCCGTTAAACGGCAGCGGTACCGCCTCCCCCCCGGGAGGCGGCGCGGAGACTTGGTGTTTGCCGGCATCCCCCGGGCTCACATCCAATCCAAACCCAGCCCCGCAATGCCGGCAGCCGCCCCGCCGCCCCTACACCCCGTATCGGGCTCCTGCTGCCCCTACGGACACAGCCAGGGTGAGTGACACTTTCCTCCACCCCTTGTCCCTGACAGCAGCCTCATCACCGGTCCCCATGCCCGACAGAGTGGAGGGTTGTGGGGGGGATGTTTTGGGTGGGGGAGATGTTTTGGGAGGCGAGGGGGAGGCTCTGGAGGCGAAACTTCCTCCTTCTCGGGTTCTCGGTCTCGCTGTGTCCGTGGGTGAGGTGAGCGTGGGGGGAAAGAGGGGGAAAGATGACGAGGGCGATTGAGAGGAGATAGAGAAAGGTGCAGTTGATGTGGTGGCTCTAGGAGGTAAGGGAGGCTAATTTAATTAAAAAAAAAAGGGAAAGAAAGAAAAATGGAAAAAATATTNTGTATGAAGTTGGATTCACTGCACTGGATTCGGGAAGAGGAGCAAGAGGCTACTGCCACATGGAGAGTAAGTCTTGTGCTGCCTCCCGCAGGGGGTGCTGGGTGGGTCAGGCTGCCTGTCCTCCCTTTTCCCAGCCTCAGCAGCCCTGCGAGGGACAGGAGCAAGCTTTGGAGTCTGGATGTGAAGCCTTTGTGTTGACTATTCCAAAAGGTTCTCCCTGTGTTGCCTGTAAAGCAGTAAAAACGCAAGAACTTGCTTAATACTCGTTGGAGTCGATGTGAATGTAGTTCATTTGATACGAGTACTTGGGGCTGCTCACACAGTGCTGATGCTCTGCACAAAAAAAAAAAAAAAAAAAAAAAAGATGTAATGTAAATATTCTAAAGTCTTGTGCCTGTTGTATGTTGAAAGACACCCGAGGATGGGGAGTTTTCCCTCATCTGGGGAATTACTATGGCAGGAGCTACATGGGTACAGGCTCAAAGGGGTGGGGAGGGCTGTTTTGTCTGATGAGGATGCTGTGACATGAGGGAGCTAAGATTCTCTGGGGAAGAATGCTGGCTGTGCCCTTGTTACCCCTGACTTATGTAGTTACATTGGTTATGTTTATTCCCATTTAATAACAGAACAGATATTTAAAGGATAANGAGTTCTTGAAATTGCGAAGTTGTGGTGACTTTTCCACCCTTTTCTTTCAGTTGATTAAAGGGAAGACCTACTTCCCCTCATTTATTTCCCCCCTCC
>VZTY01014788.1:85367-98859 GCA_013400935.1 Turnix velox
TTCTATTCTATGCCTCTTTTTGCCTTTAGAGCAGAAGTTCACTTATAACTACAGAACTTTTTCTAGAAACTAATTTTCCATTATGGCCCTGGCTTTGTTCCTTCCTATTTGCTGAAAATAAGTTGGTGCATGTGAAGCACCTGAGACCAGATGTTCCATTTCCATCTCTAATATGTAATCATAGCAGTTGCACAGGTATGCAAAGGGAGGCAAGATACAGATACACACTGTTTGCTTTCACATTTAATTCACAGCACTGCAAAACAGAGATTGCTGGGCAGCACTAAAATAGTCATGTTGCCCATTCTGACAGTCGGGAAATATTTTTCAGAGACAGGCTGGCCTCCACTCTGTGGGTATTTTGTCATATGACAAACAGTGTTACCTACAAACTACAGGAAAGCAAATTGTACCTGTTCCAATTTCACTTTGATGCTAATTGGCCATGAACACCTCTGTTAAACAGAATTTACATAAAGCATCATTTTGCAAATATAGCCTTTTCAATGAGCAAAATGAGTTTATAAGCTCATGATTGTGTTGGATATTTCTAATTAGTAATCTAATTGGTATCCCTGTAAACACAGGCCATTTGAGCAAGATTCTGGCTTTTATGACTTTTTAATATGTTGCTTCTGACTGCTTAAAGAGTGACCAGAGCAGTAGCAATGGAGTAGAATGAAGAGCTGCCACTAATCTTAACCAGTGCTGAATGATAAAAACAAAATAGAAGCAAGATTCATGAATTTTATCTGCTCTTGGTGTGTCAGGATCTGGAGGCAGCTTTTTGGAAATGAAGCACGGGGCTAGAAATGGTGATGTCCTTTAGGGATGTCCTTTGTTGCGGGAAACCTCTTCCTTCACTTCAGATTCCTACGCTGTAGGTGTTCATCTGTGTTAGACTCTGTGTACCTAGAGGATGGAAATTGGTATGTACTTTTAGGCTTTTGACTTATTTGGAGTGGTCTTTCAGTCAGGTGAATCTTGTCCTTCTTTCTTCTTGTCAGCGATTTTTTTCCTTAACCCTTTCCAGCTAAGGGGAAATAGAAGAGAAAAGATCCTGGGTCTTCTTTTCTGAGGAAGTCTGTTTGCTTACAGTAAGCCTAGTTCCTATGAGAATCTAACCCTGTTCCTAATGAGTTTTGAACCTACTGGCTAATTTCCATCAGAGCTGGCAGAGAAACAGCAAACTGGAGAAAAAACAAAATCCATTAAATTTCATGAAAATAAGCAGCTGGAGTAAGAAGGAAAATTGTTTATGTCCCTACAGAGAAAAAAGGTGGAAATACACTTTGATGCAGGTAAATTTTAATATTATTGACATGGGAGAGAGTTGGAAACTTGGTTTAATTATTAATTCACTGTACTGCTATTCTTCTTATCAACTGTTGTCTGGTTATATACTTCTCTAAGTCCACCATCCTATATTTTGCTTTCCCCCCTCTTTTTCACTGATGTGTTTGCCCACAATGATCAGAGTCCTTACAGCAAAGCTGAGTCAGGAGGGTAGTGAGTTGTACCAGAGCAACAGAATGTGTTTGACAGCTGCTCTGACTTCCTCCTGTCTAACACAATCGCCTCACCTAGGACTAGGTGTTTAAGGCCAGGCTGGATGAGGTACTGAGCAACCTGGTCTGGTGGGAGGTGTGCCTGCCCGTGGCAGGGACTTGATGATCTTGAAGGTCCCTTTCAACCCAAACCATTCTATGATTCTATGGCTTGGAGTTGTTCTGAGCATAGTCTTAGTGAAGAGGCTACAGAGTTGTGGCCATAGGTTTTCAGGCAAGCTGACAAGTTCCACGGTGTCTCTGTAATGATTGTCACAAGGCTGTGAAAATATACCCACAGTGAATGCTGTTCTCTACCTGTTTGGCTGTCAAATGAACTGAAAATGTGCTGCTTTTTTTCCTGGAAGAAAAGATGGTGCAGTGTTGCCACCTTATGCTGTGTTGAGAGATTAGGAGTCTGGCATTCCTGATGAAAGAACAGGTACAGGAGTGTATTTTAGAAAAGTGCAACATTCCCCACTGATTTTAAGATTTGAATTAAGACCAGTCTGTTCTCCACTGTCCTACCAGTTTCTGAGAATTTTTCTGAACGTAAAGTATTATTTGTACAGTATCATGCGTCGCATTGATATTTTCTTAATTAATTAAAAAAGCTGTATTTATAAAATGGGAAAATATATTCATGCTTCTGTTTTCATAATACATATACAAAATAGCGTATTTTGATTATGAATTTTTATAGCATTCCACCACCATTACCCTCATTGTTAGAATATAAATTCTAAATGCTGATGCTCTGGAAATTTACTGTAATCTTTGTAATTCCTTTTTTTTTTGTTTAGCAGCTGTTATGTAGTGAACTTTATTTGCGGTTTCATAGTTTCATACGNCTTCTGTTTTCATAATACATATACAAAATAGCGTATTTTGATTATGAATTTTTATAGCATTCCACCACCATTACCCTCATTGTTAGAATATAAATTCTAAATGCTGATGCTCTGGAAATTTACTGTAATTTTTTTAATTCCTTTTTTTTTTTGTTTAGCAGCTGTTATGTAGTGAACTTTATTTGCGGTTTCATAGTTTCATACGAAAAATATTTTGCCATAGAAAAACTTTAAAAAGTATTTTGCTTAATCAAAATTGGAGTGTTTATATTTTCTATACAGTAAAAAAAGAGATTAGTTTGCTATAATGTAGTATCTTGTAATATGTTACTTTTTCTTAAAAAAAAGAATAAACAAACCTTTTTGCTTAATGAAAATTGAGTGTTTACATTTTCTGTAAAGATGTTGAACAAACATTAGTTAGCAATAATTTAATAGAGCAAATTTTACCCTATCTGTGCACTTAGTTGTCTTGTAATAGAGATGATCTTGATTTTTTTGCCTTCTCAAGCACTTCCTGATAGCAAAGTATGAGGTTTTAAAACATGGAGTACACCAGTTGCATAATAATCCACTTTATACATTCAAAACCTTTCTCCATGTTTCTTTGTCTTTCTTGGAGGCAATTTAGCTGCTAATCTGTTCCCCAGATTTAAAGGAAATTTATGACATTTTTTGTCTCTTAAAAATATTTGAATATCAGCCATCAGTATTAAGAATCATAGAATAGTTTGGATTAAAGGGACCCTTAAAGATTCAAAGCTCCAACCCCCCTGCCAGGGGCAGGGACACCTCCCACTTGACCAGGTTGCTCAGTGCCTCATCCATCCTGGCCTTAAACACCTCCAGGGGTTGAGGGGGCATCCACAACCTCTCTGGACAACCTCTTCCAATGTCTCACCACCCTCACAGGAAAGAATTTCTTTCTTATCTCCAGCCTGAATCTCCCCTTTCCAATTTACATTTTTCATTATTCCTAGTCCTTCCATCACATATCTTATTAAAAAAGTCCTACCTCAGCCTTTCTGAAGTCCCCTTCAGGTATTGATAATTGTACTGATACTTACTTTGAATATTTTTTTAATAATACTTCATTAACTGCAGTGCAAAATATGCTAAAGCCCCATGCATAAAGAACTAGAATGGGAAGAAGTGCTTTGATTGCTTTGCAAGGGAATGTAGGAGGTTGGTATTGCTGAAAAGACCCATTTGAGAGAGTATTCTTCATAGGTCCATTTTTCCAGCTACTTCCATTGCTGTGTGATTACTGTGACTCATTTATTTTCAGAGCAGCAGGTAGAGTAGTTTGCAAAGTTAATGAAGTTTTCACTTGTTGTGGGTTTTGTTGTTATTTTTAGACTGATACGATGGAAAGGTGTTTTTAAAGTGACGCTGTGATGTCAGTAGCTTACCTGGGAATATGACATTTAAGCATGAAGACTCCTACAGCATCCTTCATTACTTTTCTGGGAGAAAAGAGGAATTTTTTTCACAAAGAGGAAATAGTAACATTTAATTGACTCTCAAGTTATTTCTTCTCTTACCCCTTTTCATTTTTTGGAAATTACAGTGGGCCAGAGTTTGAAAAGCACAGTTTTCTTTTTCTATTGTTTCTTGTTTCTTTTTAACATATATATATTATGTGGGGGGAAAAAACAACTTTTTGAATATTCTTTATCAAAATACTGTATCCAATTCACGTTGCCTTCTCAAAGATGCTATTTCTAGAACTTCTTGTTCATTATTAATTACTTGCTTTACCTTTTGCTCTCTTAAAGTGCATGTGGACTAAATATACGTATTTTAATTGAGTATAGGTTCAGCATAATTCAGATAAATCTACTACTCTGAAACTAGCAGATTTTGGCCTGGCAAAGCTGGTTACAAAGCCCATATTTACCGTGTGTGGAACACCCACGTATGTTGCCCCCGAAATACTTGCTGAGAAGGGTGAGTGTATTTATGGTTTGTCATATAAATCATGCAATTACTCTGAACTTTGTAATCATGGAAACCCTCCAGAATTTTTCAATCTACTGATACGTCCTTAAAGGGTAGGAATTTGGCTAGCAGCGCCATCTGTGAAAGGAAAGAAAACCTTTAGCTGCTGACAAACACAAGCATGATACTAGTCATGCTTGCATTAATAATGTCTGTGGCAATATAATACTGATACACAAGCCATAAAATGTAGTAGATTGGAATTGCTTAAGTGGGGAAACAAGAAGAAGTTCATGTTTCAACCTGAGGGTAGTCCCCATTTCATTACTAACTCTGACAGTTTTCCACAGGCCTTAATAATGCAGAAACACTATGAACATGTATGTTAAACTTAGGTAGCAAGCTAAAGGATGTTCTGCATTAAAAAAAAAATTCAGGGATTTCACAATCGAATAGATCAAGTCCTGGAAAGGAGTCAGTTTTGTTTATGACTCAAGCAAATCTATTTCTGGGTTTTGTTGTGTGGAGCTGGGTTCCATGTCTCCACTTCTATCCAGTTTCAGCAGAAACTTGGCACTCTCCTAGTGCTGCATTGAAGGGGATGTGAGGAGGATTATTTTAGAAATATATGCTGTGTTTTCTCAATTAGTCTCCAATTGACACTGGCCTTGTGAGACAGTGTTTGTGAAACATGTTGAAGAAGAAAGATGCTTTGTGAGAGCTGCAGTTATTTAAAGGCAGAGCAGCTCAGCATGTAATCCTGTTGTACCAGCCACTTACTCTTCTGAATTAACCTTTTTTTAAGAAACTGAGCAGAGCTTCTGTGTTTCTTGGAAAACAGAATTAAAAAGAAACAATCCCCTACCAGTTGTGAGTTTCCTCTCTAAAACAGGACTTGTGGTTTGTCTTTTCTTCTTTAGGCTATGGGCTGGAAGTAGATATGTGGGCAGCTGGTGTGATCCTTTACATTCTGCTCTGTGGTTTCCCCCCGTTTCGCAGTCAGGATCGGGATCAAGAAGAGCTGTTTCAGATCATACAACTGGGACACTATGAGTTTCTTTCTCCATACTGGGACAATATTTCTGCTGGTAAGATTCAGCACATGGAGCAAATCTGAGGAGCCAGGAGCTCCCTTTCTATTCAGGACAGTGAGCTCAATAAATCTGTGGGTGTCTTGCAGGTCCTATTGTTTTGATTCTGTGTTGCTTTAAATGTGAATTTAGTCCTGATGATGTTGGTGACTGTGAAACCTGAATATTAGGTATCATTGATTTAACAGCTTAATCCCTTTCTGAAGAAAGAGCAAGGATTTTCTTCACCTTCCTTATATGAATTAGCCCAGTAATCTACAGGGTTATGTTAGATTGTAAAGATATATGAAAAAATGAAATAATTTCTCTGCAAAACACAGTGTGGATATTCTGTTGAGATCAATGAGGACTGCATGCAGTAGTTTTTACCTTCTTGCTGGCCAGTACAGTGTCTTTTGTGCTCTCTTCAGAATTAGAAGCTCTAAAAGCCCCTCTCTCTCTATGCAGTCTTTTAAAGAACATGCTCCAGAGCATTCTGCTACTTTTGTGATCCTCAAGGGATGAGATATCCAATTCTAATTCCTTTGGATCTAAATGCAGCCTGACACCTTCAGCATGCTTTCAAGATTAAATTCCCTTTGCTTTCCCTTCTCTTTCTGAAGGGGAGAATGATACCAGTAAAAGACAGGCTGGAGTGTTGCAGGCAGTGATTGACTTCAGTTTTAAGAGAGAAGTAAAGAAATATTCATTAACTTAAGACAGTGATTTTAGAAGTTTGATAATATATGTGTTTTATGAGGTTTGATGTCAAGGTGCACTCTATTACTTAATGCATAGAGGACAGGGTTAGACAAACTGTTAGGGAGACCCTCCTGTTGAGTCATGAGGTTCAGAAAGGACCCCCTTGCTCTCTAAACTCCTTCTCAGAGAGGACTAAGTATAGCTGGATCCAGCCCTAGTCCCAGACTTTGTCAATAGTTTATGTCTAAAGGATTTTATATATATATATATATATATGTGCAATCACTTAGCTAAGAATTCAACGTTTTTAGCATACTATTAGTCACTGTTGCAGCAAAGAATCTCTGAACCTTGAGGAGCAGAAGCACAGAGCTCACTCAAGGTGTGCAGCCACTGCCATACAGGAGAGCTCTAAGGGCTCTTGCGTTGTCCACTATTTATGGAGTAAGACCATTGACTTGGAACCATATTCTCATGTGAATAAAGTATCTAGGTGCCCCCATCCAGTGTTTTGACCGTAGTCATCTGTCCTCTGTGGTCCAGGATCAGCTCATCACACTTCCCACTGATGGCTATGGCTCAAGCAGGGCTGTGGGAGGGAAAGAGGGGGGAAAAGGGAGAGAGCACATGAAGTTTTAATATCTCTGTCACTACTTCTAAATTCAGTTGTTAGAATATCATCTGGGGGTAATCACAAAAGTTAACTAATGAAAAGTAAGAAGTACCTTCCAACTGTCAGCAACCTCACATCACTGCTCTTTTTCTCCTTCCCCTTTTCTTTCTTTCACAACAGCAGCAAAAGACCTCATAACCAGACTGTTGATAGTGGATCCCCAGAAGCGTTACACAGCACGACAAGTCCTTCAGCACCCTTGGATCAGAACAGCTGGAAAAACAAACAGCAGGAATTTGCAGAGGGAAGTGACAATAAATATCGAGCGGCATTTCCGCACCCAGCGCCGAAAGGAAGTTGCAGATGAGGACACGTGAAATCTCTTCATGCTCCGTTAGCCTCCATTAATAAATTGTTTAAATTTTCTTTTCTAAATGAATTTTCAGTGTATATCTGTTGGCCATTGCCATGTCTTTTTTTTTTTCCCTTATGAGATTCTGAAGAAGGACAGAGATTCACCTCCTTCCTTATGATGTTCCTTGGGAGTCTCTCTGTTGACCACAGAAGGACTAGGTATTTCCTGGAGGGTATCCATTATTTTTATTTAATTTGGTCTATTACAGAACATACATATTTTAGGTGACTTTTTAAATAATTTGCTTCTGTGGCTGACATGAGTGATGACCATGAAATGCTTTCTCTTGTCTCTCTTTTTATACCTTCCAGGATTTTACTGTTTATAATGTTTCAAATTTACTGTCTGCATACTTAACCTGCACCAACCGTCTAAACTCTTTCCACTAATTTTTGCTAGCAGTGGAGCATGTGAAGGAATAAAAAATAAGTAAATATGTTTCTTAGCTTTAGGATATATTAAATAAGCAACAAGTTGTGAGGGAAGAAAAAAAGAAATCCGTATAGACTTAATGAAATATTTAACAATATCTCCCTTGGCAGCATCTTTCAATGTATACTCTCATGGACAGAGCAATAGACTTTACAATGTTTTTCTTAAACTATGGTTGTGATGTGGAGTATAGTAGTATTCTTTGTTTATGAGAAGAAATGAGAAGATATGGCTGATACTTTTTCAAGCCTGTAATAAGTTTTAAAGTGCTTTTTCTAATGGAACTTACAGAGTAATAACCCAAGTGTTGTTTTCAGTCTGATTTTTTTTTTTTCCTTAGGAACAATCCACATGTATCTGGGAACTCTTCCATGCTCAGGAAAGCTGCTTTTGTGACTTAAGTTAAACCTTATCTTAAGGTCCCTTTTTTGTCGATGTGCTTTACAGCTGAATTGCTTTTATACACTTTTTTCAGTGTAATTTAATGATTTTTTTGGTTCAGTTTAATCTGCTTTTTCCTGTTGCCTCCCTGGAGACTCTTTTTCATTGCTTCTGCGAGGATGGCCAATGGGATGAAATTATATTAAAATTCAGTTCTGGGAAAAACAACTTGTTGGCTATGGATAGGCTTCCCAGGGGAGGTGTCAGATGCTTCATTGCACTCATTTAAAACAATTTGATTGGATGCACTTTTAAAGAAACCCTGAGGGCAGAAATACAGGCCTGAGAAGGGCCATGACCTAGAGCAGATTTTGAAACTCAGAATTTTTTGTTGAAGTAATCAAATCTAAAAAGCACTTGAATTATCTCATTTATAACACTTTGTCCTTGACTTCCATGTGCTAGCAAATAATATTGATGTTAAAACATCAGTGAATGGATATTACCATTAAGTTCATAACTTGTAGAAATTAATGAGGGTATTTTCCAGTTGCAGAGCTGCTGATGCTCTGCCTCTGTATTTCATAATGAGAAGTGTCTGATGCATTTGAGAATCAGGAGAATATTTTCATAATTAAATGAGCCAGACTGACATTTCTGGTGAGTGCTCATGTTTTGTGTGAACTTTGTGAAATGCTGAAAAAGCATGAGGTTCTGTCACCATGTTTCATTTCCAGTTTGTGACAGTTTTGCTGCAAGAAAGGGGTATGAAAGTAGAGACAGTTTGGCTCTTAAAAGGAGACTTGCAGTTGCTCTTGAATTATTTTACTACTTATTGGGATATGATTTTCCGTGGAATTGAGAATTTGTGAGTCAAATATTTACTGTATTCCCAGGTAGTATCTGTATATGTCATACCTCTGCATTAGAGGACCTGAGTCAGGAAGACTTTCCATATTCCTGAGAACAAGAATGGCTTGAACAGCTTTACTGACTTAAGGATAAGTGTTACCTCATTTGAAATGCATTACATCGTCTTTGAGTGCTATTAATAACTTCACCTCTGTTTAATTTATTTTCGATAGGAAACTGTGAGAAAAAATAGCTTCTGACTTGCAATATTATATTTTGTAATTATCTTATTTTTAATATAGTTGTTCAAGAATAAAGTTTGAAGTGAGAAAAAGATTGCTTAAACAATGAATGTCAGTTTGAAGACTGTGCTAATGAGTTGCCTTTTCACGTTTAAGAACTGTCTGTAGCCTTATTCAGAGTGCAGAAGATAAAGAATTTCCTTGGAATGAATATAAAAGTGCTTATTTTTTTCAAAGGTTTTGTTTTTCTCTCGAGTTCTCCTGATCCCATGGGTTGTGCTGTGTGCTGTCACTACACTGAATCTGTAAGTACAGACACTGCTGTGGCAGTTAGTGTTGCAAATAGACATGTGGCATTAGGCCCTGCTTCTTCAGGTTGGAGGCTGAAAAAGCTTCCAGGTGCTTCTCAGGGTTTTTGCCTCCTCCTTTTTTCTCTACTTCTTAGATATTCTTTTATTCCTCCCAATGGTTTCAGTGTTCTTGTTCTACCTGAGGAGTCCAGCACCCCAGTCATGATGGTTTGAGTTCCTTCAACAAATGAGAACATACGCAATTTTGGTAAGCTCAGCCTCAAGCATTGCTTGTTGATGTTGGAAGATTAGACAGAAAAATACAATGAAAATCCCTTACTAGTCTTGAAGATCTCCAGTACATCTTCACTCATCTCTTACTGTCTTTTCTCAAGCACCAGAGCTGATCTTTACACCCTGTAAGACAATTTCTAATGCATGAAACAAATTCACACTCTAGGGGTGAGAAGTTTTGCTGTTCTTTCTTTCCTAAAGAAAAGTCAATAGCAATTTGAAATCTTTCTCCTGTAATTTCTTCTGTCACTTGGTTTTCTCTCAATTTAAGCAACATTTGGAAAATATGTTGCTGGACATATAGTTCTCTGTGCTGTCTGAATCTCCCAGTGCAGTTCTTTGCTCTTGAGGTTGTTTCTCCTGAAAGGAATCTGGGCATTTTAACGGAGCTGACATTGCATATTGACACTGTTTACTCTGCAATGTAGTTTATTTGCAACTAGGCTGAAGGTGTCATTTTCTAATTTAAAATATGTTACAGACTTCAGCAGAAATGTGGTTGTTCCTTGCCCCCACCCTGATAAGGGCAGACTATAGAGTGGATGTTATATTTCAATATATTTTCCAATAAATAGTGAAACATTTTTGTGGACATATATTTTGAGATTTTTTTTTTTAGATTCTGACAGATTCTCTAGTTGGGAAATGCTTGAATTAAAAGGTTTGCAATTTCTTTAACAATTGTGTGTACCTTCATTTTATGCTTAGAAGGTGCCATTCTAATTCTGCAGTCCTTTGAAGGCTTAGAGATGTGTTCTTCTTTGCTGCTCTATGTAATCACACTAAAAACAACACAATTACTTGCAAAACTGGAGCTGAGATTAATTCTAATGCCATTTTTGTCCCTGTACCCCATTAGTCACAACTGCTATGGTGTTAGAGCAAGCGGAGAGAAATGACAAGCAGAGCTGGTTCCATTGAAGCTTGATGCAGGTGGAACTGCACTCTCCCATCCCTAATTCTTCTTCTCTAAAATTCAAGTTCGTTTAGAAAAAGATTTGGTTTAATTTGGAGAACAAGCTTTCTAGTTGAAACCAACTTAATTGCCAAAGTGGCTTTTTCAAAGGACACTGCATCTTGGTAGCTCATCTCTTTAGCTTGGAAGAGACCTAATTTTTGTTTAGAAATATGTAAAAGGTGAGAGTCAGGAGGATTGAGCCAGGCTCTTCTCAGTGACCTCCAATGATAGGACTCGGGGCAATGGGTGCAAGCTGAAACAAAGGAAGTTCCAGAGAAATATAAGAAAGAACACTGTCAGGGTGAGGGTGAGAGAACAGTGGCACAGAGAGGGTGTGGGGTCTCCTTCTCTGGAGACATTCAAACCCCACCTCTGGCAGGGGAATTGGACTAGATGATATCTTGAGGTCCCTTCAAATCCCTGGTATTCTGTGATTTACCAGAATGATGCTTTGGATGAGCTCTTGGACAGATTCTGTAGGAAGCATTCTGGAAAGAGAACAAAGAATTGAGCAGCTTTATTCTGTCGAGGTAAATTACACAAAACCCAGTTTTGATGTAATCCAATTTCAATGACGAACTGGTAGAAGAAGAGTAAGGAATGAGACACTTTTGTTCTTATAGGTGGAAGCCTCCTTTGTGTCAGGTTACAGTGGTTTGGTTTCTGGTGAATTAGTTTTTTTAATGCCTGACATATTTTGTGAGCCCTAGACTGGAAGCTTCTCAGGTAATTTATTATTGAATCATATAATCATAGAGTTGGGAGAGACTTTCAAAAGTCTTCTAGTCCAAGCCCCCTGCAGTGACAGAAACATCCTGCACTAGATGAGGTTGTTCAGAGCCACATCAAGCCTGTCCTTGTGTCCTTGTATATGTCCACAGATGGGGCCTCCACCATCTCTCTGGGAAACCTGTTCCAGTGTCTCACCACCTTCATGGTGAACCCTCTCCAACAGGTCCATGTCCTTCTTGTGCTGAGGGCACCAGAGCTGGACACAGTAACTCCAGGTGGGTCTCACCATAGCAGGGTAGAGGGGGAAATCCCCTCTGTCTCTGCTGGCCACAGCTTTTCTGATGCAGCCCAGGATACAGTTCTGGGCTGCAAGCACACACGTTTGGGTTCCTGTCCAGCTTTTTACTAATAATTTTCATTTGTAAATTTGAATAGGGTAGTTCTGCATGGGCTGAATAAAGCATTCTCATTTTCATAGGTGATTTAGCTGTAACAGTTAGTGATGTTGCTAACTGTTAGGTGTGATTTTTCTCGTGGAGGACACAACCTGCAGAACAGGATTTTTTTTCTCTAACTTGACATATTAACAGATACTCAGCTTTGCAAGGTGATTCAAGTTTCATACATTCTTGTTTGTGTGGGGAGAGATCCTTCACATTGCTGAGGTAAATGGAGGAGTTTTTTTTGTCAAGATGAAGCTTTCCTGTGTTATCTAGTAATGATAACAGTGATGCTTTTGGAAATCCTCAGAGGCATTGGAGGCTTGAAGCCACAGTGAATGGCTTTGCAATGTGCTTTTCTATAGAAGTACAATAAGCTGAATTCCTTCCTGGTAGAAGAGTTGGGGTATGGGTTGCAGGACAGGGATCCACTGGACCAGGCTGGTCCTGGGGTGGCTCTGATGTGGGAAAACAAGGTGGTTTGATGGTCTGGAGGTCAGGCACTTCGTGCTGTCCTGCTGAGGAACATGATGATTGGCATCCCAACTTGAGGTAGTTTATGATCCACTGGCCTCAGTGCTGTCCCTCATCAACTTAAGTGCAGACTCTTTGTAGCCCTCAACATAAGGATGTTGAGTTGATGGAGTGGGTCCAGAGGAGGCCGCAAAGATTATGAGAGGGTTGGAGCAGCTCCCTTCTGAGGACAGGCTGAAGGAGTTGGAGTTGTTCAGCCTGGAGAAGAGAAGGCTCAGGGGGGACATCATAGTAGCTTCTCGATACCTCAAGGGGGCTACAGAAAGGCAGGGGTCCAGGATGGCAGTAGTAGGGGGGTGATCCACAAAACATGGAAATTGTGTGGGAGCTATGCATAGTGATCAATACAAATAAATTGTTCTGAAAATTGATAATAAGAAACTAGAAATATAAAGGAAAAATCCATGACAGGCATTTGCAACATATACTTGCAGTAAAAATAAAAGAAGTCATAATGATGTGAAAAGCCCTTCTAAATTGTAATGCTTAAATTATTAAAGTGAAAAAAGTTATCCAGTGCATAGTTCTTAGATCAGTAGTATGATATCTAAGGAAAAGAGGCTGTAGAAAGACCCCACTATCTTCACTATTTATAGTACCTATTGTGAGACAGCATGTGGAGACCCTCCAGGGTGGACTCCTTTTGTGCTAGGGGATGTAGGGTGTATATGACAGCTCATAATCTAAAATAAATAGAATGCTTTTCCTAAAATGTCCCTACAAAATGCAATCCATGTGGGGAATTCACAGAGAAAGCAAGAAGCCAGCAACAGTTCTGCAGTTGCTGCAGATAAACCATCCTTGTCTATTTTTTTTTTTTAATAGATGTAGTGGTAGATTCAAGCTGACAAGTGTTACAGCATGAAACATATTTCAGAGGGGGAAAATGACAATATGAAAATACAAGGCTTAGAAAAGGATTATGTCCTGTTGAAAATGTTCCTTCACATACTGTAACATCAAGAATCATAGAATCATAGAATGGTTTGGGTTGGAAGGGACCTTAAAGATCGTCTAGTTCCAAACCCTCTGCCATGGCCAGGGACATCCTGCAATAAATCATGTTGCTTGATGTCTCATCCAGCCTGGCCTTGAATGTCTCCCGCGATGGAGCCTTACCTCTCTGGGCAGCCTGTTCAGTGTCTCACCCTCTCATGGTGAACACACTTTTTCCCCCTAGTTTGCCTCTAGGCAGGTT
>VZTY01014795.1:20049-45096 GCA_013400935.1 Turnix velox
TCCCCTCTTCCATTTTGCATCCTTTTCTCCTAGTCCTGCCATCCTGGATCCTATGAAAAGCCCTACCCCAGCCTGTCTGTAGCCCCCTTCAGGTCTTGATAAGTTACTCTGAGGTCCCCCCTGAACCTTCTCCAGGCTGAAGAACTCCAACTCCTTTATCCTTTCTTCATGAAGGTGTTGCTCCAGCCCTTTGATCATCTTCATGGCCCTCCTCTGGTCCTGCTCCAACAGCTCAATGTCCTCCTTATGTTGAAGGCTCCAGAACTTTTCCCCGATTTTCTTATGTACTCCCAGTCCCAAATTCTTTTGGAAAACAACAGGAGAAAAGTTTTATCAGAGCCACCTCTGTTTCACTTTCTTCTGTTTCCATGTCAAAGACAACTGGTGTGTTCTGCAAAGGGACCTTGACCTCCCCTCTTCCAATTTACATCCATTACTCCTAGTCCTGCCATCCTGTACCCTATTATAAAGTCCTCCCCCAGCCTACAACCGTTGAAGATGGTGGAAAATTTTCTTCTTTATTCATCCAGGATTTCTCTCAGGGTTTTTGGAGTTGGTGGCAGGATGGAAGTGGGAGAATGGAGTGAAAATCAGGCATGGGGCTGAGTAGCTCAGAGCTGGTAGCCCTGAGACACATCTGCAGGCTAATGGTGCTGCTGAGACAAAATCTGGGACCTTTTTTTGGCAGCTGCTTCATGAATTTCCAGAAGAGAACCATAAATATGCAGTTATGAGTGTGACCTCTGCTCTTTTTCTTCGCTAAATTGAACATCCAAAGGCTCAGCTGAGGATCATTCCTTGTCTCTGCTCCAGTTGTTTGGAACGTGCTACCTCCACGAAGGCTCCTGCCCAAGCCCAGGCTGAAGAATGACCAGAGTGTGCTAATTTAGGGTTTGCAATGAATTCAGTGATCCCACAAGGATGACACTAATGGCAATTTATGCAGCAGAAATGCCAGGGCTGAATGAATGTTCTCACATTAAAAGCTGACAGTCTGAGAGCTCACAGCCCTCTCTTATTTCTGGCCTGACCTCTGCATTTTCACAGAATCTCAGAATATCATGGATGGGAAGGGACCTCAAGAGATCATCTAGTCCCATCCCCCCTGCTGGAGCAGGAACATCCGAATCAGGTCACACAGGAAGGCATCCGGGTGGGTTTGAATGTCTTCAGAGAAGAAGACCCCACAACCTCTCTGGGCAGCCTGTTCCAGTGCTCTGTCACCCTCACCATGAAAGTTTTTTCTTATAGTTCTGTAGAACCTCCTGTGTTCCAGCTTGCACCCCGTGCCCCTTGTCCTATCATTGGAGGGCACTGAGAAGAAGGCTCCATCCTCCTGACACTCACCCTTTCCATATTTATGGATATTAATGAGATCACCTCACTCTCCTCTTCTCCAAGCTAAAGAGACCTCAAACATTCCTCTGAAGGGAGAAGCTCCAATACCTTCATCATCTTTGTGGCTCTGTGCTGGGCTCTCTCCCTGTCCTTTTTCTGCTGATGGTCCCAGAGCTGGACACAACACTCCAGATGTGGTCTCACCAGGGCAGAGCAGAGGGGGAGGAGAACCTCTCTCTTCCTACTGACTACGCACCTTCTGATCCACCCGAGGAAAAAAAAATGAAAGAAAAGGAAAGATGAAGGAAGAATAAAGGAGAAGGGAGAAGAGGTGAAGAAGAGAAGAGGAGAAGAGGAGAAGGGAGAAAAGAGAGAAGAGAAAGATGAGAAAAGAAGAGAAAAAAGAGAAGTGGGAAAAAAAGAAAGGAAAAGAGAAAAGGAAAGATGAAGGAGAAAAGGAAAGATGAAGGAGAAGAAAAAAGAAAAGAAGAACAGAAAAGAAGAAAAAAAAACGTGAGGGGAAAAAGACTAGTAGGTTCCACCGAGATTTGAACTCGGATCGCTGGATTCAGAGTCCAGAGTGCTAACCATTACACCATGGAACCGCTCATGCAACCCCTATCTCCCGCCCCTCACTTCTCACTTCTCCCTTTCCCGCCGTCCCCCGCTCTCCGCCTCAGTGCGTCCCCGCGCCCGCGGCCACTGTGAGGACGAGCGGGGACGTCCGTGAGGGCGAGCGGGTGGGACGGACCATTCGCCCCCGCTCGTACCGTGACTTTAAAACCGAAGTGAGGATAACTGGGCGACTGTGCCCCGGAACCGTTTGTGTGTGCTGCTGCGCTGTCCCGGAAGCACCTGGGTGTGGGCGGGCAGAGCGCGGAGGGCGGAAGTGCCGCGGCGGCTGCAGGGAGGGGTCCGGCTGCCGCTCCCAGTGCTCGGCCTCCGTACCTTGTCCCCCCTTTCCCGCACCATGGGCACCCGCGACGACGAGTACGACTATCTCTTCAAAGGTAATTCATGGCCAAACCGGCTTGTGTCTTTGTCAACCGGCGGGGTCACCTTCCATGGAGGGAAGAGGGGGGTTCTAGAAGGGTGGGGAGCGGCCTCCTTACAGCGGGGCGGGCGGCGGCTGAGGTGACGGCGGTGCCCCTCGTTCCTCTGCCGCTTCCTTCACGGCCCTGAGGACAGGCCAGAGGTGTCCGGAGCCGCTGAAAGGTCCCGGTTGCCTCAACCTTAAGGCGGTGACGGCTGGGGGAGGGCTCCGGCCTTGTGGGTGCTTCATCGGCCACGTCCAGGCCTCGCTGGGGCGGTTCCGGAGCTCCATGGCCGAGGCAGCGCCGAGCCTCGGAGCCCAAACCCCTAAATGTTGGATTTGGGTTGTTTTCCATCGTGTCTGCGGCTTGTCTGAGGATTTTCCTCCCTACCCGGGCAGAGACGAGATGAGGTGGCCATGAGAATACCCCAAGCCGGGATGCCTAGGGCTGATAAGGATTGTTTCTATTCCCAATAGTTAAATAGGACTCTAAATTGAATGGATTCCATGCTCATCTCTGCTAGATGATGCAGCTGGTTTCTTAAACGAGATGTTATTTGCTGCCTTCTGTATTCTGAGCCCTTCAAAGAGGGGCGTGTGGCTTCACACCTTGCTCTGCCACCTCCTGCAGTGCCCAGCAGAGAAGGAAGGGCAGGGACACCTGGTTTTTAGGTGAGCACCTTGTGCTCTTCTGGTCGGCCATGCTGCAGTGAGGTGGGTTAAAATCATAGAATCTTGGAGCTGGAAGGGCCTTTCCAAGTCCATCTAGTCCAACCTCCTTCAGTGACAGGGACATCCTGCACTAGATGAGGTTGCTCAGAGCCTCAGCAAACCTGGCCTTGGATGTCTCCAGGGATGGGTCATCCACCACTTCTCTGGGCAACTTGGGTCAGTGTCTCACCACCCTCATGGGGAAGAATTTCTTCCTAATGTTTCATCTAACCCAGTCCAACTCTGGTTTCAAACCATTGCCCCTTGTCCTGTGGGTCCATGCCCTGGCAAACAGCCCCTCCCCAGCTTTCCTATAATCCCTGCAGGCACTGGGAGGTCTCCTGGGGACTTCTCCAGGCTGAACAGCCCCAGGTCTCTCAGACATTGGGCAGTGCCCCCAAGTTGGGACACAGAAGGTTCTAAAGAAATATAAGAAAAAGCTTTTTCACAGTGAGGGTGACAGAACACTGAAACAGGATGCCCAGGGAGGTTGTGGAGCCGTCTTTGGAGACATTCAAACCCCACCTGGACACTTTCCTGTGTGACCTGATCTAGGTGTTCCTGCTCCAGCAGGGAGATGGGACTAGATGATCTCTTGAGGCCCCTTCTAAGCCCTTATATTCTGTGATTCTGTGATAGTGAATTACTCTGTTTTCACTTCCTTTAGTGAAAGGTATCAGCCTGCTGTAAAGGTTCGTTAAGAGTGCTGTGAAGCATCCATGGAAATGCTGATGCTTGAAAATTGCCTCTCCAGGCTTCTTTTTAATCCAAAGTGCTGCAAAAATTATTGCTTGTTGCAATACGATGTTGTAAATTCTAATTTGGAATTTAGAGTATTGCTCATTACATTGTAATGATGAAAAACTCATTGCTTGTCAATGTGAAACTTAAGGCTGACACCAGTGGGTTTTTTTCCCTTCTGTGCCCTTAAGCTCTTGTAATAGCTTTGAGGAGTTAAGAATTATTTTTGTTGCCTGTTTTAGCCAATTGCCATGTGGAAAGTGGCATTATTTCTAACTGTATATATTGTCTAACTATAAATCATTCATCTGTACTCCTGTTAAAATCTAATCAGGAAGTCCCAGGAAGGACCTCTTTTCTCAGGTTGCAGCATTGGCAAGGGCCTTGCTGACCACTGCTTTAATTGCATCATTAAAACTATCTTATTACCAGTATTTAAGTCTGGAAATTATTGAAAACCATTGCATTATTTTACTTTTTGATAAAATTCTGTCAGTTTTAGCTTTTTTCTCTCTGAAGGCCTTGGAATACTAGTGATGCAGAGATTAGTGGGAGAGGTCTGAACTTTTATTCATCCTGCTTCCTTGTGTAACTTGGAAATAATTCAATTGAGATCCAGTTAGATAGAGAAGTTCAAAACTAGTTTAATTCGTTTACTTTCCTAAAGCTTTTTCTGTTCAGACTAATTGGTGGAGGCTGTTGGGAGTGCTGGAAATGATTTGGAAATGGTGGTGTGGAGATGAGTGATGCAGGTTTGCCAAAGCTAAAGTTGACTGCAGGAAGTTGATGCAATGTCACATAACTGGGACTAATGTGGCAGCTGAAATAACATAACAAATGCAGAGTATGCAAATTGGGGAAACTTTTCTAACTTCCCAAAGGTGATGGTGGTTCAAAACAAGTAGTCACTGCTCCAGAATGCTCGTGAAATTTTGTAGGTTTCTGAAATGAATATTTCCTTAGCAGGCACTGGTCAAAAAGGGTAAGAGGGAGGTAAAAAACTCTTGGGAAAGGAAGATAAGAGATAGGCAAAAACTTTTGGAAAAGGAGTTGAGAACTCGGAGGGAAAAATCAATCCAATGTTTCAATCTGTGAGCATCTTTGGGATTGAGTGAGAATGTTGGCAGGATGGCAGTATCCATTTGAAATTGTGGAATTAAAAATATGGAGAAGAGTATAAAAATAATCAGAAGAGCCACCAATGCGTTCATATCCCTTATCCTGAAGTGATGTATTGCTTTATCAGAATGAAAGCAGGGAGTGGCAATGACTAATAGGGGGATTATCTGCTGTTTGTCATAATTCTTGTGGATATCTGTAGTGCTTTTCTTATTGAGCAGTGGGTGAAAACAAAAGGAAGAGTGGCCCATTGCTATAAATACTATAGATGCATTTCAAAACTTGCACACATTTATGGAGGAAGAAACATGTTGGAGTGTTTCATTATGGAGGTTATTGCTTTTCTGGAGATGTCAGGCCTTTCTAGGATAAAGATTATCTTGTTTGTCTGTTACAGTGTTTCTCAGACATCAGAGTCTGACAGGCTAAGTATTTATTCATCTAGGAGACACTTAATCCAGCAGGATGATTCTTCTGGATTTATGAACTTGAAGGCACTTGGTGGGATTGAGTTTGACTTGGTTTAAAACAATCGGGTGATATTCTCTGTTCTAGCTGTTTTTACTACTTGTAAGTTAAACTGCCACGTGTCTGTTTGTGTGAGACCACTGTTTTTGTCCTTGCTGGGTGTAAGCTGAGCCCACCTATGCTGCCCTGCAATAAAATCACAGTACCTGTTACAAAATACCCTCACCTGACTCTTGCAATACTTCAGCATATGCTAAAGTCTAAGCCTAGAGTGGGAAAAAAAGTATTTTTGGTAAATTCTTGCACAGCTTTGTGTAATTCTTTATTTTCTGGGTTTTGCTGAGGGCAGTGCCTACAGTTCCCAGGGCTGCTCTTGAGGAAATGCAAGACTTATGAATCCCAGTTTGTAGAAATCTTGCTGTAACTATAATGGGAAGAAAAAATGATGATGATAAATAGATATTACTTTATTAATTAATTAAGACTGGCTTAAATACAGGAAATTTTTTTAATTATAGTAATGTACTTGCAGCAAATTAGTTATCAAAGTAACCCTCACTTGCAGATGTCTTCAGTGTTTTCTATGGTCAAAGCTTGAGAGGATTATGTCTGCACCTTGACCATCTGGAACTCCAGATCTGGGGTCAGACTTCTTATTTCTGAGCACGGGTCTGACTTGTGGTGACATTCAACTTATTGCCAGGAAAAAATTCCAGTTTATCTGCTTCCTGTTTTGCATTGTGTTAATTTTTCCACTGGGGCTCATGAAGAAGTGGCCAAGCTCTTTATTTATGTGTCTGTTAATAACAAGGCTCAATGCAGAGATGAGTTTTCAGACACTATATAATCCCTCAGTGCTGCTGTGCTTGTTTTAATTTGTGTAATATGTGACTTGTGTAGTAACTGTTTCCATAGACAATATAAGCTGGGCTGCTGCACTTCCTATTTTCAACCTGATTATGATGTCAATAATACATTCAATGAGATATTTTTAAGTACTTTCTGAGAATTTCAAGCACGTTAGAGGCTTAACAGAAATAATAATTGTGTGAGTGTGCTGGGATGTTGGTGAAAAATGAACAATTCTTTCCTGATGTAATTCTATAGATTGCTTTTCATGCAGTTTAGGCAACAACCCTTATTTTGATCTTCTGCAGAAATAAAACTGGAGTTACAGACTGAAATGTATGCAATAGTGTGGACTTCAAACTAATTTTTCTTTTTTATTCCTCACCTCCAAATGCTTATCTTGAATCTTTGGAGTGATAATGCTGTAGGTGGTTTATAATGGGTTTATAATGTAGCTGACCCATCACTAAACCAGTAGGAATGACCTGCCTAGTTGTAGTCACCTGGGATGGGAATATCCTTTTGATGACTTTCAGGATGTGTCAATACAAATCTCTCTTCACTTTGAAGATGTAAGAGGAGTTCTGGTCCAATAAAGAAGGATATTGATGGAGATTTTAAAGAACAAGTCTTGTGGCTGAATTTGCTTAAATGTTTCCTCCAGTCATTCCTCCTTTGAGTCCTGATGTAGTAAAGGAATTTGGTGCTGGGTGGAATGGGAGAAAGTCTGGGCGCAGCACTGCAGGGATGATGCTCTGATGAAGACTGCACCTCCTCCAAAGCATTCTTCTCAATGTAAGGTTTTATAGGATCATAGATTAGTTTGGGTTGGAAGGGACCATAAAGATCATCAATTTCCAACCCCCCTGCACAGGAATTTGGTTAAGTAAGAGCTTGCCAATTAAAAGCTAGAACAATTTGGTCTGACCACAGACAGTCTGAGCCATCAAGGTCATGAAATAACTCCAGCTCAAGTGTACCTAGTGGAGATGGAAATATTAAGGTCCCTGTATACATCATGGGGAGATCTCACCTAGAACGTGGTGTGTGGGTCTTCTCACTGCATGGGAAAGAAATTTAAAAACTCATGGGGAAATTGACAGTCTGCCCATAAAGAAATTGAGAGGTAGCTTATTTAGCTTGTGGAACAAAGCTGGAGAAGATGTGGCTGCTTTCTGTAAATACTCCAGCATAAACACCACTGGGAGAAGAAACTAATAAGCCTAATGGACAGTGCTGGCACATGAACACCACCATCAGCTGACTGCTAATTTCTTCTGGAAATTAGGAGATGGTTTCTAACCATTAGGGGTGAGTTTCTGGAAGAAAAGCCCAATAGATGTGTGCATGCAGGAACAATTAGCTTTGGTGTGGAAGTAGATATTATTTCCCTCCCAGAAACTGTTTGCCTGGGGTAGTTAGGATGGGACTCAGGCATCCAGGGTCATGCCTGCTCTATTTCTGTGCTGAGAATATAATACATGGGAACATTGTGTAGTATAAAGTATCAAAATGAAGTGGTTGGATGAGGAAAGTAAAATTAAAATTAATAACACAGTCTGAGTGGCTTCTAATGTTGTTTCAGTTTGTAATTCAAGGAGTGATAGTTGCTCAGACTGAGAGAAATGCAGGAAGTGAGGAGTCTCAGGTGCCTGCTGACATTGCAAACCTCTCTGTGTCCCTGCTCAGGATGAGCTGCAGTAGCCCAATTAAATAGAGGAAAAAGCTGACACCAAGAAGGGAAGTCAAATATTTTCCCCTTTGAATTGGGATGTATTAATTTGGTGCTGAAAACCATTCAGATCATAAGCAGCATGGGATTCAGACAAGGTAAGGGGAAAAAAACCTGGCAGAGGAATTAAAATGATGAGTCAATTTTGAAATAACTTCAAAGCTGTGCTGTGAAATATGCACCAAACAGGAGTATGTTTGAGGGAAACACTTAGGTATGTGATGTATTTTCTTGGGAAAAAGGGCATTATGTGTGTAAATAGCTTGTCTTGTTTAGAGAAAATCTTTATCAGGGTTGGTGATTGCAGGACTCTGAGGTGTGTGAAGACAGTTGACAACTTCTGCCTGCTGGGGACCTTTTGTTTGTAACACATCCCACTGTATCCAAAATATGATGTAATCTAAAACTGTGACCTGACCCTGCCAAAATGGCATTGGAGAACTTAGTTGCCAGTGGAAGGGGAAAGCTTGTGGCAGTTTGCCAGGTGGTGACGATGCAGTTAGATGCCCTGTCCCTTGCTCAAAGTTTATTATGCTCCAGCATCTTGTGTGCCAGCAAAGCTGCTCAGCTGACACCAAACAGAGCTGACCTGGCATCTAGGGAAGCAAATTTGCATCCAGCATCTGTGCCTGCACCTACCTGTGCTTGTGATTTTCTTCACCAGAAGTGGTTAACAGAGACACTCTGTGCTTTATGCAACTTCTGTAGCTTGGCTGGCTCCGTGCTGAGTCAGCTGGCAGAGGAAGCTGCAGAGATGTTTATTTTGATGAAGTGTTCTCCACCAGGCCATCTTTGAAGCTAACGTTTGCTGCACTTCTCATTTTATGGAGGGTGTTGAGGTGCTTCTCTGCCCTTACAGAGAATCCCATTTCTCTGAATTACTTTGCATTATTTAAACCGAAGATGGTTTTCAGAGGTGCAGCAGCAGATGGGAGTATTTTTGCTGCTAGACTGAGGCTCACTTGGGGGGGGTGTTTCTTATGTGATTGAAATGTTTGATGTGCTCATTCCTCTGTTGTGTCACACTGAATCTTTTAACACTGTGGTGAAGTTTTAACTTGTGTAATGTATGTTACTGAGGAAGTATTACTGTTTTTTTTTTTTTAAACCAACCATAGTAACACTTTCATTGGTCTTTTTTATTTTTGACCAGCCTTGATTCACTGCTGAACTTGAAGTATCTTAGTCATTCTTCTCAAAGACCTTCCTCATCCTCTTTTTCCATTTCCTTTTGTTACCAGCTGCTTTATCTTTGTTAAGGGCATAAGAACATCCCAAGAAGCTCCTGTTGGTATGACTCAGGGGTGTGAATGTGTTTCATCCAGGGGCCTGCATCTTGGGAGTGAGTTTTAAGTTACACTTCAACTCTCACCTTTTAACTCAGGATAAATATTGCAGTGAATCCTCGTGATGCTTTTCTTCCTGGAGGGACTGGACTTTCAACTCTCTTTGTATCTCTTGTCAAGAATTGCTGAATCCTTCTAATTATCCTCCTGGGCACTGATGTGTGAGTCAAGCTGACCTGTGGGAGGGGGTGGTGACATCCTAGTATGTTCTTCCTGTAGGAGCAGATAGAAATGTAACAAGTCAAAGTTGAGTCTGTTCAAAATCTGGTAAATGTGGTTGTTCTAGTTCTCTAAAACAAGGGTGGTGGTTCTGCCATTTTCTTCATGCTTCATTCCATAAAAATAAATGTTTGTTGCATGTGACTGTCAAATGTATCAGCTGAATTCTGATTCTCATGTCATTTTTGTCTTGTAGTTGTACTTATTGGAGACTCTGGAGTAGGCAAGAGTAACCTTCTGTCTCGATTCACTCGCAATGAGTTTAACCTGGAAAGCAAAAGCACCATTGGAGTAGAGTTTGCAACGAGGAGCATTCAAGTGGATGGGAAGACAATAAAGGCTCAGATATGGGACACAGCTGGGCAGGAGCGATACAGAGCTATAACCTCAGCGTAAGTGACTGTAGAGAAACTTCTAAAGAGGGTCATTTTGGGCCCTTCTGATTCCTCAGGAGCTGCAAATGGGCTGTTTGCATTTTATTGTGTAATATTCACAGCCTGTGGGGGAAGGAAGCCCAAATACTCAGTCTAGAAACTTGATAGAGTGTGTGCGCCTCTGTGCAAACGGATTTATTTCTTGGAGCTCTCCTGATGTGTAACTGGAGGCATTTCAAGCCTGGAATGCAAGAGCTTTGAGAGGCCCATTTCAATGCAAGCAATTGATAAAACCCCCATCAACACTGATATTACTTTATCAGTGGTAACCTAAGACCAGAAACCCTCCTGGAGCAGTGGAGGAGGAACTGCTGCTCACTTTGTTTTCATCTTTAACTGGAAACAAATACCATACCAAAAGCTTGGATGGGATTGTGGGGTGGGAGAACACAGATTGTTTCTTTTTGGATGCATTTTTTTGTCTTTCTGTGATCTGAAAGGAAACCAGCTGTGGCCTTTTATAAGGGGAATCTATCAGGTTGACACTTTTATAATCCAGTGAGTCATTCTGAAGTCTATCAGTATGGATTGGGCCTGTGTTGTATCCATGGTGATGGGTGGGACAGACTTTTTGGGAGTGGATCAGAGGTTAAAGTTGATAACAGCTCCCTAAGGATTCCAAAGATTCATTTGTGGAATGCAGGGATCTCACCAAACACATGGTCCTGGATTTAACCCCCTTCTCTCTGAACTTTTATGGTTGCTGTGGTGGTCCTGTTGCATAAGGTCCTGTTTAAGGCACTGAGCATCCTGATCTAGTGGGAGATGTCCCTGTCTATGGCAGGGGGGTTGGAACTGGATGATCTTTAAGGTCCCTCCCAACCCAAACTATTCTATGATTCTATAAAGCTAGTCTGGGTGCTCAGCTACACAGCTGCAAGTCCCACAGAGTTTGCCTCTGGGTATATTTTTATATAGCTGTCTTAGTAATAACTGTTTCCCATTATTGCACAGCAACTTGTCACTTGAAATCATAATATTTCAGTCTGATTCTTTAATATTTCTCTTCCCCCACAGGTACTATCGTGGAGCTGTAGGGGCATTGCTGGTGTATGACATTGCTAAGCACCTTACTTATGAGAATGTAGAGAGATGGTTGAAAGAGCTGAGAGACCACGCTGACAGCAACATTGTCATCATGCTTGTGGGCAACAAGAGTGACCTGCGCCACCTGAGAGCAGTCCCTACAGATGAGGCCAGAGCTTTTGCAGGTTGGTGAGCTCAAAATCACTTCCTGATGCTGTCTGGGGATCCACCTTGCTATTCTTAGATATTCAAGTGTGCTGGGGGGGATGAAACAGCTATGCCAGTGATGTTCCTGAGTGTCATACTGGTGTTTCCCTCTTTAATTCAGTCTAAAAAGAAGACTTGTAAAACACACATGCTGATGTTGTGTCAAGAATGAGCCAGCCACACTTGAAAATTATGAATCAGAATTACTCTCTTGCCCATGCACTGCTTTTCTTTCTTATTTCTCTAATTATAATATTTCTGTCTGCACAGAAAAGAATGGTTTGTCATTTATTGAGACATCTGCTTTAGACTCAACAAACGTGGAAGCAGCTTTCCAGACTATTCTGACAGGTGAGTCATCCAGTGCTTTGTGTTTCAAGGGGGAAGACTGCTCAGATAGGATGCAAATAGGCATTTCTTTGCCTGTAAAGTATTTAAAACCTTGTTGTTTAACTGGAGTCCAGTTTCAAAGTGTGACAGTTCAAAGGCCAACCTTGAATTGAGGAATGAACCTTTCTTCACTTTGATCTGCGCCAGGTTTCTAGTCACCCTAGTTTATTTCAGCTCATTTGTCTATGGTGTAGGGAGTGTCCATGGAAGAGAATTCTTTTGCAGGCATCAAGTGAAAAGAGACATTGCTTATCAAAGAAACCATCTTCAATGGTCACCATAGCAGTTGCCAAGGGAAAATGGATGAAATAGTGAAGATCCTTTCTTTGAATAATACTGGTGGAGTTACTGTCATTGCATTTAATAGTCCTGGCTGAACTTGTGGCCTCTGTGCCATGTGATGGCAGGGAGTGCTGTATTGTTTTAATGCACTTAGGATAAAGTACTTCCTTTTTGTTTAAAGCCTTTTTAAGATAAACAAACCTTGTGAAGAGTTTGAGACATTCAGGTACAGCTATGTGGGGAACCATAACTTAACCATATAAAAAACAGGGTAGGAATTCCCAGATTGGTGTGGAAGTCACTGTCTCACAGGACTTCTGCATGGCTGTGTGTCCTACAATGGTGGTATGTGGAGTCTTTGAGCTTTTTTCATTCATGGCTTTGGCAAATTGCTCCACTTTTCTGGTCTGGGTCTTCAGGACTCCTCTGTTTTGCCACATATCTCTGTTCTAGGTGTGTTGAGGACTCTGCCTGTTTTTTCTACCTGTGTCCAACATGTTGCCCAGTTGAAAATTTAAAATACCTCCTTGCCAGTGTGGCATGTGACAGGCAACTTGAGCTGTGGCCCCACTTTGCTCTGATATTGACACCTAGTTAGGTTGATTTTTTTCTTTGACATCTACTTTAGTCAATTCTTTAAAACCACACCTAAAGGACTTGTTAGCTCTATTGAGACATGAAGGTTAGGAGGCAGTGAGGAAGTTACTGTAATAAAAGTATACATGATAGTGTTTACTTCAGTTGTTTGAAATGCTTTATGAGCATGAAGAGAGCTGTTGGCCTGCTGGAGCATTATCTACCCATGTCCATCTTTTTTTTGTCATATTCTTAGTTGTAAAAGACCTCTGATAGGTTCTGATTCTTTTGTTTTTCACACTGAGCTCCTAAGCACCATTGCTCCTGTCCATGTAGATGAGCCAGCAATATGTAGGGATGCTCTTCTTTTTGCTACTTCATGCAATGCTGGGATTAAAACATTAATTTTTCCTTTTCAGTGGAACCACATGGTTCCCTCTTAATTTCACTGTGGTCCTTTAGTTTTAATTCATCTTTGTAAAAAATTTAAGAAAGAAGAGAAGCTGTGTTACCTTATACATTTACTTCCTACATGAGTAAGGCATCAGAAAGTGAATGGCTAAGGAGTGGCTGAAAGTGATGGCATCTGGAATGCCTGCTGGATTTCACATTTTCTTATCTAGAGACAGTCATGTCAACAAAGAGCATGGGTTTTTGAGGAGAGACACGTTTCTAGGTGTTCCTGCTCTGTCAGGGGAATTGGACTAGATCTTTTGAGGTCCCTTCCAATCCCTGATATTCTTTGCTTACTCATGACTGCTCAAGCTTCTTCCTTTATACATGTGCCCTTGGTAGCCCCTTTCTCCTCTCAGGAGCACCTAGACTGAACTGTGAGGTCAGATTCTGACTGAAAGTGTGATCTGTGATGTGGAACAGCCTTGCTGGCTGTATTTTCAGTTTTCAGAGGAGATCAGGGCTCTTGGGCAGAGAGGTTTGTTAGTTACTCAGTAACGGCAGTAGTAAAAAAAGAACTGGAAATAAATCAGACTTTGTTTATTCCCTCCCAAGGTGGCTGTCAGAGCCAATATAAATTGGTCCCCTAATTGCCCCCATGTCCTGTTGGACCGTTCTGTTCTCTAACAGTGACAGCTGAAGAGGTGGAAAGTTTCCTGTGTGCCCTGGGCTGCTGCCTTGTTTCCACAGAGCCCTGTGACGCTGGAATGACAGCCTGCTGTTGCCATGGGGAAGCAATTCACCTCTTGGGCACAGGGCTAGCTTGTTTCTTTATCTCTCTTCTCATGCTTCTAACAGTACCTTTTATACCAGAAGTTATTTTTAATTCTAATTCTCAGAGGTTTCATGTATTTTTTTCCCTGTAAGGGAGAGCAGTCTATAATGGGAAAACAAGTGATTAAAACTTGCCCTTGGTGGACTCTGCCAGATTGTCGAGGCAGTTGGTTTTGCACAAGCTTCAGTGATCCCTGTGTGTTTCTCTGACAGTGTTTTGGGCAAAGAGCTCTTGGGTTTGCAGGCACGATCCTTGTTCAGAAGGGCTTGGTTGAACTCTGCTGGAAGAAACACTTGTGCTGATTAGTGGGCATGTGGCTCACTCCAGACAGGAGCTCCTGTTTCAGGGAGATAAAGGCGAAGTAAATAATGCATTAGCAGCAGGTTGGCTCCATCTAGGCTGTGACTGGCATGCTGAGGACCTGTGTTCTACCAGTAAGCTCCTCGATAACACTTCACAGCTGGCCTTTTCTGTTAATGATTCGATATGAGAGAAAGAGAAGAGCAGTCATCTGAGGAATGTGGTTTTCAAAGACTGACCCTGCAGAATCGTGGATAGGCTGTATTTGGCTGCCTCTAAGTGCAGTGCCTGCGGGTGGAATACCTGCCTTCCTTTGAAGAAAGAAGCTGGTAAAGCCCTGGCTTTGCCACAGGCTGCAATGGAGTGGAGGTGGCTGACAGAAGGGGCAGGGCATGTTGCTGCACCAGATCTGCTGGTATTTGTGGTGCTGGGAACTGCACCACAGAGACACCCTGGGCTGCTTCTGATGCTTTTCATCCAGCTGCTTACATCTCTCCTCAACAACAGGGTTTCATGACTAAGGTCTGTAGCAAAATCCCTTCTTTCTCCAGCCCTGTCTGCTGGGGACAGTGATGGAAACTTGGGAGGCTACTTCCCTTTGAGGTGGAACAGGGTCTGTGTTAAGCTTTACCACACCTAGATTCTCAGTTTAAGCCACTTTGAAGGGATGGTTTTGGCCATGGGAAAGAGGAATCCATTCCAGTTAGCACAGACATGTGATCTGTTAAGTGTGGAAGAAAGGAGAAGAATCTTATCCTGTATTATACAGTACTTCTGCAGGGGGTGTCTACCTTGAATCTAGTGGTCTTCCTGTCCTGCTGTGGAGTCCTGTTGAGATTTTGGGGACTTTTTCCTTCTCTTGCTTGAACAGTGATCCTTATCCAAATTCTTCTGCTGTGAGATGTCTAGACTTAAGGGGCTGATTGTTGTGCACACAAAGCTGCTTTGTGTCATCTAGCAAATAGGAGGGACTGGTATTATAATCCCAGCTGCTCTGAGCATTCACAGCAAGATAAAGCATCCTTAAAGTAAACTGCTCTGTCTCTGTTCCCTGCCTGGCTCTGTGCTGTCTCTGTTCCCCATTCTGCATTCTGCTGCAGTTTCATCTCTAAGGAATCCCATCTCCAAGGAAACACCATCACAGAGCATTAATGTCAGGGAGGAAAAAAGAAAAGTAGATTTAGGGATTTCCTCTTCTGTTTATCTCTGTACACCTGAAAAAGGATCAAACGCTGAGCAGACAAGGAGTGGATGAGCTCCTCTGAGGCAGCAGTGTCCCTTTTTTCCCAACCCTCTCAAGAGTGCCAGGCCTGTCTGGCACAGTTAGCAATTATGCAGTGATGCATTCTGCTGAATGTGCTCTTAATAAGGTCTCATTCAGTTCCTGAGCAGAGCATGAAGTGTGGTGTCTTCATTAAAAAGCACATGTCTTCATTAGCCTGGCATTCCTTGGTGCAGCCCAGTTCCAGCTTAGACTTTACTTTGCTGCTGGGCTTTGTGCCCCAGGGGGAGAAGGTTGAAGCTGTTCCCACCTTCCCTCTCACATCATTGTTTGGTGGCAGACAAGGCAACTGATTCAGGATTTAGCCTTTCAGACTTTCCTCTGAGGGGTTTTCTGTGGTTCCACTGAGGTTTGCACTGCAGAGGGGAGGGAGAGAAGCAACAGTGAGCAATAAGTTTGTGGCTGCTGTGAGTTGATTCAAGCAGAGCAGGTACTAAATGTCCTCTCAGCACTTCTGAAGAGACCATGGAGGTGGGGGGGGTCATGGAAATATGTTCCCAGGACACAGAGAGGTATTAATGCTGTTTAAGATGATTTCAGGGCTGTTTGCTGGCAATCTCTGCTGTAAGATGTTACACAGAGGACAGCCTGGTGGCCAAATCATTTGGATAGTGGAGTATTGGCTGTAATTTTCTCCCAAGATTTGCCCAAACTCAAAACTCTTGAGTAGAAAACATCCACCTTATTGTTACATCGTTTCCCAAATAACTTCCCATCTCCTTGTCCAAAGTTCTGTGTGACCAGAACTGCCCAGTTGCTAAGAGACAATGAAAAATGGAAAGATGCTGATTGTTTGACATCTGAGGAAAAATAATTTAAATAAATAAAGCCAGAAACAAGTATGGTTGGAAAAGCATTGGTAATAATCACATTCTTATTGTTTGCCAGTCTGTGCCCTGTTGCACATCAAGACAAGGCACTGAGCAACCTGATCTAGTGGGAGGTGTCCCTGCTCATTGCAGGGGGGTTGGAAATAGATGATCTTGAAGGTCTCTTCCAACCCAAACCATTCTATAATTCTCTAAGGAGCTGTGTGACAGCCTGTGTTAGGGACTAATATGAACTTATTCAGGAAGCTCTGTGGAAAACTGAGAGCTATTGTTGCTGAAGGTACTCCTGGAGAGTTTCCAGAGCCTTCTGTTGTGAATAGGAAGGGGTAGAATTCTGCACTTGAGGTAACTTGGCTGTCCACCCTCAGCTGGGGAGCAGAAAACTTGTCCTGAGGAATGCAGAGCAGTTCCCTTGGGCTGCTGCTCCTCCCAGCTAAACACAGGCTGATGAAGATTGAGTGCCTTGCCACAGGGTGAGGCTGATCTCTATCTGCAGATTCCCACTGGTGGCATTAAAGATCTGATTTCAGGGGACTCATTTAACTTGTGAAGTTGCTTGTTGGGGAAAAAGAGTGAACTTGGGGAAGGGAGACATCAATGTGCTTTTACATGTGCAGCTCTTGCTTAACCTCAGTGACATGATGTTTATCTGAAGGCTCTGAGTCTGAGCTGTCAGTTTAGAGGCCCAACAGGCAGGTTCTTTCAAGGCGCCACTTGCAAAGGTTAATATTGCTTGTGCATTCCACAGATACAGAGCTCAGGATCTATGTAAGAAGTTTTTTCTTCTGCCAGCAGTCCCATGGAGACCTGCAGCCCTGCTTTTACTTGTCCCAGGGGACACTCAGCCTCTGTTTGTGTTGGCAGCTTGGATCAGAGCAGGCTTATTGCATCAAGGCTTTGGGGGCTTATTTGTCAGGGACCCTTTTTAGCTCTTCAATGTCATTCTATTCCCATTGTCATTAAAGCGGGCACTGTGTGATCAGCCCTTGGCATCAGACAGGACTTCTCTGCACAAGGCTACTTGATTCCCACTACTGAAATGATGGCAGGGTGTGCACTAACAGCAGCTCATTAAACTCCTTAACAACAAAGGCTACTTGCTAGTGATAAATTTCAGATGGAAAAGACAAGTCTTGATTTAAGGTTGGGTGGGGTGAGTGCTCCAACAGCCATTATCCAGCTGAGAAGAGACTTTGGACCTGCAAGAGAACTTAGACCTTTGTTTTGGTTGGCTGGAGTTAGGAGCTGTGCTCTTCCCAGCTTTGTTATGCAGAGGAAGGAGTGAAATGGAGACATCCTCTCCTTCTGCAGCCTCTGCTGATCCAAAACCTTGGGGCAGAGCAGTGAGCTGTAGCAAACAAATCAGTGTGAGCATCAACTCCTCTCAGGGGCTCTGCTGCTTGGCAGTGCTGCTCTCTCTCTAGCCTTCACACTCTTCTCTCAGGGGAAGTGAGATGATGTGGTGACACTTTGGATTTGGCTGAAATGGAAGCACTTCCAAATTTTTCTTCAGTGGAGGTTTAGCCTGCTTCTTTTTTCATTATGATTTTTAACTTTTAAGATTTAAAACTGGAATTTGCAAGTTCTATTTTTGGTCTCCTTTATTTCCTTTCTGGGGGTGAAGAGCTACACACAACGTGCTCTTTCTTCTGTGCAGCTGAAGTTCTCATGATGTTGTTTTGGGTCCCAAATCCCAAGAAAAAGAGGACAAGGCTTTCTCTGCAGGTGTGCAGCATCCCCCCCTCCTTGGCAGTGAGCTGGGAAGGGCATGTGAGTTTTTAACCCATGCTTTCTGCTGCAATTTCTTCACGTGATGCCTCTATTTCTTCTGAAATTTCAGTCCAGTAGCACAATAAATTTTGTAAAGTGTTTGTGTTCTGCTTAGGGGGCTGAATCTTCCCTTCCAGGCCCCAATACTCAACCTGTCCTGAAGATTTCAAAGCACTTGGATGATAGGTAGTGTGTTTGCATGCTGAGAGAGAAGAAATTTCCCTTGAAATCCTGTCAGAGGTAGAGATTCGGACTGGTTCATCTTAATCCTGTTCATGGATACATCAGCAAACATGGAAATGCTGTCCTTAGAGCTTTGGGAATCCTCAGGAGTTGGTGGAGCACACATTTCCTAGCGAAAAAAAAAAAGAGGAATTTGTCCATTTACTAACCCTTATCTCAAGGGGAGTAAAACAGTAGTTAGAAGATGAATTTCTTTTGCAAAAAAATATAAATATTTTATATTCTGAATGTAGGAAGCATCACATTTGAACTCCTCATGAACCCTTCCGTGCACGACCTCTGTATTTCCAAAACCATGGGAAATTTTTGTGTTTTTTCTGCCTGGTTTCCACCAGAATTAACTTCCCAGTGGTGTGTTGGGGCTGTACATGAAATGACCAGCTCTTTCTCATCTTCCAGAGATCTATCGTATTGTTTCCCAGAAGCAAATGTCCGACAGACGTGAAAATGACATGTCTCCAAGCAACAATGTGGTTCCCATTCATGTCCCCCCAACCACTGAAAACAAACCAAAGATGCAGTGCTGTCAGAACATATAAATTCCTCCTCCTTTCCTCAAAAGGCTGTGTATATTCCCCAGGTCCAAGATTTAAATATATTTGTAATTCTCGTGGTTACTTTCCTTGTGTTCAGTTGCTTATTCCTTCTGAATTTCTCCATGTCTTAAACCACTTTGATTTGTTTTGGGTTTTTTTTTTTGGTGTTTCTAAATCTATTGCTTCTCTGTGGCTGCAGTATTTTTTCCTTTTTCCAACACCAGTGTGTCAGTTTTGGTTCAGTGAATTGTTTTGGAGCTGAACTGATCTCTTTCCAACATGACACCTGCTAGACAGAGCACAGACAACTTTAGTGAGCACTTGAAGATGTTGTCCTGCTCCTCATAAAAGATCTGCTGTCAGGTTAACTGGGAGAATCATCTCTGGGCAGGGATTTCCTCATCTGAAGGTGTTGTGTACTGCATCTAAAGCTTTTGATGAAACACCCCTTGCTCTGAAGTGCAATTTTAATGTAAGTTTAATGTTTTTTGTTTTTTTCTTTTGGGCTACATATTCAGGCTGTCATGTTAAGGATTTTTTTTTAAATAGAATATTATGGGGGAAAAAAGCTTCTTGTGAACAAGCAGTGGGGTTCTCACCTGTGCTGTGTGAATGAGCCTTTGTGGTTTGGCACCTACTGCAGAGGAGGTGGTGCTGGGGGATGCTGGTGGAGCTCCCTCTGAGATGAAAAAAGTGAAAACAGGAGCTGCAGAATTGATAAAAGATCTTTCTAACATTGCAAAAGCAGCATGTGCTGCCCAAGGCTTGGCCTTCACAGTGCTGGTGGCATCAGGATTTAAGGTTGCCTTTATTTTTTTCCTTCATGGTCCACAGACTTGAAGGGTGTTTTCATGTACTACATATCAAATTTATTAATAATTGCCACATTAATATATCCAAATGCTTGACTTGATGAATCAACAACCTCCACAACCTGGCCTTATTTTTTTTTTTCAGTTCTGTTTCATTTTGTATTTTTTTAAATTATTCCCGTGGCTTGCTGTATGTACTTAAGGAGAAACATCTGGAGTGGTTTTCTTATGTGGGATGCCTTCTTCTTGTGGCCTGTTGCTCACTTCCCATCATGGCTTGGTGAGGGACATGTGAACTGTGCCTTCTGTCCCTGCACTTGCATCACTCTGCTCCTGTCCCCATCTCCTCCTTAGCTCTGAGATTTGGGGGGCTGAATTTCTATGGTATTTAAAAGAAGCTCATTGTATAAATGCCTGCAGTTATTTATACAATTGGGGGGGAAATTGATTGATTGTAGGGGACATTTCTCAGACTCTGATATGACCCTTTTGGGATATCCAGACCGGGGTAGGCACTACCAGCTGTGTTTGTACCCACCCTTTCTGTCTGGCGGTGCTCATGATGTGTGAGGCACACGGAAGGCATTGCTGTAGTTGGTCACTTTGTTGTTATTTTTAATCCATTTCTCCTCCTGCTCTCAGTTCTGAAGCTGCTCCTTCCACCTGTTTGTAAATTACTTTGTATTTTATGCATGTACTGTACCTCGATTTCATTATTTTTTTAGGTTGATTTAAAAATATATTCATCCATGATTCTAATAAAGAATTACAGGGGACAACGACTCACTTTCTGGTGTTGGCTGAGCTTTGTGGGGAGACCTGGAGGCTTGGTTGGCTTCTTGGCACAAGGTTTTGTGAGAAGATGGTGAAGTGGAAGTGCCCCAGAAGAAGGAGCTGAGAAGGTGATGTGACACACTTGCTGCCTTCACTCAGGCCATGTTGGCAGCTTCTTGGGGTTGCTGGAGTTCATTGCCCTGTCTTTTTGGCAGCTTCAGGAGGAGGATTCATGCTCTGTGGGTTCACTCTAGTCAAACCCCCAAATGACTTTAATAAACACTGCTCAGGTAGGAGGACTGGACTAGATGATCTCTTGAGGTCCCTTCCAATCCCTGACATAATGAACAAAGGCAATTTAGGACTTTTTATCATTGCAGGAGAGTCTGGGACTTGCCTGATGTGGGTGCTGTTCTCACAGAACTTTAAGTAGCCAGACTAGAGCATAGTTTGGAATTAACCAAATTACCAGGACAACTGAGTGCTACATTCAGCAAGGTGAGGTGAAGGCAGCTTTGTGTGCTCTTAAAGTAAAAACTCTGCTTTTAATTTTATTTTTATATACAGAGGTGTCACCTCTAAAACCACTGCCTCCTCTCCTGTGGCTTTTATGCTGCTTTTTTTTCTTGCAGCAGTGATGAGACTGGGGCTGGGACAAGGTGGTGCTTCACAAATTGCTTTGGGAGAGATGATGCCAGATGTTGTTCTGTCTCAGCACAGCCCCAGCAGGACATTATTCCCATTGTCTTCCCACATCCCATTAGCATCGTCTTCTTCTGCCCCCCTCAGCTCAAGTGTCTCTCCTCTGCTAATAACTCAAAACTGATGGTAAAAGCTACTGCTTTTGGAGCCAAATCTGAGTTTTTAGGAAAATCTGTAATGCTGTAAAATTTAATTACCAAAAGTTTTAGCTATCATTTACATATCTGAAAGTCTCACCACTATTGCAAAGCTGCTCAGTTGAGCATCAGTGGTTTGTGTGTTTGATGGCAGTGGAGTTTCTCACTCCTAAGCAGAAAGGACATGGAATTGTTGTGATTTTTAAAGACATTTACATTAAGCTGGACTTGCTTTTCCTCCTGATGAATTTCCATCCCTAAATAGCTTATTGAGTGGGCAGTGTCAAATAAGACTATTACATGCTGGGCTCTAGATAAGATCTTTAGGAATACAAAGCACAAATATTGGAAAAGCTTCACTGTGCAGCAGCCTGGGGCTGGGGCTCATTCATTCTGAAGGTGTTTCTGTTGCCTGGGGGGGGCTGGCAGCAGCTGGAAGGCACAGCCAGAGGCAGTGAGTTGTTTTTATCACCTACAGGATTAGAGTTCTACTTCATGAAATTGTAGAATCACAGGGTTGGAAGAGACCTCTGCAGGATGACAGGGGCATCCTGCACTAGATGAGGTTGCTCAGAGCTTCAACAAGCCTAGCCTTGGATGTCTCCAGAGATAGATGGGGCTTCCCCCACCTCTCTGGACAACCTATTCCCCCACCCTCATGGGGAAAAACATTTTCCTCATTTCTCATCTAACCCTCCCCTTCTCTAGTTTCAAACCACTGCCCCTCATTCTATTGTTCCATTTCCTGGCAAACAGCCTCTCCCCTTTTCCTATGCCCCAGGTGGCTCTTTGTGGCTGTGCAGGAGCATGTCCATGTGCCAGGGAGTTTTTGGGGCCTCTGTGACCCACTCAGGTTGAACTGGGAGGGGACAGGAGCTACTGGAGGACCACAGGTTGTTTTGAAGCTGGGTCCTGCTAAAAATTAACTCCAGTTTCCAGCCTGAGTTACAGATTGATGTTTTCTGAGAAATTCTGCTTCTGTAACTCAGAAACTTGATGTCTGTGTGGCTTTTTCATCCCTTCAGTCCCTTTTGTCACCAGGGTTTTAGCTGTCATTTACATATCTGAAAGTCTCAAAACCAACAATTACAAAGCTGCTCAAGTGAGCAACAGTGGTTTGTGTGTTTGATGGGAGTGGAGTTTCTCACTCCTAAGCAGAAAGGACCTGGAATTATGATTTAAAGACATTTTCATTAAGCTGAACTTGCTTTTTCTCCTGATGAATTTCCAGCTGGAGAAATGGGACCTGAAGACAGGCTGGATATTTTAGGCTGCAAAAGAGCATGTTTGAGAAATACACACTGAGAGAAATTCCATTTATTTTTGTACAAGGTAGAATTACCTCTGCACAGTGAACAAATATATTACAAATCTGTCTTGCCTTAAAAAAGTATTGCCATTTTGGTGCCTATTTCTGAAGCTAATGCTAATATACAAGAAGGTACTTTTTTTTTTAATCAATTTTCTTTGTTCCTTTATTTTTATTTCTTTTTTTTTTTTCCTGTTAAGCTCTATGCACATCCTTGCATTTGGTTTGAAAAATCCAACTTGTTTTTAAAAAAAAAATACACCCACAACCAAACTAACTGAGCACATCTCTCATCCCAAACTTCCCAACATCACATGGAGAGACAGGGGTTGGGCCAGCAGCTGGGTTGGCTTGTGCTAGGTGGCAAGGGAGGTCTCTAAGCAGAGTCTTTTGATATTGTTCTTTTGAGGTAAAACTTCTTATTTTTCCCTACATTTAAAATAGATTCCTCCTGGCCCAACGAAATAACTGCCTCCTTCCATCTCAAATAAGGCTTTCCTGGAAAATGAAATGGCTATTGCTGATCAGTCATCACCCCCATGCACACATGCAGCATTCACCTAACTACTTGGGCATCATCCCGCTGCTCTGGAGGCCTGGAGGGGGAGTTCTTGGGCTCAACCTGCTTCGCACAGAGGGCTCAGAGCCAATTTAACCCTCCCAGCTCCTCACGCCCTCAAGTGTGTTGGTGCCACAGGAGCTGCCAGCAGCTTCTGTCCCCAAGGCTGAGCACTCTATGGAGCCCCACCAGGGTGCTCCCATAAATCCTCTGGGATCACCAATCTCCTCTTCCCAGTCCCCTGGACCAGCAGGTTCCACCAGGGATCATGCTTTGAGCAAACTGGTAGGTGCTGGTTTTTGTTCTAACTTCCCTTTAAGATTTGGCGAATGTGCAACAGAATTATATTTTTTTTTCCTTTTTTTTAATATTTAAAAGGCAATCAACTCTCTACTTCCACGTTTGCCTAATAATGAAATTACATACTTAGAATCTCTACTATTTCATGCTCAAAAATCTACAAGGAACTGCTTAACAGCAAGTATTCTACTTTCTAAGTTGATAAAGATTATTAAAAAAAAAATAATAATAATAATAATCGTGGTGGCTTAGTCCAAAACTTTACTGTGGGCCGACCCCTTGATAATGACTTCACAAACAGCTGCTGAAAAAGAAATTAAAAACCCAAAAAAACCCAGTTTCAGCTTGATTTAATGATATTTCTGGCAAAAGCATGAAAGATGGTGATGCACCAAATTAAAGGGTGTTGAGTGATGGTTTGTAAAGATGCTCTGGAGAAGTGTCTGAGCTTTAGGAAAGGAAACCTGCAGCACTGCAGGGGAGCAAATAAAAGTGCATGAGTTCACACTCCCTGATAAATCTGGTGGATTTATCTGCTAAAACAAGCTGTGAAAGGAAAAAAAAATTAAAGCCTTTTCGTGCCAGAGTATTTCAAAGCTTGTTGAATTGTGGTTAAACCAAGTGTTGGACTCCTTGTTGTAGAGATCAGTGGACATTTTCCAAGATGTGACATGTGAAAACCACACAGAATGTGTCTGTGTTAATCCTCCTCCACTCAAATACTCTGGTACCAACCACAAAGATGAACATCTTGGAGCTAATTACCAAGGATGAGCTGCAGAGGTTGCAGAGATGATGATGGTGGCAAATGAGGATTCCAGGCAGTGAAATGAGAAGTTTCCCTGCTTTCCTTCAGAGAAGAAAAATGTCCATTTCCATGAGAAAGATGCAAAATACATTCCAGTGTGTATTCTTAGTCACCTTGTTCCTACTGGTAAAAGGTGCCTTGATGCAGTTGGTAAAAATGTACAGCTCTAAATCTTTCTATTTAGCTTTTTTTTTGTCTTTTATTTTACAGCAAAGCTAGGATAATGTGTCAGCCCCATGGAGAGTCTTTGCCTGGAGCACAGAGACACCTTTTTAGGCTGCTGGGCTCCAGACACACGTGGAGCAGGTTCTCCTTAGTTCCTGTTACCCATAATTAAAAAAAAAAGTCTTTATAAATAACATCNGCAAAGCCAGGGTTAAGAGTACACCCCATGGAGAGTCTTTGCCTGGAGCACAGAGACACCTTTTTAGGCTGCTGGGCTCCAGACACACGTGGAGCAGGTTCTCCTTAGTTCCTGTTACCCATAATTAAAAAAAAAAGTCTTTATAAATAACATCATGCCGCAGCAGCTGGCCCAAGCTGATGTCTTACATTAGGTCCTTGCCTGAGACAATCTCAAGTCCCATCAGCGTCCTGCAGCCCCCCAAAAGAAAGGATTGGCTTCTCTTTTGTTTCCTCAAAGTCTGTGATTGCAGCTCAGTAGTGAAGTCCATCCCTTTTAAGACTGCTTGTCCCAAGAGGACCCGTGTGTGGGGCTGTGCCTGACTGGCAGGAGGTCGTAGTGACCAGGAATGTGACTGTTCCTGGGCAGGTCGTAGGGACTTTGGAGGAAAGTGGCACTTCGACCCCGGGTGTCTTGGACCACGCTGATGGTGGGCTCTGGGGAAACAGGGAAAAACCAGGTTATGGAAGAGGGGAGATTTGGGCTGGATAGAAGAAGTTCAAATGCAATCTAGTCCCACCCCCTGCAGTGAACAGGGATATAGAATCATAGAATGGTTTGGGTTGGAAGGGAACTTCAAGAT
>VZTY01014795.1:45192-95691 GCA_013400935.1 Turnix velox
CAGGCTGAAAAACCCCAACTCTTTCAGTCTTTCCTCATAAGGGAGGTGTTCCAGCCCTCTCATCATCTTCTTGTCCCTCCTCTGGACCTGCTCCAACATCTCAATGTCCTTCTTATGCTAAGCGCTCCAGAACTGGACACAATACTCCAGTTGGGACCTCACCAGAGCTGAGGGCCAAAATCACCTCTCTGCACTAGACCAGGTTGCTCAGAGCCTCAGCAAGCCTGGCCTTGGATGTCTCCAGGGATGGATGGGGCCTCCACCACCTCTCTGAGCAGAAAAGACTGCATCTGGATGTTGTAGCACTTACACAAACCTACAGTTGATGGTTTGCTCAACCAACTTTGCAGTTCTCCTCCACCAGGGCTGGAAGAGCAATTTAGGCCTGCACCATCCCACCTCCTCAAATCAACATCATCCCAGCCAGTGCCTCCCTGCAGCCTGCCAAATCCTTTCTACTTCAGTCAGAAAAATTAAGAAAAAACCTCCATTTTCATTAAAAACACCAATTGGGCTGGACCAGCCCTTCTGCCCCCTCCACCACCCACCACTTACCAACTTCATAGATGTTTTTGTTGGCTGTGGAGGAAGTTGGCATGTCTGAATAAGGGGATTCTCTGTGTCCAGGAGATTTCATTTCCACGTAGCTGCTCTCGGAGTGTTTGCAGGTCAAAATGGGGGGGTCTTTAATGGTGGCGTAGGGGTTCTCACTGCTGTTGAGGGAACACGTGCTGGAGCTGCACACAGATTCCTTCATATAATCTGCAAAACAAGAGCAGAGTGGGGCTGTCAGAGGTATCAGCTCGCTTGGGATAATAACAAATGAACCTCTGCAGGAAGTGGAGGGGGTGGGAGGGGGTGTAAGGAAGATCCTTGAACATCCAGCACAGACACTTGTGCTCTGGGTGTGTCCAGGTCGTTGCATCCACAACTCACCAGCAGGAAGGAGAGAAAAAAAAAAAAACCTGCTCCATACCAAAGGGTTTCCTGTAAAAGGTTCTAGTTGTCATTTACTGCCATATTGAATTTGAGGTGGCAATCCTGGCCCTCCCTCCCCCTCCTTCCTAAGGTTTTACATCCTGCCCCGGGCACGCAGCGGTGGTGGGAACTTCTGCTGGTACTTGGCCAGCTCTAGGTTTGGTGTCTCAGGGGCTTTGGTCAGCATCAAATGCCTTATTTTTTGAGAGAAAAAAACACATCCAGCAGGTGTAGAACTGCATCAGGGCAGCCTGTGCACATCTGTCCCCCCAGAGATCTGGTTTCTGGGACTATCCAGCACCAGGAGAAACCAGTTTCTTCACATCCTCCCTGCCATGAAGACTGGGAGGAGACAGCTTCTTCTACTGGGGAATGCTTGGGTTTGCACAGAGGGGGCCAATCCTCCATCTGCTTTTGCTTTTTAAATCTATTTTTTAATCTTCCCCATTGCTTTAGGCTGGGAAAAGAGGAGATGGTGACAGAGGAGGAGATGCTGCATGGGGAGAACATGAGAATGTGCCCACTGGTCTCTCCTCTTGGTGACCCTGGCTGGGATTTGCCAGCCTGCTGCAAGTTTTGCTTTAAAAAAAAACAAAAAAGAAAATAATAATAATAATTAAAAAAAATTAGAGAATAAATAGGTCTTAACATTGACATTCAAGAACGTGCCATTGCTGCTGTGTGCATCCTGCTGGGCAGTGCCATTAATTTAGAATTAGAGCGATGCAATGAAAGATGAGGCATTTTCTTGTGCTGGGTTACAGTACAAAGGCAGATCCTGGTATCTATGAAATACTCCGGGTGAAATAGTGGGACTGGCAAAATAGCTGCAGTCCCAGCTGCCCCCGCTGTCTACTATGGGAGACAAAAAGAGAAATGCAGGTTAAGGAAAAAAAGACAAGAACAACAAAGGTATCGCTTCTCCTTCACACACCTCAACCTCCCTGACTCTCCAACCCCCTCCTGCCACCTCTGCTCCACTCCTCCTCCTGCCCTCCCTCACCTCTGCTCCTCTCCATCACTCCCTTGCTCTTCTCTCCTTCATCTCAGCTCAGCTGGGGTGTCCCCAGTGAGGTGTCAGGTCCTGCCCTGCTGCCTCCAGCAAGCTCCTGCCTTTCTATGCCTAGACCAGGATTAGAACTTTAGAAGTTCTTCCTCATGAGGGTGGTGAGACACAGGCCCTGGTTGCCCAGAAAGGTGGTGGAGGACATCCAAGGCCAGGCTTGCTGAGGCTCTGAGCAACCTCATCTAGTGCAGCTTCTCAATACCTAAAGGGAACCTACAGAAAACCTGGGGTAGGACTTTTTAATAGGGTCCAGGATGGCAGGACTAGGAGTGATGGATTCAAATTTGGAAGAGGGGAGATTTAGGCTGGAGATAAGCAAGAAATTCTTCACTGTGAAGGTGGTGAGACCCTGGAAGAGGTTGCCCAGAGAGGCCGTGGATGCCCCCTCAATCCCTGGAGGTGTTTAAAGCCAGGCTGAATGATGCTTTGAGCAACCTGGTGTAGTGGGAGGTGTCCCTGCCCATAGCAGAGGGGTTGGAACTAGATGCTTTAAGGTCTCTTCCAACCCAAACCATTCTATTAGAATGTCCTTGCTCACTACAGGAGGTTGGACTCAATGGCCTTTGAAGGTCCTTTCCAAACCTTTAATTCTCCAATTCTACCTTCAGTGGGCAAATCTCAAGAGTCCTCAGCTCCCAGAGTTAGTGAGAGCAGCTGAGAGTGAAGTTTGCACAAAGCAAACCAGCTGGGTCATGCTGGGGCCAGCTGGCAGAGTCTCTGGCACCAGTGTGACGTTTATTTAATAATAAAACTTAAAAAAAACACCCACAAAACCCCTCCTCATCTGCCTTAACAGTGCCTTTGCTTCAAAATGAAATCCCTCTGGGTTGGTAGATGACAGGAGGCAGGAACCAAACATCCCCCAGCTGCAGGATTTGCCCTCCAGGTTTGCCACCAAAGTCCTTAGACAGTGAAAAGCTGTCCCCTCTTATCCTTCTAAAGACAGTGGAGCTGCCCCGAGAAACCAAAAGCTTGAGGGAGCTCCATGTTATGACTTTTACTGCATGTATTACTTAAAATTAAGGAGCCGTGCAGTCTGGGATCCATTAGTGTTTAAAGGTGAGGAGACAAGACACAAAAAGAAACAACAAAAGACCATCCTTAGGCTGAGAAGAACTGCACTGCATCCCCTGGGCTCCATTCCTCAGCATGAGGATGAGCTGTATCATGGGGGCAAGGAGCTGGAAGCTCCTGACACTGCAGCAAGGAGCACTCACTGCTCCTGGACATGGCCCCAAGGAAGGGCAGAGACTCAGCCCTGAGGCTTTTATTTTATTCTTTTACCTTCCTAACCTAAAATTCATCTGGCACAGAGGGTGGTGTCCCTCAAGCTGTATCTTCAGCACCTTCCCAGGACCACCTCAAGAAGAAGACTCACTTGGTCTCTCCAGGGAATTCTCTTTTCCCACAAGATGCTGAGAAACACCAGCCCTAAAAGCCAGTTCCCAGTGACAAATGGGACCTCTATGCCTGGTGAGGGCTCAGACCCCTTGCTCCAGATAAGATCTAAGTCCCAGAGCTCAGTGATGGGAACCTTCAGCCCATTATGGGAAAGATCTCAGAGAATTTAACTCTTAAAAGGATGTTGAAGCCTCCATGTGACTTTGTAACAAAGGTAGTTTTGGGGATAATTAAAAAAACCTGCCATCCATTGTCAAATTTCTTTTAGTGAATTAATTTAACCCAGAATAAACATCAAGATGCTCAGCTTGTTCTCCCTGCAGCCACCTCTGGGTACAGAGGTGCACAACAGCTGGACACTACCAAAATATGCAGAATATTCCCTAAATCTGAAATCCTTGCCTCTTGTGTTGCTTGGATACCCATCACCAGCCCTTTAAAGGAGGTTTTCCTTTTTTGTTAGCAGGGATTGGGGACATCTGGTCCCTCCCACACACACCAGGTTCTTCTCTTTTGCCCTAAATACCCTCTGGCTCTGTAATGACAAGCCTGGGCACCTGCTGCCACCTTTCAAATGCTGAGGAAATATGATGTACACAGGTAAGACACGCTCTCCTGCTATTTAATCACATTTATGGATGATGTTCAGCCTAGTGTGTCTTTCTGGCTGCTTTCATTAACCTGCTTCACCTTGGCTTGCTGAGGGGACAGTGACAGCCACAGCTTTTTGCTGCTGCTGCTTTTCAGAGTGTGACACACTTGTGGGGACACCTTCTTCTACAGCAAATAAATGTCTGGCACTAAAAGGTGAGCCCCAGCTCCCTGAGGGATGTGCACTAGTGTTTCAAAGTACTGGGATTGTGGGGATTTTTCCTAGAAATATTAGTGCCTGAGGTAATTTATTAAAATTTTTAAATAGACAAGGTCTTTTCTGCAAGGAATAGAATCCCTGAACATCATCCACAGGAAAGAAGCTCCTCTGATCACCTTATGGCTGTTCATTTGCTGTCACCACGTGTCACAGAGCTCAGAGCTGGCACTGTGGCATCCAGCCCCATGGTGCTACAAGGGTTCTTCCTGCTCCATCTGTGCCAGGAGACACCAGACACCTCAGTGTGAGGTGGGTTTCTCTGTCAAACACAACCTGGTCATGCTGAACCCCCCTTGGACCTCCACTGAGTAGATGTTCCTGAGAAATTTCAACTGCCAAGTGCTAGATATTGAAAATCCCGGTGAGGTCAGGGCTGCTCTATGTCCCTGGCACCTTGTCCTCCTTTGCTGGTGCCACCCTTGTGTGTCTCCATCAGCCCAGCAGCCACAAAACCTATATCCACTTTCCTGACGTGGCTCCTAGGCCTAATTCTTTCAATTCCTAAGCAGATAAAGAAAACAAATCAGGTCCTAAATAATGAAAAGAACACGTAGCAGCAAACACATTTCACAGCATTAGTTCTTTTTTCTCTCCTTCCTGCTGGTGCCCTGCTCTCTGTGGGGCTCTGCCTATGGCTGGGGATTCCTACTGCGTGTGCTCAAAGCAGCTTTTTAATGCTGTAAACACAATAATTTAGTTTCAACTAATCCTGAAATTAATGGTTTTGTGTTAAGAGAACAACCAGCTATACTGTAATAAGCTTTTTCTTCTGAAAAAGAGACTCACTGAGGGAGCTGAAGCCACCAGACTGAGTCAACCCACAGAAGCTTTTTAGTCCTGTGAATTTACCTGTGTCAAGAAAAGCTTGGTTGTGGATTATTTGCTCCCTTTGGTGATTCAATGTGGAAAAAATGATGGTTTAGTAAATATTATGCCACTTCATTTTGTTAACAGCAGCTATGAGGTGAGGGTGGTGAGACACTGGAACTGCCCAAAGAGGTTGTGGATGCCCCTGGCAAGAGGGGTTGGAACTAGATGGTCTTTGAGGTCCCCTCCAACCCAAACTGTTCCCTGATTTTATGATTCTATTCCCCCTCCCTGGAGGTGTTTAGGGCCAGGCTGGATGAGGCATTGAGCAACATGGTCTAGTGGGAGGTTTGGCAGGGTGGTTGGAACTAGATGATCTATCTTGAAGGTCCCTTCCAACCCAAACCATCCTATGATTCTATGTTCTCTAGAACATAGAACATGTTGGTCACTGCTTTTCATGTAGCTAAGAGTTCAATATTGTGTGTTAATTCATCTAAAAGGCTGAATTAAGCCCCGGAAGAGCCCAGAGTGGGTGTCTTGTCTTGAAACCAACTCTGGCATGAGAATGCCATTTTCCCCATTGCTCAGGCAACAGCAGGTCAAAGACATTATGGAAAGAGGTATCTACCCCCTTGGCTGATGGAAGAACCTCACCATCAGGTGTATGAAGCCATGACAGCCTTGGGTTCAGGTCAAAGACCTTGGTCTGAAACCTGCCTGTCTGGAAGGAGAGAGAATCCTTCCTCTTTCTGCTGCACCACAAACTCAGCAGGTCAACCCCCAACCTCAACAGGAGCTTGTGAGGAGCACTGAAGCCATGTGGTGCCACAGTAGGAGTACTTTTGAATGCAAACCTGGAGGAGAAGTGAAATCTAAAATCACTGAGCCTTGTGCTCATGACTCATCTATAATTCCTTTTTAGAAGTGCCCCAGAGTCAATGCCCCTTAATTGCTTGGTGCTGGTGTGACTGGTTAATGCACTGAGCCAGGTCTTTTCTCCAGCTCTGCCATAAATCTTCCACCACAGGCCACAGAGCAGGGTCAGCTTGTTTTCTAGTGGCTTTGTTTAAGCTCAGGCTAGCAAAAAAAAAGAGCTTTATGGAGCTGTGTCTTAGCAGGCAAACACACCACTCCATCATCACCAACTGCCACCACCACACCAAGCCCTTGTAGAAGGGTGATGGCTTCTAGAAGAGCTTCCCATGGGCAGACAAGCTCCACCTTTCCCTGCAGCAGAGCCTTCCCTCTTCCTCTTCCTCTGCTTTGCCTTGTGAACATTCATCTCCATAATTTATGGACATCAGACATGTGGCTTGGAGTCAAGAGGTGCTGCCAGCAGATCCATGATGTGATGGTGCATCCCATAGGGAATGGCTCTTCTGTCCCTTCCTGTCCCTACATGGCCCCAATCCCAGGGTGCCCAGGTGTCCTGTCTCACCTCTTCTAGGCCACCCTCCTGACACTGTCTGCCAGGGTGACTGCAGGCACTGGATACCATACCTTTGAAGCTTTTTTCCATTATGTATGTGTTCTGACGTCTATCCATCCCACAAGCACCTGCATGAGAATGATATATAATGGAAAAGAAATAAATATTGATGCAAATTGGATTGTGGTGACTGCAGCAGCAGCACAACAGCCTCCTTCCCTCCAAACTCTACCTCCTCCCTCACCAAGGGAGCTCCTTAAGCACATCCTTGGCTTCAGTGAATGCTTAAAATGATGCTTAAGAGCTTCCCAGGATGGGAGGGTTTTTCCCAAGCAGGGCACTACTCATTCCCAACAGCAGCCATCCATTAGGAGAACTGGGAAAATAAAAAAAAAACCAAATAACCACCATCTGCCAATACCTTCATTATTGACACACTGGGTTGGGTGAGTAAATAAAAGCTAAAACACAACCTTTCAAAGCTGATGTTGTGCAATTCCAGGCTGTGTTTCACTCGTGGACACTTTGTTGTTTAATTCACAGTCTTAAAGAGTTTAAGGTGGGAACAAGCTTTTCAAATTACCTTATATGGATTTGCTAATAAATTTTATTCAGTTCAATTAACTGATGTGACAACACTTCCCACAGGGACAGAGAATGGAGAAAATATGAGGGTGGTGAGACACTGGAAGAGGTTGTGGATGCCCCCTCCATCCCTGGAGGTGCTTAAGGCCAGGCTGGATGAGGCATTGAGCAACCTGGTGTAGTAGGAGGTGTCCCTGCTTGTGTCAGGGGGTTGAAACTAGATGATCTTGAAGGTTCCTTCCAACCCAAACCATTCTATGATTTAATAGAGAGTAAAAGTTAAACTCTGTAAGAACTTATTGCTCCTTCTGGACACAGAGGGGTCTGGGGAACCTCTTCTGTTTTCTCTGCTGCAAATGATCTTGGACATCAATGAGGAGGAAAATCTAATGGAAGCCTTTAAATCTGTTTAACTATAGAGTCTGATACTTCTTATTGACTCTCCAAATCAACACAAATTGGGTTACTGAGATAGAAATGTCTTGGTGGCTGATGGGATTCCCAACCCAATGACTAAGTCGTGCTGGTAAAAGCCAAGAGCGTTTCCCAGAGGTTTCCTGGCTCTTTGTCCTTGTGTGTCCTAGAGAAAAAGCTGTCACACCACTGGCATTGTCACACACCCTTCTTCAGGCCAGCCTTGAGATTTTGCTGAATAAGAAAAGTGACTAAATCAGACAATAAATGTTTTACTGACATATTGAAGACAGAAACTTTGCTGTGATTTTCAGAGTGTCCATCCTTGAGCACAACATAAAGGTGCACCCCTGGCTCTTTGTGATGGGTTTCTTTCCCTTCTGCCCACTCTCCAAATAGTTTGGGAACCTTCTGCTTTGTTTCCCACCATTCCTCAGTCACTTCCTTCCAAAAGGAGATGCTGAAGGCAGGACTGACTGGATAGGGAAGCTTTTTATTTATTCTCTTCTTTTTCTCTCTCCCATATTTTGCTTGGGTGAAAAGGACAGAGCAAATTCATCCCTTGGCTCACATCCATGAGGCTGGTGGTCCCTTTCCCAGCTGAGATGCTCTTGAAGGCCATCCCTGGTGGTCACACATCCTCCAGCCAGGGCTCAGCAACCCTCCAGGGGCTCCAGGAGATGTGGAAGACAAGCAGGATTTGGGCTGGGGTGCCTCCCTGTTGCCTAACTCCATATGTAGAGTGTCAGAAGCAGCTCCTCACACCATACAGATCACAGGGATAGGTGGTGAGCACCCAACTGGGGTTACCCACAAAAAAAGAGCTGTACCCACAAGAAGAGAGTAGAGAGAGAGAAGAAGCCCCAGGCTGACCCATGGGGAGTTGTTCCTCATCTACTGCAATACTGGGGGAGCCTCCAGCATGGGAAGATTGGGGTAAAAAAACTTTGCTCAAGACCATGATCTAGTCTTCCCTGCTGATTTTAAAGCATTGATTGGATTCACAGACAAAAAAAAAGTAGTAAAAAGCACAGGGGGGATGCTGTCAGACAGTGTCCTCCAGCAGAGCTTTAAAAAAATGCTCCCTTTTTGGGTTTGAGCTGGAGCCTTGAGGATGCAGCAACATCAGCTGGTACTTTAAGTGGCTCTGAGGGGAAGAACTCCTCCTTCTGAGGGAATTTTGTCAGCTCATGAGCTCCTGCCTGTCCTAGTGGCGATGTCAGGCATGTCCAGAGGAGCTTGTGGCGCAGCAGAGATCACTGTGGCTGCTCTGAGAGAGCCCAAACTTGGTGTGAGACATCACCATCCCCCTCAGGCACAGGCTGTCACATTCATACAGGCTCCAGCTGAGTTGTGGCTCTGCACAGGCTAAACTGTCTGCTGAGCTCAAACCATAGTCTCAGCTGGAATTATCTTTCCACATCCAGCTCTTCTTCTTTGCAAGTTCTAGAAGGTCCCAGTTAATCTTCACAGGAATCTTCTCACAATTTCCTTTCCTCCGGCTACAATTCATCTTCATGACATCTGCAATTCCTAACAAGCCTGTGGACATTTTGGGGAGCCTGATGCTGATGTTGTTGGTCCATCCTTTGTGCTGGAGAAATTGCTGGCAGAAGGAAGGTGACCAGAAGGTTTTCCGTCCGTCCATCCATCCATCCATCCATCCATCCATCCATCCATCCATCCATCCATCCATCCATCCATTCCAAATTTCAATTTCTCTTTAAATCCTCTGCCCCACCTCTACTTAAACATCTTCTCTCCATAATATTCTAGATGCTCCTGCTCCAGCAGGGAGAGGGAACTAGATGATGTCTTGAGATCCCTTCCAATCCCTGACACTCTGTGATTTCAGGGGATCTGAGGAGGTGCCCACTGATGTTTTAAACTATTTTTAACTGAATCCAGGTGAGGAAGACCCTTGATTGCTGTTCCAACCCATGGCCAAGGCCAACAGTGGGATGAGAAGATGCTTCCCCTCCTAATTCTTCAGTATTTCCATGAATTACAGGCTTAAAGGTCAAGATCCTCCATGTAACCTCATCAGTCTTTTATGTTTCAAATTCAAAATTGAAGCTTTTTGCTTTTTTTCTTCCGAAATTTGCATAATTAGAACAGAATTAACCACATGAAACAAAAACATTTCATCTAAAATTTGACTTGATCTGAGCAAGAAGTCTATGTTAGGGAAGTCAGCACAAGCAAGTATTAATCTGGGTACTGAAAGGGGAAAAAAAAAGTCTCATTTTTATCAATTAGTGTGAAAAAGACATTTTGAAAGAAACAAAGAAAAAAAATAGGAAGAGAGTATCAGGGATGCAAAACCAATCGTGATTGTTTATCTGGAGACCACAGAGCTAAAGTATTTCTCACTTCCTCATCATCCTCACTGCAAAAGGCATTTAGCATGGCTTCTGCTTGTAAAATAAAATGCAGGGAAGCAAGAGAAAGGTGGCACATGGAAATCAGGACACTGCAAGCTAAAAACCAAATAGTGCGCAAAGCAGTAAAAAGGGTAAAAGGAAAATTAACTTGAAGAACATTTGGAAATCCTCATTTCCCCCCTTCTCCCCAGAATGAGCTCAACAGCAGTTCTGCAGCTTATTATACAGAAGAAAAACATTAATGGCTGGTAATGATGGAAAAGGTTTTTGCACTGAAGCTTGACAGGTTTGTGATTTTCCTGATGCAGGGAAGATCAAAAGAGAGGTGACAAGAGGTGGTGCCCTCCTTTGCCACGTCAGCTGGGAGACAGTTGACCTTAAAAGTCCCCTAATCCCACTCATTACTGCATTTTCTCTGCAAATTTAGTGATCCCAGTACAGGAGAGGACAAATATTTTCTTCCACTGGCAAGCTGAGCTCTAAGTGCTCAGATAGGAAAACAAATAACACCCAAAGCACTAAATCTGGACACATTTTGAGATAAGAACTGCTAAAAACCCCATTAAAACTACAGGGAGGGCAATTAAACTTCACCCTGGGCTTGTTTGCACTGGTCAGTCTTTTAAAATTGCCTGAGAAATGGCCAGTTTAGGATTAACAGGTTAACAGGAGATAACAGGGTTTATCACACATCCCAGCTCCTGCCAGAGGCTCCACAGTTTCATCAAGATGCCAAGATTTTAGTGCTAAACTTTAGAAATCACAAAAGAAAAACAAACTAACCTCAAAATTTGAATTTTTTAATGTTCTGGTCTCTAAATTATTTTTAAGGGTTAATTTAGATGACAAGGATTCACCCCAACAACCCAGAAAGGGGGATTGGAGTGAAAATTGACTCTGCTTTCCCAGCCTTGTGGAAAGGGAAGAATTTTCACTCTCCATCTTTTACTCTTTTCAGGAGATAACAGAGATATTCTTCACTGTGGTTAATGCCTTTGTGAAAGGCTGATTTGGGTTTGGAATTGCTCTAAATTCTACTAAAGGGATGAAATGGTTGAAAAGTTACTGACCTAGTTCATTCAGATAGCTGTAGGGTCTCCAGTCTGCAGTTTCTCTGTCAAGGATTTTGTTAGTGAGCTGTTCAAAGAGGGCAATAATGGATTAATGCTGAAATAAAAAAAAAAAAAAGACACCTCCCACCCAAGATTTCAGCCCAATGGTTTCACCCCAGTAAGAACTGGAGGTGATTTTGACCTAGGGATTTGACAGCATTAGGGAAAATCACAAAGGGAAGTCACTTCACCAAGTAATGAACATGAGAGTGCTGCTGGAAAATAAAAAGATTTCCTTCAGCCACCAGGAATCTCCACTGGGGTGGATGGAGGGACATGCTGGAAGCTGTAAAAAGAACTGATGGAGATGGATGGATGGAGCAAAACCATGGGCATGAGCATGCAGAGAAGGAGCTGCTGGGAATAAAAGGGGGTCTGCTAAAACAGCTGAGTATTTTGATAAAGAAGTAAAATCTATAAGGTTTCTCTCAATTCAAGGAAAATTCACGTTGGCAATAGCAAAGCATAAAGCTCCCTCTGAGCAAGATCTGCCAGCAAAAGATGAGTCCAGCAATGCCCTCCAGATGCTGCTGATGGAGAAAGACTCTCAAAGCAAAGCAGCCACCACCCTCCATGCCCAAGGCACAGAGGAGAAGGTGCTACTGCATCAACCACACAGCAACAGGACAAGGAGAAGTGGTTTGAAACCAGAGCAGGGTTAGATGAGACATCAGGAAAAAGTTCTTCTCCATGAGGGTGGTGAGACACTGACCAGGTTGCTCCAAGAGGTGGTGGAGGTCCCGTCTATCCCTGGAGACATCCAAGACCAGGCTTGCTGAGTCTCTGAGCAACCTCATCTAGTGCAGGATGTCCCTGTCACTGCAGGGAGTGGCACTAGATGGTCTTTGAAAAGCTCTTCCAACCCAAAATATTCTATCTAGCAGTCAAGGACACTGCTCTGTGCCACACAACATGGACACAACCTCAGGGACAGGAGCAGTCACCAAAGAAAATAGTTTATGCAGCCAAGTCTGCTAGAAGTAGCACAGCAAGACCTGCATGGAATAACCATGGGTAGAAATACAGCAGAAAGAAGAAATGCTCAACCAAGATAGAATTCATCTTTAAGGTCCCTTCCAACCCAAACCATTCTATGATTCTATGAGTCTATGATTCTATGAGTCTGTAATTCTATAAGTCTATGATTCTATGACTCTGATTCTATGATTCTGATTCTATTGGCTTTATAGAGGTAGTGACCACACTGGGTTTTGGGTCAGGAAATCCTCTATTTTGGTCAGCAGGATCTTCCTAGGAATTCCTCTGTGATCTTCCCCAGCACTGGGTCACTGAGGAGGAAGCTGCAGAGCTTTGCAGCCTCTCTTATCTTGAGGAAAAGCACCAGCAAATCCTCTTCACCAGGAGCATCACGTTAAGGACAAGCACACTCCATCCTACAAACTTTAAGGTCCCTTCCAACCCAAACCATTCTATGAGTTGATGGTTCTATGAGTCTATAATTTTGACATTTAGAAGCTTTTTATCTGATGGCATAAAGTGAGTTTCATTCCAATAAAGATTTGTAAAAACAAAAGGCAAACCCCTGCCCTGACTGAATCCTGCTGATGCCATTCCACGACTCAGAATGCAGAAAGTCCCCTGATGTGTTTTTACACCAAATAAAACTTTCTCTGGCTTCTACAGACAGAGAAACCACAGTGGAAGAATTGCACAGGGACAGAGGAGCCAAAATGGACAGAAAAGGCTGAATAAAAACACACACACACACAAAATGTTGGGTCTCTCTAGCAGCAACTGGCCAAGATTTTTGGAGCTATTCAGCCAAAACTTTTGCACAAATAGGTTTCATCATATGCAAACCACACAGTGTGCTGCCAAGGGGCTGGAAGAAGGATTCAGGACACACAAAAGTGTGAATACACCTACCACAGACACATGAGATGTGTGTAAAACACATATATAGATGTATTTAAGAACAGACACACACAAAGAGAGATTAATACACACTGTTTTAAAAGCATCCCATTTAAAACCCATCTGAAAGGCAGAGACCCTGCTGCTGAGCCAACAGCACTGACCTTGAAAGAGGCATTAATTCAGGGCTCTCCTGTGCCCTGAGCTGCGTGGGAAGACAAGCCAGATGATCACAAGGGTCCCTTGTGGCCCTGCAGTCCATGAATCTCACATCAGACTGCACCAAGCAGCGTGGTGATGGCTCTATCTAGTGCTCAGTCCTGTTCCTTCTCATTTGCTGTCTATTCCCACCCAGGGAAGATGTGTCATCAGCTCATGAGGTGCCTTTGCAAGAGCCACTCTCCTCAAGGACATGCCCAGAGCAGGGGGAAAGTTGCAAAAGCTGCTTTCCTGCAGGATTTCTGCAGCTATCACTGCCAGGGAGCAGTGGAAGTGACTGCACATCCTCACTGTGAGTGTGATGGGTCCCAGGTGACAACACAGGAGCCATTTATCATTCATCAGCTCCTTGTGTCCCCCTGGGGTCACTGGGAAGAGAAACACTGTCAGCAGGTATGAGGATGGATGGAGCAGATTGATTCCTGATGTTGTCCCAAAAGAAGGGACATTCCTGACCTGGCACTGCCAGCCCATGGCTTTTTCTTTCACTTCAAAACTTGCAGCAGTAAGACAAAAGCTGATTTTATTTTTTTCCCAGTCTAGCTCTACCACTTAGATCACGTTTATGAAAGCCTTTGAGCTGCTATTAAAAGCTGTTTTTTGCAGGACTTTTATAAATCAGCTCCCAAACCTCAAATTTGGCATGAAGAGCTATGGGCTAGAATTATTATTTCTTTTTAATGAAACGATTTAGGGACATTTCTAAGTTTTTCAGAATGCAGTAATTACCAAGAAATGTGATTATAGCTGTCTCTCTGTGCTACTATCATCTCTTAACACACTGTAATTTGTTAACTTTTCTTTTTCTATTTTTTTTTCCTCCCAGATAGAAGTTATTTCAATTTTTTAGCATGAAGCAAAAATTGCTTTTTCTTTTCTTTTACTTCACAGTAAATCTGTCCACTAAAAATCCAAGCTTGAAAATGGAGCCATTTGGTTAAAAATACCTCATGTCCAGCAACTTTTCCTTCAGGATCAATGAGGCAGCAGCAGGAGGGAAGCCAAGAAATTACCTGCCCATCTGATCTCAGTTTCAAGCTGATCACCAAGGTGCCATTTGCCAAAGCTCAGGTTTTCTAAGAGGTCCAAGATGATGAGGAACTTCATCCTATCTTCATCCTTCAAGCAACTGCTGAAAGTTTTGCTGTTCATTTCAGGTTTCCATGGGCCAAAGCTCATGTTTCTCAGGCTTCATCCTGAATTCTCTGCAGAAATACTTCCTTTTTCTTCAGCCCAAGGTTCTCTAATGATGCTTTCTGTGCTTGAGTTCCTCTTTATCAGCTGGGTGACATCCAGAGCCCTTTTGTTTTGTGCAGTCTCTAATTTTATGTGGAGTCCTTGATAGAATTTAAAACTTCCCTTTAATAGATGTGAATGTGCTGGCTTTAAAAATTCAGGACAGCTCATAAAGGTTGGTTTTTATGATGTCTGGAGAAAGCAGCAGGGCTCTGGCTGCAATGCTGCTCCCCTTGGGTAGGAGTAAGGTTGGAGTAAAGAGCTTTGCAAAGAGCAAGGTGAGAATCCTCCACCAGGGTAGCTTCATAAAGTATATTTTTTACAAGCTTTTGCAGCATTTTGTAAGAGAGATACATTCCTGCATTCACAGACAATCCCAAAACTCAACTATAGGTGCACTGAATCGGTTCTGAGCTCCTTCTGAGCAAAAACCAGGTCTCCAGTGGCTAAAAATCTGGTCTCTAACACAAGCAGTGACATCTCTGGTGTGAAGGGAAGGCTGTGGAGGTGTGAATCTCCAGTTATCTGGTCTCTAACAGAAGCAGTAACATCTCTGGTGTGAAGGCAAAGCTGAGGAGGTTAAGTGTGACTCTCCAGTTATCTCCTTCAGAAAATTCTGGTGCAATGATTCTGTGGCACAGCTTCACTTGAGTTCATGTCTGATACTCCTTGGGTAAGTTGCAGCAGGGTTATATTACTTCCTGCTGCACATGTCATGAGGAAAAAGGGAAAAACTTACTTGGAAGAGCTGATAAGCCAAGGTCAAATTGATAGTAAAATACTTATTGCCTTCAACGGGGCCAAGCTCACTCATGTGGAAGAGTATTTCCTTGTGCTGGTAGTGAAAAAACTGAGATGAAGGAGTTTCTGAGCCCAGAGATGCAGAAACACCCTCCTGGCCCTTTCCCAGAGCCACAGATAAATCCCACCAGCTCTGGAGCAGCTTTAGGGACATGGGGTTGGAAGGGTTTTGCTCACTGAGTCCCCTGAGTCCATCCACCCTTTTCCTGCAAACACTGAGGCATGTAATCACTTGGAGAGCTGAACAAGCTCCATTTGAAGAGTAATCAGATTTCTTTGTCCCATTAGTCTGACTGGGAAGCTATTCCAAAAAAAAAAAAAAAATCTCACTGATCTGATGGTAGAAATCTAATTTCCAGCTTGGGTGCATTCCTGGCCAGTTCATCCTCATTTGTTATGGTGCCAGCTCTGCCATCAAACTTAAATAGCTCTTCTCCCTCCTGGTGTTTACCTCTTTGTATTTATAGATGGCAATCATACTCCCCCTCTCAGCATCCATTTGGCTGGATAAAAGCAGCCAAGCCTTTTTTTAGTCTCATTTTGCTCCCCCTTATCCTCCCACTTGCTTTTGCCTGCCTGTGCTCCAGCCTCAGCACTCCTTTAGCTCCACAAACCAGCCCAGAGTGCACCAGGAGGATTTTTACTCCTACTTGTCTCTCAACAACTTCAAAGTTTTTACTTATGGGATGTGTGTAGGGTCCTGAGTGGTGGTCAAATGTTTGTCAGAGGGGAAATACCCACTTTGCAGGTGGTATGAGGGACCGACCAAGGATGCACAAGTCTTAATTAACATCTGTAAAGCTGCCTGAGCACCAAGCCTTGAAAATTTGAGGCAAAGGAGGAGGTTACAGTGGTATCAAGATGATTTTATCTTCTTTTTTATTATTTTTTATTACCCTTCACTGCAGACCCTTTCCTTTTTCCCCAGTGGGCATGCAGACCTCCATCTACCTTTGCTTGGTGGCCTTGTTGCTTTTCATAGAATGGGTAAAGTTGGACCTTAAAGATCCCTTCTGGAGTTGGGGTTGTTCAGCCTGAAGAAGAGAAGGCTCAGGGGGGACCTCAGAGGAGCTTCTCAATACCTGAAGGGGGCTACAGAAAGGTCGGGGTAGGACTTTTTAATAGGGTCCAGGATGGCAGGACTAGGAGGAATGGATGCAAATTGGAAGATGAGAGATTTAGGGTGGAGATAAGATGGAATTTCTTTGCTGTGAGGGTGGTGAGACACTGGAAGAGGTTGCCCAGAGAGGTTGTGGATGCCCCCTCAATCCCTGGAGGTGTTTAAGGCCAGGCTGGATGTGGCATTGAGCAACCTGGTGTAATGGGAGGTGTCCCTGCTTGTGTCAGGGGGTTGGAACTAGATGATTTTTAAGGTTCCTTCCAACCCAAACCATTCTATCATTCTATGATTCTGATGACAGCAGCCAGTAGGATGGGAAAGCTGTGGTTGCTGCCCACTGTCAACCAGTACAGGACTGGGAATGGAACCCAGAGACAACAGGAAGGTTGGAGGAGAATAGAGAATAGGAAAATGGATATGGGAGGGAAGGGAGAAGATATCAGAGTGGAGAGAACACCAAGGGAAGAGGAGAGAAAAGACAAAGTAAGACACAGAAGAGGAGAAGAGGGTCAGGGGCAGCAGAGGAGAGAGAAAACCTTCTCGAAGTGGGACAGGGCTGCATCTCCCCACTGCCCTGCCTTTTCATCTTAGCCCAAGCTGCCTCTCTCTGAAAGAATGGCTCCAGTCCATCGCCTCCAGGCACCTTCTCCTTTGAGCAAGGCAAGGACAAGGCAGGCAGGGCTCTGGCTCAGCAGCTCACAAACTCCTCTGCCATTTGAATTTTCCCCTCATATTTCCTCAGCACCGGTTCCTCTGTGACCCCCCAGCTGGCAATCGAAAGAAATGAATCCTCCAAGAACAACTTGTGCACATTTCCCTGCAGAAGGCAGGGATGGAAGCAGACAAACGGATTTGGGAATGGAACTCGTTAAAGGCAGCCATTAGGGGCTTTATCTGCTCTTTTGTCTCACTTGGCTGGAGAACTGCACAGCCAGGAGTGGGGTATTTTTGGCCATCCTCAGTTATTCACTGCTGCAAAGCATTCTCATGAATAAGTAAGAGGGTGAGAGAACTCAAGGAGAAGTCAGGCCATATATTTTGGTGAAGTGCCCTGAAAATACCACATCCATACTTTGGTTTTCTTTCTTTTTTAATTTTTTCTGTCCTATTTTAATTTTTTCTTTCTTTTTTTTCTTTTTCTCTTTTGGTTTTTTTTTCATTTTTTCTCTCTTGAAAATCAGGACAACCTGCTGACCAACTGCTGGCAGGCAGCAAGACAAGCAGCTCCTAGTCTTGCCCAAATGCATCTCTTTGGCATTTTTTTGCAGCTTCCTGATTGAAATATCTTTGTGGGAAGTCTGCCCTGCAGGCTAGGAAATTGAGGCAAGTGCTTTCTTCTACCTTTTCTCAGTTCTTTTAAGTCACTGCGAGAGAATTAGTGCTCCAGACCCTGGATGCGACATTATGAGCATTTGCACTTCCAATTCTGGGAGCAAAAAGCAGGACACAAAGGGACTATCTACACCAGAAAACATATTTACACATCTGTCTAAACTCTTCTTAGAGAAATCTCCGGAGCCAGCCCTTCTATTATAATGAGATTTCCTTTGAATAACCAAGAATAGAAGCACATGTAGAAATATTTTTGCATATCTCATAGAGTAAGATCCTTTTTTTTTTTTTGCATTAATCTCATTTTTGTGGCTTTCTAGGATTTACCTAGTTGCACAGCCTGCAACTACCATCACTTTTAAAGCTGCCATTGATGAAATTTATGGCATTTCCTTTTTCCTCTGCTCCTCTGCACTACCCTGGCTGAATAAGGTTCTGAAGGAAGAGCTGTCTTAGAATTTACATTTAATGTCTTGCTAAAGAGGTGAAATGAGTAGCAGAGGAGTCCATGCATGGTCATGGGGATTTCATAGCACCTCTAGGGTACTTAGGGAAACCCTAAGTGACAGCAGAGCTCTCAGCAAGCCCCTGAGCAAGGACAGTGCTCAGACACACACTAAGAAACCTTCTTCATCTCTTCATTTCATCTCAGCAGGAAATCTACTGAGCAGGGAAACAATGATACAGTAAAGTTAGATTGCTGGCTTAATGCTTCATTGATTTACTTTTGTTCTATTATTGGATAATTACAACTGCCTAGTTATTTATCTCTTCTGAGGAGCAAACAGAGCTTAAAACTGCTAAGACAGCCAGGCTTGTGCTGAAATTCCAGTTATAACAAACAGGTTATGGACACAGACAGAGGAACACAGAGCTTTCAGTGTGTGTTACAGCAGGATCTGCTACTCTGGGCTTTTAAATAATGCTGGCAGGCAAGAGGATCCAACAGGCATTGCCGAGGGTGATTTCCTTGAACTGATAAGAAGGTGGCTAGAGCAGGGCAGGGTGATATCTACCTTACTGGAGCTGTTTCCATCCAGATTAGTGGCAAAGAAGCGTGAGGTGACACCACATGAGAGAGTGTGGTAGCTTGGGTTGGAAAAACAATGAACACTGCTGCTACCTTGCGATACATCTGGGAAGAAAACAAAATACTTTGGAAGATTCTTAAGAAAACAGAAAACATGCCAGAGATCATCTAGTTTGGTGGGACACCCTGTAAAAGTCCTGGGTGTTACCAAATATCTCCAGGTAAAGATCTATCCTGTGTTATGGAAGGAAGCTCTTGGCTGTTAGAATTAAGATAAAATTAAAAAAGCAAAATGTTTAATTAGTACAGAGTTATCTTTTTGAAGATCTTAAAAAAACCCCCCAGTAATTCCTGGCAGTCCAGCTGCTGTGCAGATAAGGGAAGAAATATAAAACACAGGAGATGGATGGTTTTCATCACAGCTTCTTCCTCAAACACATATAACTACTAATAAGAATAACCCTTGTATTATTTAACAATTAATTAAAACTAATTTAGTGACAAAAATGGTAGTTAGAAATCAACCTATATATAGAACCACACCAAAAACATTTAACATAACTTTTTGTGTAAAGAATTAGACAAAAAGTAAAGAATCAAACAAAATCTGCAGCACTGAAAGGCAAACCTGGGCAGTCACAACATCCTTGTGATCAGGGACACTTTATCTGTTCCCTCATTTTAACTTACAAAGACATTGAGCAGACAAAATAATTTACTAAGCAAGGCATCATATATTTAAACTGGCAGCTCTAATGAAAACATCAATCCCCAGCTGGTTCCCAGCTTAATAACAAATTGATAAATATTTCCAAGCACCAGCAGAAGAAAGGATGAGAAATTTAAATGGAAGCAGCATCACTTGAACAGGCAAACCCTGTAAAAATGAAGGGGTTAGTTTTAATAAATTCCAGGCAGAAAGGTGAAGAACCTTCATGTGGAAAAGGTGATGAAGAGCTGGGGTGGCTGCTTGTTCTCATCACCAGAGATTTGTGATGAAGGGTGGCAGCAGATGGATGAGGAGGGACAGGGACCTGCTGGTGCTGCCTGGGCAGGGGGTACCCCCAGTAGTCACCATCTCCTTGTCCTCTGTGCCTGCCTTGCCGTGAACATGCACTTTGCTTTGCTGACATCTTGTGGAGATCTAGATTTAGCTTAATTTACTGCCAAATATCCTGTTTGACAGAAGTGGGTTTTATCTGCAGGGTGTCTGAGAAAAGGGAACCACAGGAGCACGTGTGTGTGTGTGTCTCACCCTGCAGTAAATTTCTGCTGAAACAAGGCAGAGCCAATTGTGAGCTCAGCTCCATTTCCTAGCAAGTGCAGAGCCTTTTAACCCCAGCTATTTTCAGGGGTTATTGCCAGCAAAGTCACTTAGATCAGGGTGTGATTTCAGAATTAAAGCCTTTGCACTCAACTTCTTTCTGCCAGCCCCTTGCCTGGAGCTCCCCTAACTATAACTCTCTGATATTTGCAATAGGATTAACAACAAATAGGTATCTTATGGGGTCTGCAAAGGGAAAAGGGGCTGGAACCCAAACACATCCCAAATCCCCTTCATCTTGAACCTGCTCATGAGCACTAAAGAGGGGGCTTGGGGGTGTAGAGCTCATTCTCCCTTCTCACAACCCATGGTCCCAGTTAAATATAGAGGCTCAAATCCATGTCTTTCTGCTCTGTAGGTGAGTGTTGATGGCTGAGTCACAGCTCTCAGCTCTGCCTTCCCCTTTTTGCTTTATCTGTCATGTCCTTGCTCAGCTGTGGGCGAGAAGGACCAGCTGGAAGAAGAAGAAGAAGAAGGGGCAAAGTCCACTGCTTCTGCTGCTGGATAAGAGGGCACACAGTGACACTGCTGGGAGCCAACCCACACATTGCAAGTTCACACCCAGCTTATCTGGCCTGCAGCTTGTTTGGTGTGCCCAAAATGAGCTGAAGGAGAAGTCTAAGAGACTGCCCTGCTGCTTAGCACAGCCCTGAATTCATGAATCTGAGCTCACACATCAAATCTGCACCACCAAAAACCTTTTTCTTCTCTCACTGCTTGCAGCACCTTCTGCTCAGAATTACTCCCTCTTCACACTTCCATTTGGTCAATAACTTAAGTACCATCCAGGCTGATTTACCTTGATAACACAGTCCATTTTCTGCACATTTATTCATGAAGCTCCTATAACTGCTGGCTGAAAATACATCAAATTCAAATCTAAGCCATCCCAGTAAAGGAAAAAAAATGAAAACACAACCCACAAAAAAAAAAAACCCTCCCTTCCCAAACAGGAGAATTCCACTCTGCTCTGAACAGTGAGTAAACTCTTAAATGCCTAAAGGAAAAGGAATGATTTAAGTTTAAACAAAAAAAACGACAATAACAAAAAATCCCCCAAAAGTTATATTCTGCTCTGAAGAGTAAGGATGGACCTAAATGCCTAAAAGGGAAGGAATGATTTAAAAGAAAATAACCTCCAAAAGTTATGTTCATGTTGACTCAGGGAGATCAATCCTGTGCTCCAGGGGAAGACCCACAAGGTCTGGATGAAGGCCAAAATGCTCCATCACTTGGAAGATGGAGCTGCTGCTGCAGGGCCAAGGGATGTGAGGTGACAAGAAAAGCACAGGTCCCCATCCTGCAGCAGCAGCAGGAGGACAGAGTGGTGAGGAAACTGCTCACAAGGACAACCAAGAAAAAAGGGAATAAAGACAAACACAGACATTGCAAGCTGCAAAATGGAACTGTCTTCTTCTTTTAGTGTGGATCTTCTCCACCCACACCAGGTGTCAGTGGGGGGGTGAAGACTCTAAGCAGGAGGGTTCACTCTGCCACCTCCTACCACCCATCATCTGCAGATCATGTCTCTAAATGTCACGTCTTGGCTGCAGGATCCAGGATGCTTTGCTTTGGTTTTGGCTCTCAGCAAAGGGTTTACCCATGCCAGAAAGTTGGTTAAGACCTTGACAAGACCTTCAGCCCTTAACTAAATCTTTGTAAAAGTCCTGGAAAGCAAACTCTGCTGTCCTCCAGCACTTTTTGCATCGTTTTCCCTTCTTTCCACATCTCTTTGAATTGCTCAGCCTGGATTTTAAACTCTTTAGCTGGATGAAAAGTTCCATTCTCATGCTGGGGAGCAGCACTTTGATTTCAGGCTGGTTTGGGAAAGGCTGCTCTCAGATCCATGTGCTGTGGTTAAGCTTTCCCAGCATGGATGGTTTTCTTTGCCCACTGGCTGCTGGGCAGAGCTTGTGTTTTGCTGCCACATCCTTCATCCACAAGCACAAACCAGTCCAAGGGCTTCCCAGGGGGGTTCCCCATCCTTATAATCTCTCTCTCACACACACACAAGCAGGGATTAGCAGCATCACAAGAGCTGAAGATGTAAAGAGCTAAAAAACATTCCCCAGAAATAAATTAATGTGCTGGAAGAAGAGATTGCCTGCAGGAGAGGGATCTGTGTGTGTGACTCTATTCAGAAACAACACCAACACTGCCCTAACAGCAGTAAAGAAGGAAAATAACAACAGAGGTGATCCAGGTTAGCCATATAATAGGGTTGGATTCTGCAATGATGCTTCAGGTGGAATTCCTGCCAATGTCCAGGGGTTTACATGAGATTATATTCATAAGACAAGCACATCTGCATAGTATTCTGGCCTTAATCCACATCCAAAACTCCAGGTGGAGGATGAATCCCTGTTACCTCTGTGTAATGTTGCTGTTGGCCTTGAGTGTCCACCACAATGCACAAATGGACACAGGAACTTGGACATCCATATGTCATTCCTGCCACAGAGGCAGCTTTGAGTCTCTCCTGCTTATCTATGACCTTGTCTCAGTATCCAGCTCCCTGGTTTGTGCTGGGGAAGACCCAGGTCAGCACCTTTTGCTGGCCTTTTGTGCAAAAGGCTGACACCAGCATGGGTAAAACCAGAGCTGGGAAGGTTCCTGATGCAGAATGTGCTGTAGGACAGGCAGAATTTGGAAGGGAGCTTTCAGAAACCCTTGCCTAAATGCCTTTCTAAAATAAATACCAAAACATGAAACAATGCTGGCACCTGCAGAGAGTCTGTAATGAGATGAAAACAGAGCAGCATTATTTCTGACTTCTCAGTCCTTCCCTGCAAGCTCAGACAGCAAAGCTTTGCAAGGGGCAGGAAGAAAAGTGTCCTTGTGACCTCCAGAAAGAGAAGGCTGACCCCTCTCAGTTGTAGCTTCCTGAGCCATAAAATTTACATTGCTACAAGCACTAAGGCCAGGCTGGAAAGAAGGAAAAGGCCCAGCATCACTGACTGAGATGAACAGGAAAGAAACATGCAGTTTGTTCCTAGAAAAACCCATACAACACCCTGGACCTGGTGCTGTGCAGGATGGCAGGGACCTGATACTTCAGGATTTTTACAAACTGAGCTGACACAGGGGCAAGAATGAAATCCAGTCATTGCCTAAGGACCAGAAGAGATCCCAAATTAAATGCAGCTAAAGGATGTGATCCCTCATATATTTATGATATATTCAGGAATTCAGCCATCCCCAAAATAGGTTTTTTCCTCTCTGGAGGTGTTTAAGGCCAGGCTGGACGAGGCATTGAGCAACCTGCTGTAGTGGGAGTTGTCCCTGCCCATGGCAGAGGGGTTGGAACTAGATGATCTTGAAGATCCCTTCCAACCCAAACCATTCAATGATTCTAAGTACTTAGATATCACATGGCATGAGCTCTGGGATAGGCTGCACCTGAAAGGAAAGGAAAGGGAAGAACATTGTATAAGGAGGTGTAATATCCATAAGGACATCATCTGTAGGGACAATCCTGGGCTAGCAACATCTTCCAACATAATGGCTTTCTGAGGAGGAAAATCATCTGTAAACTCTGAAAGACAGAGTATCCTTTCTCAGCATAAGCCTTTTTTCTGACTTCTTGCAGAGTGCTAATCTGGGATACCATCAGGTCAACTGGGAAGTCCCCATTCATGGTAAAATATGGTAAAAAAATATGGTAAAAATATGGTAAACCCTGGGATTTTTGTTCCCTTGTCTGAAGGGAAAATCTCGCTTACTCCAGAAGGGAACTCTCAACCTCAGCAATATTCCTTCTCCTCATTTCAGATTTCTAAGTTGTGCCTCTTAAACCTTTCTGAGTTACACAAACATTAAGGAGAAAAGCAGAGAAGCAAATGAGGTGTAGCAGGATTTGCAAAGAAATGGATGGCTGCAAAGTTGAGAAGACTTGTCCATGCCAGCTCTCTCAGAACTCAAAGCCTTGCAGCTGCTGAGATGTGCCACAGATGTCTTTTGCATGTTCACGGGTCTGGCTCTTCAAATGATGTTGAAATGACAAGTTTCAGGCCAAATTGTGCTGGCAACTCACCAGGGCTCAGATGAGCCCTCCCTGGCAACATTTTCCAAACATTTCTTACCCAAAAGGGCAGCTGAAGCAAGGGCTTGCAAGGAGAAAATTCAAAACCAAGAGGCAATGGGAGGCTGATTTTTTTTTTTCCCCATCTTGTAGCTATCAATCAGAAAAAGGAATGATCTACATTGCTCTTGGTGCCTTTCAGGTGCCTCCTGATTCTATGATTCTGTGAGTCTTGTATTTAAGACTTACAGTATCAGCTCTTTAAAAAGAAGTGAAGAAGCAAAGTGAAGTCAGAAGGTTGAGATCACCACTAGAGACAGCCTGGAGGAATCAAGAAGGAATTAAAACCATCTCCAGTCTGATCATCCCATCTGATATTGCCCATAGAGGAATGAAAAAGAATGAGAATGTTAAAAAGGAGCTGGTATCCTCCAAAGTTTAGCCATTCTGTTGGGAAAAGCTGTCCTTCAAAGCAGCAGCAGATAGAAAGAAGCAAGAAATGTGATCTCAGGATGAATTTTTTTTTTTAAAATATTAAAAAGTCTTCCTTTTCCTCAGTCCTGCTTTGATCCCTGAAGCTCCTGTGAAGAAAATCCACACCAGCTATATAGATGACAGGGACTGGTATGCACAGAGAAGAAAGTGACAACAAACAGGATGCCTCAAATCACAAACTGCAACACAGAGAGAAAAAAACCCAAAAAAACCTTATGACTGACCCAGGCAATCCCACTCCTCAGGCAAAAAAATCCTCTCCTGAAGGCTTCACAAAGGGAAAACTTGAATTACCTGCAGGGTAATTCTTACCTAGGTATATCCTGTGTCACATTAAGTAAATTTTCATGTGTGAAGCAGCTTAAATCACTTTTAAATCACTTTTAGAGGGAATTCACCTTCCTGTCCCTGTTAAGTGTCAAAAGATCACAGTTTTTCAGGGGAAGGTCAGAAGTGTCATTATTTTTGAGGCTCAGCAACACATGTTATACATCCCAGAAGCTTTTTATTTCCCCAACATACAGGAATATGAGTCTATATTTGATGAACATGAAAAGACCCTTACCAGAAAGTGAGTAATCTGTATTAGTCATCCTCATGGCTGGAGTATAAGATACACTTGGCATGTCATGGCCCTTCTCCTTCTGTTTCCGTCGATACCACACAAACAGTGCCAGCAAGACCATAATAATTAGAAGGAGAATAATAATTCCAATGATTGCTCCCACTGAGTGCCTCTCTGATCCAAGAGCAGGGCTAATTTTAGTATAGGGGTTTAATTCTTCCATCATAAGAGCCGCTGTTAAAAGTAATTCATAACACACTGTAAATGGAACCGTGCATTTCATTTTGGACAATACTATTTTTTGTCAAGCAAGGGCATCAGTGGAGGGGGAGAGAGAAAGAGAGAAAAAGAGAGGGACAGAGGAAAGGAGAGAGAAATTAGGGACAGACTTTTCACTCTACCTTGATCACATCGGATTCCTTTGAAGCCTGGGCTGCAGTAGCAAGTACCTGTGACGTGGTCACACGTGGCATTATTCATGCATTCACACAGTTGTTTGCAGCCATAACCAAAAGTTCCTGGTGAGCACTCTGGGAAAGCAAAGAAAAAACACTGGAAAGAATTCTACTGTTTGTTTTTGTTGGTTTTTTTTTAATTATTATTTTTTTTATTTTAAATTTTTTGGTCAGGAATGAATGAAACACTCGCCGTGAAAAATTGAGCAGAAAATTCTCCCTGGAATGTGTGAAACACTTGCTGTGGAAAATTGGGCAGAAATTTCTCCCTGCTTCCAGCACTTCCACAACAAAGCCCTAGTGTTTGATTACTGGTATTATTTCAAAAACATAAATACATTAAATGTACACTTTGGGGTATTGCTTTTTAACTTTCTTACAAGACTTTAAAATATGAAACCAACAGCATGTACTTCAACTTTAAAGACTTAAAAGCTTGATAAATATTAAAAATGTACAGAATTTAAGAGAGTTTGAGCTCAGAAGCAGCTACAGGTGTAAAGTTGGGTTTTTAAGAGGAGCAGCAGCACTACAGGGATTTTGGGGTTTGAGCTGAAATATCACTTTGGATGAGGACCCTCCTGCCCATGGAAGGAGGGTTGGAACTAGATGATCTTTAAGATCCCTTCCAACCTAAACCATTCTGATTCTATGACATCTTGAAAGTGCACAGCATTCTCCACCAACTCTGTGTATTTTTGTTTTTCATGAGAATAATCACAAAGACAACTTTTAATGTATAATTTATATGTGTTCTATCAACAAAACAGACTTTTACCACACAAATCCCACCTGCTTTCATACTTCTGGAAGTGCTGAAAGCAGCTGAAATTACAGAATTGAGCAACTGAATGCTTTCATTTGCTCTGCTTCTGTATTAAGATCCCTAATGTAGCAGGAATTTCTACCCCCATCTCTGTATTTCTATCAAAGACAAAATGATTGAATGTCCAGCTGAGAAATTTATTCATACAATTACCACGATGGGCTATTACAATAAATCTGTAGGCAGCTAATTCTACTTCTTGAGGCACCACTCAATAATAAATTGAAAGAAACAACCTCTGTCAGATCCTACTTATTTCTGTGGAGAGGAGAAACTACTGAATCCCTGCACCCTTGCTAGGATTCTTCTGTTTTAAGATGTTTTCTGGTGATGTTTCATCAAATGTTCTTGATGGAACTTTCCCAATGTCAGTCTCTAAGAGACTTAGAGCAGCTAAAATTGAATATTAAGTAGCAAACAGGAGGCAGAATCTTTATGGCAGGACTAGGGGTAATGGATGCAAATTGGAAGAGAGGAGATTTAGGGTGGAGAGAAGAAAGAAGTTCTTTGCTGTGAGGGTGGTGAGACACTGGAAGAGGTTGCCCAGAGAGGTTGTGGATGCCCCCTCAATCCCTGGAGGTGTTTAAGGCCAGGCTGGATGAGGCACTGAGCAACCTGGTGTAGTGGGAGGTGTCCCTGCCCATGGCAGGGATGTTGGAGCCAGATGATCTTTAAGGTCCCTTCCAACCCAAACCATTCTATGATTCTATAACTACTTGCAGTACATATTGAAATTGGAGCTTTTTCTTTCACCTGCAGGGCTCTAAACAAGCTAAAATCAAATCATGATGATTAAAGCTCATTCTGATACTAACATGCATCCTACTAAAAACGAATAAAGCCTAAATTTCAAGACCACAGCAATGATGTCAGCATTTAGGCTCTTCATCTGCAATGTGGTGTGACGGCCCAATCAGCATGATTTGGAGAAGGGAAGGAGTCTTAATGAAGATATGCTTTTAAATTAAATAGTTGAAAACCAAATAATTAAATAAATCTATATTCTGGACAGAAAAGAGAGCCCTGGGCTTTGCACAGAGGTCAAATTTGAACAGCTTCTTGTACAAGACTTGCCAGGATGCAGGTCTGCTAAGGAACTTTTTGGATTCCCATTTTATTTATTGTTCCAGTAAAGGTGAACACTGGTTCCCAGGAAGCTGGCCATGGACAGAGTTACAGAGGTGCCATATATAATCATAGAAAGGTTTGGGTTGGAAGGGACCTTAAAGATCATCTGGTTCCAACATCCCTGCTATGGGTAGGGGCACCTCCCACTACACCAGGTTGCTCAAAGCCTCATCCAGCCTGGCCCTAAACCCCTCCAGCGATTGAGGGGGCATCCACAACCTCTCTGGGCAACATCTTCCAGTCTCTCACCACACTCACAGCAAAGAACTTATTTCTTACCTTCATCCTAAATCTCCCCTCTTCCAATTTACATTCATTATTCCTAGTCCTTCCATCACATATTCTATTAAAAACTCCTACCCCAGCCTTTCTGTAGCCCCCTTAAGGTATTGAGAAGCTCTTCTGAGCCTTCTCTTCTCCAGGATGAACAACCCCAACTCCTTCAGCCTGTCTTCATAAGGGAGGTGCTCCATCCCTCTCATCATCCTCATAATCCCTATGAGCATGAAACTTTGGTCCTGAGATACAGGCTTTGCTGAATACAACCACATCCAAAAAGAAAAGATGATGGTGAATTAATTCTCTCCTAAAGATGCAGGTAGTAAGCTCCAGTTAAGAAGCTTTGAGGCAGGCCTTTCACTTGTGAATCCAGCAGGAATGTTACTGTATTATCTTCTCTGCCAAAGAAATAAAAGAATGAAACCCTGGGGGATTAATGCTTTGGTGAGGTGAGATGGATTTCACCCTGCATTTAGAATCCAAGTAGAGCGTGTGGGAATTTTCTTTTGATTTACTAGGCTGGACAAACAAGTAATTATTTAACTACAGCACATACAGTTTCCACTGCTCTCATTCTTTGTTCTTAAAAGAAACCATTTGGCAGGCTGTGCTGAATGTGCCACTGACAACAATTACAGTAAGATGTGCCAGAACCTGTCCAAGGGAAATGAAGTTCATTGTTAAACACTTGCTCACCACTTGAGTAAAACACAGATACTTCCCAAAATGCAGGAAATAAGCTGAAAAATAAAGTCAGAAAGCTCTAATACACAGAAAACCCTAATACACACTGGAAGAGTTTGGCCAGAGGGGTTGTGGATACCCCCTCAATCCCTGGAGGGGTTTAAGACCAGACTGGATGAGGCACTGAGCAACCTGGTCTAGAGGAAGGTGTCTTTGCCTGTGGCAGGGGGAGTGGAACTGGATGATCTTGAAGGTCTCTTCCAACCCCAACCATTCCATGATTCTAAATAGGCTCTTAAACAATGTGTTGATGTCTGTGAGAAATTAACCTCAGGCAACATATACACTCCATATGGAGAAGAAGGCATCTCAGGAAAGCTAATAGTCTGTTTAAGCAGTCCTGCCTTTTCTCTGCCTTTCAAGGACTAACAGAATCATAGAATGGCTTGGGATGGAAGGGACCTTCAAGATCATCCAGTTCCAACTCCCCTGCCATGGGCAGGAACCTCTCTTGACCTGCTGGCCACACTTCTGTTGATGCAGCCCAGGATTTGATTGCTTTCTGGGCTGCAAACACACACTTTCTGCAAAGAATTCTGAAATACCACCCACTCCACCCCTCAGAGACAGAAGAACAAAGTCATGCTGCTACTTACTCTGCTCACATTGTTTGCCTGTGAATCCTGTCCTGCAGGTGCACTGCCCAGTGATGTGGTCACAGTCTGCCCCATTCTGACACTGGCAAACATTGGCACAGTTTTTCCCATAAAAAGCAGCTGGGCAACCTTTCAGGAATGAGAATAAAGGAAAGGCAAAGAAATGAGCTGAAACACAAACTCAGCTGCGCTTGTAAATCCACACATTTTCAGCCTCTGGATATTCAATAACATTTATTTGATCATCTAAATGCAGAGGTCCTTTGACAGCCAATTTTCTTGAAGGAGTGCTTCTCACAGCTTATGGAATTGCCTCTTAGAGTGTTTGAGAAGGATGAAAACTTGACCCATCTACACAAACCACATTTTCAAGGAGTGGAAGAAGATGGCTAAACAGAAACCCTCTAAAAGGCCAGAGATCAATCAATTTACTTGCAAGTGAAAGAAGCTTCTTAAAAGGCTCGCTGGAATTTCAGCTCTTTTTTTTTTTTTAGAGTGCTGATGATTCAACATGAGCAGAATGAGAAATCTCAAAAATTTTCCTAAATCAGGCCTTGTGTGCTGAGGATTTAAGAAGTAGAGGCAGAACCTGTGCAAATTGTGACAATGAATTAATAATCTAAACTCTGAGTTTTTATTTGAGAAGCATAAAAAATCCTTGCAAAGCTTTTAGGATATTTATCCCTGGATGATGAGAAGTTCTCCCAAGTAAGAAGAATGTGGTTTTAGAGGGAAGGGTGCAGTACTGGGAAGGGACACGAGGTAGCAGCACATACTTTGACAGATGCCCTGGCACAAGAGTTGTCTGTGAAAGGCTTACGCTGAGTGCAGTAGAGCCCCGTCCAACCATGGGTACATCGACATTCTCCATCGTAAGGGCTGCACATGGCTCCGTTGTGGCAGTTGCACGAATGAAAGCAGTCAGGGCCCCAAAAACCAGCGGGACAAGCTAGGGAAATAAAAAAGAACCTGTCAGTTGGCAGAAGGAACCCAAAAAGTGCTGCAGAGAAACAACAACAAAGGGAGAACTTGAAAGATACCAGCAAAGGCAGAACTTAACATTGTAGATCCCTAAAGACTCCTGGATATCAACCAGTTCTCCCAAACCAATGATTCCTTTGGAAAAACTAGATTTTAATCTGCAAGCTGACCCATGCATGAGGGATTTCTTCCCAGTTTGGGGCATCTGTGAGCCACTTAGTGACCCCCAGCACTACACTAAGTGCTATAGCCACTCTCACTGCCTGGCCAGCATTATCAGAGAAGACAATTTAGGCAAGGTTTTAAGAAATGAAGGCAATTTAATTTTCTTTTCTGATATTCCAGAACCCTTGCATAATAAAGCAGAGCTATTCAGGGTTTACTTTTGCCATGCCATCAGCTGCTAAAATGGCCACATTCATTTGAGGCAGAGAGTGCTGCTCAAATTAGGTAAAAATGTAAAGGGAAACTTCTTACAGAACGAATTCCCATCCAGAAAAATCAGATTGCTTTTGTTGATGGGGCTAATATTAAATTAAAATGGCCAGGTCTATTATATATTTCAACAAGTACAATATTAATACATTTTCAGAAGTTATTTTAAGCCTCTCTCCAAAAATGAATGCAGTAAGTTACAGTTATTAGTGCCAGACTAAAAGATTCAAAATGATGATAACCCTTCAACGTAACAACTATATTTTTTTTGCTTTAAAAAGCACTTTCCATTGCTTCCTATTAAAGATGTGAATTAATAAGGCATGGTTCCCAGGAAACCTGAAAGTATAGAAGCTCTGCCTATTCCCATCTATGCCAGTGGCTCTGATTTCAACTCTAAATGCAAGTTTCTGGTACATCACAGACATCTCTAAAGGTGGAATAAATAGAAAAAATAAAAAATAACCCTGCCACAGAATCATAGAATGGTTTGGGTTGGAAGGGAACTTAAAAATCATCTAGTTCCAACCCCTGCCATGGGCAGGGACAACCTCCCACTACACCAGGTTGCTCAGTGCCTCATCCAGCCTGGCCTTAAACACCTCCAGGGATTGAAGGGGCATCCACAATCTCTCTGGGAAACCTCTTCCAGTGTCTCACCACCTTCACAGTTATAACTTCTTTCTTATCTCCAGCCTAAATCTCCCCTCTTCCAATTTGCATCCATTGCTCCTAGTCCTGCCATCCTCGACCCTATTACAAAGTCCTACCCCAGCCTTTCTGTAGACCCTTCAAGTATTGAGAAGCTACTCTGAGGTCCCCCCTGAGCCTTCTCCAGGACAAACAACCCCAACTCCTTCAGCCTGTCCTCAGAAGGGAGGTGCTCCATCCCTTTCATCATCTTTGTGGCCTCCTCTGGACCTGCTCCAACAGCTCAATGTCCTTCTCATGTTGAGGGCTCCAGAACTGGACACAGTAACTCCAGTTGGGGTCTCACCAGAGCTGAGTAGAGGAGCAAAACCACCTATATTGATGCAGCCCAGCATGTAAATCAAACAAAATTTCACTGAACCCACACAAAAAGCTGCAGAGGATTTGGCCTAAAGTATGCACACACAAGTAGAATTACTTTTACTATGGCTTTGTGAGCCAGAGCTGAGAACTGGAGCTAAAATTATCTCCTGTGCAGCTCCATCCCTTGGTCATTCCAGGTTAATGGGATATGGAGGGAGGTCTGACCAAAATAGCTCAGCAGCAGATTCCAGGAGGTGAGAGGCCAGGTCCTGCCAGGAGCCTGGTGTCAAGCCAGGCTCCTCTTGGGAGATTTACACTGAGGAAAGAGTCAGGTTCCCACTTTGTTCATCCAAAATACAAAGGAGCTATCTCTATCTCCTTCTGCTAAAGTGGAATTGCCTCCCTCTGTAAGACAAACACATCCTTTCTCAAGGTTAACAGAAACTAACATTCATTTCCCAATTACATGGCTAAAAACAATGAGGAATTTGAGGAGATTTCTGTCTTTTTTTTTCTGTTTTTCTTCCCTTCCCCCCCATTTTTGAGTGAGTGCAATATTCTGTCAGTGGAATATACACAATAACAGTAAAAATCACAGCCGTCTGTTTTTATCCAATTCCTGCTTTATCACTTGAAGTTTAATATATTTTACTCTGGAATGCTGTCTAATATGTTAAGTTGTATCCTGAATATGAAGTAACATTTCTGAATGATGGGATATTGCTTCCCTCTGTGATCTAGCTTCAATTAAGGGATGCTCTCAGGAAATGACACTTTGGGATCAGCAAATGCCAATCTTCTACCTGGGCAATTTTCAAGAAGAAATCCTCCATCCCTCCAAGCCCACGCTGACTTTTACAATTAAATTACATTTAATAGAAATATTTCAGCTGTCCTAATTTCTCAATTCTAAGGGAAACATTTACTGGTTAATAATTTCTAATGGAATAAGCTGAAAGGAAATGATTTAAAAAAAAAAAAAAGAAACAAATAAAAGGGAATCCAGCTCCAAATTAAAAGGGAGCACAGAGCTTTCTTTTCTGATAAGAGCTTGTGACCTCCCTTTCCTGTAACAGAAGCTTGTAACAGCTTCTTCAAATTCCAAAGGCAAAAAGTAATTCAAGCCAAAGCTAGCTTAGATTAATTAAAAGAAATAAGCTATAAAGAGAGCAAAGCACTGGCTGATGTAATACTTCAGGGATTTCCCTGGGATCTGTCTTTAACTTCCAGAAAACACCACAGAGGAAAATATGGTCTTTTAAAGTAGAGGTGGAAAAAGAACACTTGGCTTACTCTGAGAGCAGTCTGTCCCAATCCATCCTGGGAAACACTGACAGGAGCCATCAATGGGGTTGCAGGTCCCATTCTCTGTGCACTGGCAGACCTCAGCACAATTCTTCCCAAATTTTCCACTGGGACAGACTGTGAAAACAGAAATTTACTGAAGACTCATCCCAACAATTAAGAGGAAGCCATAAGACTTAATATTTCGCACTTAGACATCACAAATTATGGCAATGATTTTTTTTGATGAAGCCAAATGGATAAAATTCTTCTGGAAAGGTAGAAAAGGCAGGAATTTATGAGAGAAGGAAAAGGCAGGAATTTATGAAAGAAGGAAAAAACAGGAATTTATCCAAGTCTATTTTGTTTGTGCACATCCCAGCTAGAAAAACAACAGGGACAAGTCATCTCAAAACACATTTTTCTGCTGGAAAATGAATCTAATGAGGTTAGAAAATTTCAGTCATTGAAGGGCACTATGGGAGGATAAAAATAAGAGAAACAAAGCACTGAGAAGGTGTTAATGGGAGGGGAAGAGGACAGTGAAGCTGAGAACTTAGAATAGCTGGGAGAGACTGATCTGGGGGACTTGACCAAGAAGGAACCTAGCTCATCCCTGCCCTCCCTCCTTCTGGATCAACCAGTGGTGGGAGAAGAAGGTGCCTTTGCCAATAAATATACAAAGCTTTGGTGAATTATAGAATCACAGAGCTGGAAGGGATCTTCAAAGTCATTGAGTCCAACCCCCTGCAGTGACAGGGACATCCTGCACTAGATGAGGTTGCTCAGAGCTTCAGCAAGCCTGGCCTTGGATGTCTCCAGGGATAGATGGGGCCTCCAAAACCTCATTGGGCAACCTGGGGCAAGTGTCTCATCACCCTCTTGGTGAAGATGTGCTTTCAGCAATGGTGGCTGGAGATAGGATCCCAGCACTTCAGATTCAAATCATGCAAGTGGAGGGTAAACCAGGAGCAAGCCCAGTTTCCCCTATAATATTTTCACCAGGGAAGTCAGGCAAAAACAACTCTCACAAATAAAGCACATAGTCAATTGCTGAAATGTCATGCTTGTCTTTTGGCATCCATCCACTCCTCCCCTCTCCAGCAAAGCACCCTTGCTGTAGTAAGCATTCAATTAGGTTGCAAATGTGGTTTCCAAGGATTATAGATATGCCTGTCTGAGAGCTGTTTAACAGATGTGCTGCATCCCAACAAAATCAGCATCTATTCCTGTCTGCCCAACTGGCTTTAACTCCTCAAGTTGGAAGAAAAGAAACTCTCATTTTTTAATTTTTTTTTCCCAGGGTCATCTTATAACAGCCTGAGCCCAGTGACACAAAACTAATAGACACATAGATCTTCAGCTTCCCACCAAATTATTGGAAATCTTTAAGGTTAAAGTTGATGGAAAGCTCTGCTGGGTAATGAATGAAATGTTTAATTTCTCTGCTCTTATTGGCTGCGTTCCCTGACAAAAACAGATGTATTTTCAAAACAAGATAAAACATACAGTCCATCTTTGCAAAGAATGCAACAAATGGGACTGGACTTGCCTCCTGGTAAATGATAGTGATGTCAAAAAAGTGATTAAGGCACTTGCCTCAATTATGCAACTCTTTAACCACTGCAGCCACTTCCACTTTCTCTCTGCAGGTGACCTCAAGTCTACCCAGACTGTGAATCAGTCACAGATTGAAATCCTGAGCTGTGATTCATTTGCTGGTAGACAATCTGCCATCCTCTACTCAGAAAGCTGGAAAAGTGTAAACTATTGTCTTGTGTGTGGCCATTTCTACATTCCATGAACTTATCTGCAAGAGTGGATAAAGTTGGTTCTGGCTTTCAAATTATCTTCTAAACAGAACAGCTCTCTAAATGAAAAGAGATACAACCACACAGAGTGTTCAGACACAATCAAAAGAACAATGCACGGACACACAGAGACAGAAAGAAGAAAAGAAAATCTCCTATCACAGAATGAGCAACAACTAAACTGATCTGTCAGCCCAGGCTCTTGTAAAAGCTATACAGTTATTCACTTCCAGTGCTCCGCGTAGAGCAATATTTTTATTGCATCTTTAAGATGGAGATATATAACATCATTTAAATGAAGGCTGGGTTGATTTTTTTTTCCATATGTACCAAAAATTAGTTCTCAAAAGGACTTACTTAAAATTAGGAGGCCATTTGCACTGCAGCATGGAATCCTAATGAATTAGGAAGGGATCTGTGATCCCAACAACAGCACTGACAAAGGTAACAGGTCACACTCCATCAAAGAAATGCCGTGGTTTCACACAGTGAGAGGTAGCAGAGGGGTTCCTACTGCCACAGCACCTCTTGTCTTGCTGAAAGAGCATGATGCCCTCCAGAGTGTCAGCACAGAAGGTTTATGAAACTGACCCAGCCATAATTCTCATTAATTTAAGAAACATGGTGCAGAATTGACACCAGGACTCTCTTGTAAAGATGTAAGATCCAAAACCAAGCCCTTTTTCAAGTGCCTCAAAGGTTTCTGAACAAAGCAAGGACTAATACAGCTTTTTTTTCAGGAGCAATCTGATGGTAAAATGCAGACAGTGATATTAATTAGCTGTAAAAGCTCTGAAGGGGGACTCCAGGAGTCCCTGTGGGATGCTGGGTGTGTTGTAACTGAGGTAACATCTTATTATCAATCCATCCTGCTACATGATTTTGAAAAATATTCATAAAACAGCTGCTTAGTTCTCTGCTGCTCAGAATCCTTATACAACCATGTGATTTTGGAGGTGACACAGCTCCTCACACACTCCTGCTGCTGTTGGAAGAACGTCCCCACATCCAGGGAAGAGCCAGCACAAGGAGATGGAAACTCAAAAAGTGAAATCTTAATATTTTTCTTTTTTAATTTCCAATGGAAACCATTAATTAGCATTTTTTTCTTTCCACTGAAATAAAGTTACGTGCTCAGTCGTTATGACAAACTGCAACACAAATTGATTTTAATTAGGACATGAATATTTTAAAAATTAATTTCTCCGGATAGATCAACATTTCAAAGTAAAACCAGAAGTGCTGAACATCTGAGCAAGAAGAAAATAGTTTCCTTAAGAGGATAATTAGCTCTGCTTAGGCTTTGAAATCTGCCTAACTTTTTCACATAAAAAAATTGGACAAATTCACTGAAATACATCCAGTTTTAATAAATTAATTGGGGTAATGTTTAGATGACTAGAGAGCACAGGATAAAGAAAACATGGTAATACTTAATCTATGTTTAATGATTCTGCATAAGTGCTGTCTGCAGCTTTCTAACTTGCTGGAAAGCAGGTCATTAAAAAGTGTCAGTTCCATTTTAGCAGGGACAGTGACTTCACAAGGGCAGGAGCCATTAAGAAGAATCTCTTTTAAAATCTAAATGTAGCAAGTCCCCACGGTGGTAGGCAATAAGTCAGGCTGGGTGGAATGCTGTAATGATTTTGGGGGCATTATTAGGATAAAACTGAATATGAAGCCTTATAGTTAAAAGTGGGCAAACTTTCAAAGGTAGGGAGAAGTGGGGAGTTGTTGAAGCTGCTCTTCACTTGTGAAAATTAACTCACTTTTCATAGAATCATAGAATGGTTTGGGTTGGAAGAGACCTTAAAGATTATCTAGTTCCAACCCCCCTGCCATGGGCAGGGACACCTCCCACTAAACCAGGCTGCTCAAAGCCTCATCCAGCCTGGCCTTAAACACCTCCAGAGATTGAGGGGGCATCCACAACCTCTCTGGGCAACCTCTTCCAGGGTCTCACCACCCACACAGCAAAGAACTTCTTTCTTCTCTCCAGCCTAAATCTCCCCTCTTCCAATTTGCATCCATTATTTCAATATACACCCATTATTCCTAGGCCTTCCATCATGTATCTCACTAAAAAGTCCTACCCCTTCCTTTCTGTAGCCTCTTTCAGGTATTGAGAAGCTCCTCTGAGGTCCCCCCTGAGCCTTCTCTTCTCCAGGATGAACAACCCCAACTCCTTCAGCCTGTCCTCAGAAGGGAGGTGCTCCAGCCCTCCATCATCTTCCTGCCTTGTTGCAATTTTTACTGTCTCCTGCACTAGTGTTTGGGTTTGCACCATTTCAGCTATTCCTGGGCAGCTCCTAGAGAGTATAAATAAGGTTTCATTCATTATCTGGGTGTCTGGGCTTGTGGAACTGAGCTGGCTTTTACCTTAATGAGTATCTACACCTGCTGCAAAAGGGTGCCCAGAGGTGCCAGCAGAGATTTAGGAGGTGGTAGGCTCAGCAGAGGGGAAAATGGAACCACTGGATGGCTGATGTATTTACAGCAGGTGTCTCATTCCATATTCACTTCAATACAGAGCAGACCTGTTTTATTTATGAAAGCAGGAGCACATCATATTAACAAAAGGGTGACTAAGTACCTATTTGCATTTTTGCCTCTCCAGGAAAGAATTTCTCATGATCTGAACTGCTGAAACAAGGCAAAAAGGCAGGAACCTCATGATGGGTCCTGCTGGAAAGTCACAGAAACAGTAAGTTAGGAAAAGGGGGTGGCATTTAAGGGTGACAGGATCCACACCTTGGTTGCAGAGGGCACCAAAAAATCCAGGCAAGCAGTCACAGTGTCCAGAGACGTGGTGACAGGGTCCATTGCTGTGCACACACTGAGGGCATGGCTGGCTGCAGTGGTGTCCATAAAAGCCAGGGGGACAAACTGAAGGCAAAAGAAAAGGAGATGTCAGAGGTTTGCAGGAGGTTTGTCATGAATTCTCCATCTTAATACCAAACCAGCATTTCTTAATTTTTAAATCCACAATTTCGTGAACAGATGAAATTTATGAAGTGAACTTATAAAAGTGTGAGCTTTGGGTAAAACTGCTCCTGTGCTTCAAACACAACATCCTACCTTGTGTAGGGCCTTGGTTATTTAATACTAGAGCAGAGTGCTTGCTGCAGCCTCTCTCTCTCAAGACACTTATTGGAGTCTCTTTTGCTTGCTCCTGCTAAAGGCTTCTACAAAGCATGGGAGCTGGAGATGTTCAAGTCCTCACCATCCCCTGGCAGAAATGGTTAATAACATATATTCCACAGTTTTTAAGACAGCCAGGAGAGTAACTCTTGTACACATGAACAGACAAGAGAAATTCTGAGTTCCTTTTCCTTTGGAAATTAAGAAGGACATTGAGCTGTTGGAGCAGGTCCAGAGGAGGGCCACAAAGATGTTGAGAGGGCTGGAGCACCTCCCTTCTGAGGACAGACTGAAGGAGTTGGGAGTTGTTCAGCCTGGAGAAGTCTCATGGGGGACCTCATAGAAGCTTCTCAGTACCTGAAGGGGGCTACAGAAAGGCTGGGGTAGGAATTTTTAATAGGATATGTGATGGCAGGACTAGGAAGAATGGATCCAAATTGGAAGAAGGGACATTTAGGCTGAAGATAAGAAAATTTCTTCACTGGGAGGGTTGCCCAGAGAGGCTGTGGATGCCCCCTCAGTCCCTGGAGGTGTTTAAGGCCAGGCTGGACAAGGCACTGAGCAACCTGATCTAGTGAGAGGTGTCCCTGCCTATGGCAGTGGGGTTGGAACTCGATGGTCTTTAAGGTCCCTTCCAACCCAAACTATTCTATGATAAGAATGACATTGAGCTGTTGGAGCAGGTCCAGAGGGGGGCCACAAAGATGGTCAAAGGGCTGGAGCAACTGTCTTATGAAGACAGGCTGAAGAAGTTGAGGTACTTCAGCCTGGAGAAGGCTCATAGTAACTTATCAATACCTGAGGGGGTCCTACAGAGAGTCAGGGGTAGGACTTTTTAATAAGATATGTGATGGGAGGACTAGAAATAATGGATGTAAATTGGAAGAGGGGAGATTCAGGCTTGATATAAGAAAGAAATTCTTTACCGTGAGAGTGGTGAAATACTGGAAGAGGTTGCCCAGAGAGGCCCTCTCTGGAGGTGTTTAAGGCCAGGCTGGACGAGGCACTGAGCAACCTGGTGTAGAGGGAGGTGTCCCTGCCCATGGCAGGGGGGTTGGAACTCGATGATCTTTAAGGTCCCTTCCAACCCCAACTACGACTGTATGATTCAATACCTGTCTTCAAGCAGGACAGCCAGCTACACCTATCACTGCAGGGGCAGCCTCCATCAATGATGAAGAGAATCTAAAAAATGCTAATTATGGCAACAGCATACAAAATCACTTCATTTGCATCAGTAATCACATCAGAGAGCTGAGTAAACTTGTCATGAACTGCGTGCTTCATTTGCTTAAATCCTAGATTGGAATTATTGTAGAATCTGTACATAAAGAACAGAGCCAAGATTATGGCTCAGCATCTCTCACAAATGCACACTGTCACTTCTAGGCACATGCAGAATGAAAAACCATCCACTCTTCAAACATTTACTGCAACAGATAAGCACAAAGAAACATCAAATTGCAATAAGTACCTGTAAAAATGACTTGATCTGTTTTTATTTTTACTCCTGTGATTCTCTGTTACACAGTTCTGGCTCACTGCTAACTATATATCATGTCCATTATATTTTTTTCACTGAATGAGAATTTTTCTCTTGGTTCCTGTGCTCCCAGAGGGTGTCAGGTTCTTCCACTAGTGCAGATTTCCAGCTGATACCTAGCTGACAGGTTTGTTGATGATGGATTAGCTACAAAACAACCTGGATCATTCCCTGAGACAGTTGTGTAGTGAAGTATCCTGGTGTCTCACATAATCCTGATTACACAGAGAAAATAAAGTGGCTGAGTATCATTTCTAGCACTGCCCTTTAGAGGATAACTTCTGTTCCTAAATTCATTTCAAAATAAGAATGATTCTGAGAGCAATCTTAGCAGGCTAAAGCTACCTTCTACTACAGAAGTGTCCTCTTCATAGAGTAATCTGGAGCCTGAATCTTGCAGGAGAGGTGGAAGCAAGCTGGATTCTGGAGAGGCATTTCAACAACTCAAGGCAACAGCAGAACCCCTTTGCTGTCATCCCAGTGGGGAGGAAAATTTCTCCCCTCAGCCTGATTACTGGAGGGGATATGGTTTTGCCACCCATGGCCATCAGTTGATAAAACTAAGCTGTTCTTTTTTGTCTCAGAAAGGTCAGAAAGTATTAACTTCTGGAAGCTTCTCACTCTTAGGGTTTCAAATTTGTAAAACAATTTCTCTCCCAATTCCCTGAAGCTCTGAGCATCACGTTTCAGCCTTGGAAAGAGGTTTTACAGCCACACAGATCTGCTGAAGCACCTGGAAATTGGGGTTTGTAATGGAAATGCTTATAGGCCATTAACTACAGCAGAGCTAGAGGTCACTGTTATAATGGCTTTAAATAAAAACTGTCAGCTACAAATTATTTTTAGAGACGAGTGTGTTCTGGTGTCAAGTGAAACTGGTGAAACCAAAAGGGGATGTATGAAGTGGGCATGCAGAATGCCTTGCAGGTAGAGCAAGAAAAAGACAAATCACTTATTTGCAAGGGGAGAGGGTTGGGTGTAGTTTGGATCAGTGCATAAAGGTCCCTCAGGGGCAAATGCAGCTTCCCAGATAAAGCAAATGAGAGGATTTTTATCTTCTTGGCATATTTTAATATGCAACAGCAGAGCATCAAACAGGAGCTATTTCAGGCTGCTGTGTTGCTTTTCCTGGCGTGCAAGAAAACATTGCCTTGTTGTTTTGATAGCCAATGCTCACCCACCTGCCACTGGGTGATGGGTTGGAGCTGACTGTTTAATAGGTATCCTATGGTTCCAGCTACTTAACTCTAAATATGGGGAGTTTTTACTCAGATCCTGCTGAGTTTTGTATGTAAAGGCCTTCTTCCTGCTTTCAGGTCACCTGTAAACTCCAGGTACTGTGGAGGGCCAGAAAAAGAAAGAAAAGGCATGAATCAATGCCAGGATTAGAATCATAGAATGGTTTGGGTTGGAATGGACCTTAAAGATCATCTAGTTTCAACCCCCCTGCCATGGGCAGGAACACCTCCCACTACAGCAGGTTGATCAGTGCCTCATCCTGCCTGGCCTTGAACACCTCCAGGGTTTGAGGGAGTATGCACAGCCTCTCTGGGCAACCTCTTCCAGTGTTTCACCACTCTCACCATAAAGAATTTCTTTCTTATATCCAGCCTGAATCTCCCCTCTTCCAATTTACATCACATATCCTATTAAAAACCTTCACATATCCTATTAAAAAGTCCTACCTACCCCAGCCTTTCTGTGCTACTATGCAGGTATTGGAAAGATACTATGAGGTACCCCCTGAACCTTCTTTTCTCCAGGATGAACAACCCAACTCCTTCAGCCTGTCCTCAGAAGGCAGCTGCTCCAGTCCTTTGATCATCTTCATGGCCCTCCTCTGGACCCACTCCAACAGCTCAATGTCCTTCTTATGTTGAGGGCTCCAGAACTGGACACAATACTCCATGTAGGGCATCACCAGAGTCAGAGGGGTGAAATCACCTCCCTTAACTTTCTGGTCACACTCCACAATTCTTGACCCAGAAACATTTCCCTGACCAGTTTTTGCCCTTAGGAAGTTGTGAGCTGAAGCAGCACAGAAACCTGTTGTGGTTCTCTCTGTTGTCACAAACAAACATTTCTACCTACTTTGATTCTGGAAAAACCTTACTTCTCTGGCACAAGGGTCCTCTGTATCCTGGTGCACAGTCACAGGTGCCATCCTCTGGGGAGCAGGATCCCCCATTCTCACAGTTGCAGGAGATGGAGCAGTTGGGTCCCCAGCGGCCCTGGCTGCAGGTGTTGTCACAGTGGATGCCTGGAGACATAAAGGAACACGTTAGAATTCACACTGCTCTTTGATCAAAGGAACATTTGGCTGGACTGCTAGAGCACAGAACATCACAGAGCAAAACAAGGGAGCCTGGGAAGGAAACAGCCATCCTTTTATCTGCTTAATAAAGTGAGAATTAAGAAAATGAGGAAGAGGTGAATTCTGTAGGTGTTAGCAAGCTCCTCTTCAGTCCTCAGCACCATTAAAGAAACTCTGCATGTCATCTGAGAGGTACCAAGGTCAGGAATCACTTTGAAGTCAAAAACTATCTCTAATAATTGGTCTGGAAATCTGCAGTTGATTGAAGCCTGATTGCTTAACAGTTGTGAGTTGGAAGAATCAAGAAAAAAAAATCAGAGTTTTGTAAAAACATGGAATTTTGACTCCTGAGCTCTGTGCTGTGCTTTGTTCCGTTGCTGTGTGGACATACCTCACAGCCACTCAAAGCTCTCCCAGTTCTGTGTTAATGAACCAAGTTCCCATCCTGTGAGTGACCATATGTGGGCACAGGCTGATCATTTGCATGTTAAATGGAGACCCAGACCTGCCAATCCAGCTCCCAGGGACTCCCAGGCTTGCTGTTAGATAGTTCTGATTATGAAAAGCAAAGCTTGGAAAGACTAAACTAACCCTCACAGCCAGAAAGCTTAACATGAGGCTTCTGGCATTGTTTCAATTGGTTTTGTTTTTGTCTGCTGACTTTTAGAAACAACCTTATGCCATGGCTTGTTTCAGGCTAGATATAAGAAAGAAATTCTTCATGGTGAGGGTAGTGAAACCCTGGAAGAGGTTGTGGATGCCCCCTCAATCCCTGGAGGTGTTTAAGGCCAGGGTGGATGAGGCACTGAGCTGCCTGATGTAGTGGAAGGTGTCCCTGCCCACGGCAGGGGGGTTGGAACTCAATGATTTTTAAGGTCCCTTCCAACCTGAAATAGTCTATGATTCTATGATATAAATATAATCTAAGGATTTGATCCTGCACAACATCACCAGTCTGAGAGGCTCTTACTCCAGTGGATTAAACCAGGACCAATATTTGCAATTAGCAGAGCTATTTGCATGATCAAGGGCTCCTTGGATTCAAAGAAGTTCGTGGGATCATGGATTGAGCAAGATTTTAAGCTCCACCAGCTGCAGGGAGCAGCATTAGTAGGAACACACTGGAGATGCTGATAACAACATTGAGGGAAAAAAAAAATCACAGACTGGCTTTCAAATTTTCCTAACAACATGACCACACGGGGTGCTTTACAACTGTGCTACCCAGATTTGATGGCATACACATGCCCTGGCTAGACTTTGAACATGAAGATGTTCTTTATCACCCATGCACATGTCCCCAGTGAATAATGGGATAAATGCAGACAAGGGCTCCGAGAGCCCCAGCCTCAGCCAGAGCCTGGATTAGTGCCTTGCTAAGGAGAAATACAATCTCAAGTCATTTCCTTCACCTCTGATAACTTCATCTGGATGCTACAGGTAATGGACTGCATTTGTGAAGCTGTGATTTCCACAGGCACCAAACTTTGAGGATTATTAAATCAGCTAAAAGTCATTACAAACACACTTACGGTGCAGTTTCAAGTTGGTTTTATAAATCTCTGAAGTTAATACAGTAAGAAATACTGCAGAGCCAAAATTTCCTTTTTCTGAAGATTAATCACACAATTATAATGTCCCTTCCTAGAAAATCTTAACTCAGTCTGGCAAAAGTACAGTCTGAAAATGGGGTTTCTAGTAATACACGATCACAGCTTTATTTAGAAAGAGGCATAGTATATGCTGTGGAGCTTAATAAAAACACATTAAAATCTAGTAAACACATAATACAAGCTCTATCCCTTAATATCTAAGTAAATAAAGCTGAAAAGAAAAGGAATGCAAAAAAGCAACAAGGAATATTTGCACGAGTAAACTCAAGGAAAACAATTTCTTTATTAGAGTCTTTGAACTCAAATATACCCTTGGATTACTTCAACACTAAATGCTTTGTGTAATACTTCTGCAGGGGTCTGTAATCAAACCCATGCAATAAATCCTTAAATAAATCCATTTTGTATTTCTCCATAAATATATCTGATCCTTTCTAGTTTTGAGAGTCTCAGCACGAGCTCCCAGAAATGAAATTCAGGCACACGAGTAGAAAAATGCCCATCTTTCCCTCCCGACTGGGGGATTAAAAATACAATTCCCTCCCTTGTGAATGGGCTATTTATAAAGGGAGAAGACAATTAAATGGCATTATTTCTCCTCTCTTTTGGCAAAATTTGGGGGCAGAATGACATTGACTCCTTCCTCTTGAAAGGTGGCTGAATTAGAATGCAACTGCTGTTCCTTGCAGCAGCAAAGTCCTTCTTTTAGTGATGAATAATGAGGGATGTCTTCCTGCTCCTAACGAAGGCAATGAGTCATTGTGAAGCCAATTGTACCCAAATGTAGAGGGGAGGGGGAAAAAAACCTTCCAGAAGACACCAACACCCTCTACAGCACTTATTTATGTACAATTTTTTTTTGCAGAGGATGACCGAGAAGCTGCCCCAATCAATTTTTATTACTTTTTATTACTCTAAGTTAATTCTCAGAGAAAACTTCATTTTTGGAGGCTCCTACACACCTTGAATTGCAAATGGAAATGAGAAGTTAAAATTGCATCTGGACTTATGGAATTGTGCTTAAAAAAAGCACCTTAATTTTACAAGTTGACATCATTAGGAAGGGGGAGTCCATCCCTCCCAGCTGCTTTATGGTTGGGGGTGGTGAACCAGCAAAGCTTTTTCATGGAAAACTTTAATATTTGCTTAGAAACTTGCTGATGAGTATTTCTGATAAGCAAATTACTTTTCAATTTCCAGAAATATAAAAAAAAATGCTGATGTTGACACTTCTCTGTGTCATCTCACGTTACAGCCACAGATTCCTAATTTATGAACAAATTCTTTGTTTTACAAGCATGAGAGAAATCAGAAAGACAGATATCAGAAGAAGTTCTTGAAGACATGAGGAGCAGTTCTGCACATGAACTCTACAGCCTAGAAATTATCTTCCTGCCTGAGGCTGTGGTTCAGAAGTGCAAGGCACTAGGATGAAATCACAATTCTTAAACTTTCTTAAACAATGTTCTGGAGATGAATTCACATGGGATTTACATAATTTACATAAAATTATAGTTATCTACCAAGAGAGGTTGTGGATGCCCCCTCAATCCCTGAAGGTGTTTAAGGTCAGGTTGGATGAGGCATTGAGCAACCAAATCTAGTGGGAGATGTCCCAGCCTATGGCAAGGGGGTTGGAACTAGATGATCTTGAAGGTCCCTTCCAGCCCAAACCATTCTATGATTCTATTGCTCCACTCCAGAGTCCCTCCCCTGCTTTTCATAAAACCTTTTAGATGCTGGAAAGCTGCTATCAGATACACCAGACATCTTCTGCTGCACAGTGTCCAGGGAAGGACACATGTGATGAGTTGGCAGGATATAACCTTTTGTCCTCTTTACATGGAACGCAATAATTTTTTCCATATGAAGTTGGTTGCTAGTATTAAAATCTACAAAGACCAGCTAACATCCACACATCCATCAGGAAAAGGAATAAAAAATAAAGAAAAAAAAAATAAAAAAACCAAAAAACAAATCCCTCCAAGCCACACAACTGGGACTTAAGGCACCTACTGAAAAGCTACTTCATATTCTGCTTCCATTAATAATCTTAAATGGCTTCAGTGAAAGTTTGTCAAAGTAATGCAGATTTAGTACTGCCTGGAACTGCATCACACTGAAGGACTTTGGGAGATGAAATTCCTGAAAGGCAGCCATAGGTAGAATCCTCTTTTTTTTTTTTTCATTTTCCAGCTTACTTGTGCAATTGCACTCCTGCTTGGGGATTACATCTCTAGCTCTTAATAAAGCCCATCATTGTTTTTCTGCCTTGTCTCTAGATAGTTGGAAACCAATCCTCAAAATACAACAGAAGAGCAGAAATGGATGGAACAAATAAAAAGCAGTGGCCTAATTTTGACCACCACTATCCCCTTGACAGGGGCTCTGCAGCAATGCCCTGCCTGCTGCCCAGCATCTCATTATTTCTCTGGGATGGAGGAATTTGATAAATTATAGGATGCAGCTCCCTCCCCCCAAGTACTTTAATTTTATATCTGCCAGTGTACAACTGTAATTATTCCTCTGAATAAGATCTTCAGCTTTTTTTTTTTTTTAAATCTCAATAGTCACACTCTAAAGACAGATGCAACATCAATTAGCAATGACAGGAATGATTTCAGCAGACATTTGAATCCAACACAAACACTGTGCTCTCCTCCACCCGTCTTTCAGCATGACACCAAGTCATAATAATCTCTTATTTCTGGCATTTGAATAGCTTTGGAAAAAAACCCTCAGCTTTTTATGCATAAATAGGAACTGGATTGAGGCAGGCAATACAGGGGAGGCCTGAAGCTTGGTGAGTCACCCTGGGCTTTGAGCTGGAACGCTGGGTGGTTTTTATCTTCAGAGCTGCTAATTCTTAGTGGTGGTTTGTCTACACCTCTTGACACAGTGGCAAAACCACAAGGGCAGGATCACAGCTTCAGTAGCAGAAAATGTTTGAATTATTAGATCTGTGAGGTTATTTTAGAGAAGTAATTGCAGAAAATGGGCCAACAAGCACTTGATGGGACTGAAAAGAGCCACAGAGCTATGGGAATGTATCACTGAATGTGATCACTCCTGCTGTGAGACCATCCCCTCTGGTCTCCACCATGTAGGACTATCTCACCAGCATGGGTCTGGATGCCCTCTCAATCTCTGGAGTTGTTTAAGGCCAGGCTGGATGAAGCACTGAGCAACCTGGTGTGGTGGGAGGTGTCCCTGCCCATGGAACTAGATGATCTTGAAGGTCCCCTCCAACCCAAACCATTCTATAATTCTGTAATTNTCCTTTGGCACCAGTAGCCCATCTCTCACCAAACCCTCATCCCTGGAGGGGTTCCTAGATGTGTGGCTCTGCCAATGACAAAAGTCCACTGATGTCACCTGTAAGACTTACCTTGGTCTCCTAATTCCTACATTTATTCCCAATATGGCAGGGGGATTGGAACTTGATGATCTTTAAGGTCCCTTCCAACCCAAACTTTTCTATAATTCTATGATTCTATAATCATATATTCACATTTTCTTTAACTTTTCTCTCTTTCCTTTCCCCAGAACTGCTGTTACACTTATGTTTTCCCTCTAAATTCTGTTTAAATCAGCTTTGTAATTGAGAAGAGACCAGCGTGTTTTCCCAAGCAGTGAATGTTTTGCTGCTTCTCTTCCTAAAATGAAGAAGAAAATTCAGTGAGAACTACCTGACTAGCTGTGAATCAGCTGTTCAAAAGATGTTATGACAGCAGATGAACCAGAGTTCATAAAGAATACTTGATGCTTCTCTATCACTTTCTGCATCTTCATATTTATTCCTACCCCAGGCAAACCCTCAAGTGTTTGACTCAGATCCAGTCTGAAACACCCCAGCACAATTCGTGACAGCTCAGCATTTGAGGATGCTGAAGAATAAGAAAATCNCTTGATGATCTTTAAGGTCCCTTCCAACCCAAACTTTTCTATAATTCTATGATTCTATAATCATATATTCACATTTTCTTTAACTTTTCTCTCTTTCCTTTCCCCAGAACTGCTGTTACACTTATGTTTTCCCTCTAAATTCTGTTTAAATCATCTTTGTAATTGAGAAGAGACCAGCGTGTTTTCCCAAGCAGTGAATGTTTTGCTGCTTCTCTTCCTAAAATGAAGAAGAAAATTCAGTGAGAACTACCTGACTAGCTGTGAATCAGCTGTTCAAAAGATGTTATGACAGCAGATGAACCAGAGTTCATAAAGAATACTTGATGCTTCTCTATCACTTTCTGCATCTTCATATTTATTCCTACCCCAGGCAAACCCTCAAGTGTTTGACTCAGATCCAGTCTGAAACACCCCAGCACAATTCGTGACAGCTCAGCATTTGAGGATGCTGAAGAATAAGAAAATCAGCTTGGGGAGGGCAGCAGAGGGAAGGAAACATAAAGGGATCTCTCATAAAATTAAATGGAAGTATTAAGAATTGATGGCTGCTCATCCAGTCTGCAAATAAGCTATTTTTGTTTTTATATAGTCAAACTACTCAACAGAGGGAGCAGCAGCCACCTTCACATCATCCATGAACTTTTGTGGTGTCCTCAAAAAGCTTTCGTAATTGTTAATTGGCTTTCAAATGGATGTGGTGGAGCTTCCATCCACCTTGCTAAGCATCCTTCAGCAGTGGGTTTCCAAGGGGCAGCTCCTGTGTGGAACAGCCTGTCAGTTTAAATGAAAGCTCCATCACCTGGTATGAAATGATGAAAAATAAGCTTTTCCCTGCAGCCAGTGAAAAATTCCAAATTATCCCTTCTCTCATCCTTACCTGTGCAATTTATGCACCCATTAATGGAAGTGTTTTTTTCTGCAAGTGCTGTACTTACAGCCTAATGCACCTCTGTGGAGCACTAATCGTGCCCCTATTTTTAATTGTCTGGAGAAAACTCCAGGTATGAATCATCCAACTTGGGGAATTTATGCAATAAAAGCTTTTGAGGCAGGAGACCTGCCTCCCACGAAATTGATGAAGTCAAAATGTTTGCTGAAAATGAAGGATCAGCTGGTTCCCTTTGCTATAGGATATTCTCCAGGGTGCAGTAGAGAGCCTGATGGAGTGCAGGATGACCCTGCTCACTGCAGGGAGTTGGACTAGATGACCTTTGAAGGTCCCTTTTCCAAATCTACGATTCTATGAAGAAAAGTTGTCACTAGAAGAAAAAGCCAAACTTGAAGAACGTTGGGGTAGGACTTTTGAATAGGGTCCAGGATAGCAGGACTAGGACTGATGGATGCAAATTGGAAGAGGGGCGATTTAGGCTGGAGAGAAGAAAGAAGTTCTTTGCTCTGAGGGTGGTGAGACACTGGAAGAGGTTGCCAAGAGAAGTTGTTGATGGCCCCTTGGTCCCTGGAGGTGTTGAAGGCCAGGCTGGAGGAGGCATTGAGCAATCTGGTCTAGTGAGTGGCGTCACAGAAACAGAAAACCCTAATACACACTGGAGAAGGCTGTCCAGAGAGATTGTGGATGCCCCCCAATCCCTGGAGGTGTTGAAGGCCAGTCTGGACAAGGCATTAAGCATCTTGATCTAGGCATCTTGCCCCTGTCCGTGGCAAGGGGGTTGGAATTAGATGGTCTTTAAAGTCCTTTCCAACCCAAACCATTCTATGATTCTAAATCAAGAGCTCCTTCCCCTTTAGGATGTTTCTTTCCTGCTACTACTTCTCTAGCTGAGGCCAAGAAGGAAGAGAAACCTTGGGAAAGATCCAAGCAGATCATTGGCAGATAAACACAAGGGAGGAACTTGTAAGTGGGAATAAAATGTCTTGCTTGTAATATTGCTTCCCTGACTTCAATGTTGAAGCCCCCAAGCTAAGCCACAAGCTACACACACAGCTTAGCAAGAGCTGCTGTACAAGAGAACACGTGTGAAATTCAACCTTTTCTCCTCCGTGTAGAACGAGGAGGGAGATATTTACAACATTTGTCACTGCAAACACTTACACCAATAACATCTAGATACAACATTTTTGCTGGCTGCCTGTTTAACTGAGTGATCTTTCTTTTTTTTTTTTTTTTTTCTCTCCCTCCCAGCATCCAGTATTTAGTCTGCTGAAACCTTCACAAATAATCTTTTCACCACTTCTCGCCCACATTTATTTATAGGGGAACAGAACCTTACAGGCAGCCAAGCTTATATATAGAACACCTCCATATTGAAATGGAAAAATGGTTGAATATTTCCAGCACCAAGTTTCTTTTTTTTTTATTTTATTTTTTTTAGAGTAAAATAAATCAGCCCCATCCAGGACGCCATCCAAGCCATATATTTTCCCATAAATTCAAAAGCTGTCCTTTAATAAGTACAAATAACCCCCCCCAAATAAACACAAAGATAAATTAACTTGCCTCTCTCTTCTGTTTTTATAAAGCTAATACTGCAATCATTTGCATGCCTGCTTAAGTTTAGCAGGAGGCTTGCTAGAGATTCTAATTATAGTCCAAGGGTCTGATCCAACTCCCACTGAAAGAGTGGCAAAAATCCAACTGATTTCATGAAAGGTGAAATATAAACTAAATCTGGTGCAGGACAAACACAACTAAAACTCCCTTAGATGAGAATCTGGAGCCCCCTACATATCTGCCAAGGAATGCACAGCCATAATTAATGTTAGGACATCAATGAAGTCTTTGATATAACTTCATAATTCATATTTTTTGAAAAAGAGCCCAATATCAGCGGGAACCACACTTAAAGGTTCTTGTCAAAGAGAGAATTTTTAAGCACAGCCTGACATTAAAATCTTATCAACTCACTTGAAATTAAGTCAATGAAAAATTAAAGCTAATTTCTAATAAGCTTCTGCTACATTCCTAGACTAAAGGGTACTTGTGGAATCTGGAGGGTAAGCACACCTTTTCATATGGGAAAGACTGGAGAGGCCAGAAGAGAAGCTAAAATACACCATTTTGGGCTGACCCTATAAATGTCTGCTTTCTTCTGTCTGTCTCAAGTTAATGCAAGGATACAGAATAATCAGAGAAATAAAATATTAATTTGAAAATCTGGGATAGGGCTGCCAAAAGTGCTAAGTGCAAAATATGATTTTGATAATGAGACCAGACATCTAGAAAGCCCATATTTAATAGGGACTTAAGTGTTGCTCCATTCTGATAAAGAAAGGCTGGGGTAGGACTTTTTAATAGGGTCCAGGATGGCAGGAATGGGAGTGATGGATGCAAATTTGAAGAGGGGAGATTTAGGCTGGAGAGAAGGAAGAAATTCTTTGCTGTGAGGGTGGTGAGACACTAGAA
>VZTY01014799.1:0-33371 GCA_013400935.1 Turnix velox
TCAAGCTGCTCGTTAATGTAGATAAGCATAATGATAAGCATTGGTGATCTCCCACTCAGCCTTCTTTTTTTGCAGACTGAGAAGACACAAGTCCCTTTCTTCATCAGAGAGAAATTACGGTTTCCTCATCCTTTGTGGCTGTTTGCTGTCCCCTCTTCAGCAGTTTCCTGTCCTTAAACTGAGCAGCCCAGAACTGCTACAGATGCAGCTTCACCAGGAGAGAGAGTGACTTCCCTTGACCTGCTGGACACACTATCCTTGATTCACTCTAGGGTGCAATTGACTCTCTTGACCACAGAGGCACATTCCTGGCTTGTAGTTTGCCTGATGTCCACCAGGAACAGCAGGTGGTCCACTTCTTCAGCAGCTCAGCCCGTAACCTGTACATGGTGCATGGGGTTGTTCCTCCCCTGTACATATGTCAGTAGGGAGCTTCTCATCAGGGGTAGAGGTTTATTTGAACTAAGGTATGTGGAGACCTATTAGGCCACAACCAGAACAGAAAGGGGTTGTGCCTGGCTTCAATATCAGCTGCTGGAGTGTTTTTTTGCAAGTCTGGCTGGGGTGGAACTGAAGACAGTGGGCGGAGTATGTCTTCTGTGCTGCTTGTTCTTCGCTGGTTGTTGGGCTGCTCTAGGGTGATGTGAGTTGATTGGTGTAGTGTTGCTGGGCGAATGTTCTTGAATAACCTGAAGTCTGCTCTTTCTGCCATTTGTGCCTTTCTTCTTTCATAACAAATTGTCCAAACCTCTCAGCAGGTACATAGCAACAAACCAAAGGTCAAACCCTGGACCTTCCACATCAGTTTAATCATTCAAGTTACGCCAGCGGGGTAGGGCAAGATGCCTCCCTCATGTAAATTACTGTGGAAAATGCTACCATAAAAGCACTTTGGAGAAACAGACTTTGAAAGGCACTAACTCCACCTGTGCAACCCTAACTCAGCATCCTTGTGATATAGCTGTGATTCTCCAGAGACCTGAGCAGCTTCTGAAGACACTGTTATTTATCTGTGTCCTGAGCCATATACATCTCTAAGTTTTTTTTCCACCAGATTTCAGTCAGTAGGGTTAACAAAGAATTATAGAGTTGGAAGGGACCTTCAAAGGTCATCTAGTTCAACCCCCTTCAGTGACCAGGGACATCCTGCACTAGATCAGGTTGCTCAGAGCCTCAGCAAGCCTGGCCTTCAATGTCTCCAAGGATGGGATTCCACCACCGCTCTGGGAAAACCTGGGCCAGCGTCTCACCAACCTCACGAGGAAGGAACTTCTTCCCAGTATATCATCTAACCCTGCTCTGCTCTGGTTTCAAATCACTGCTTCTTGTCCTGTTGCTCCATGCCCTGGCAAAGAGCCACTCCCCAGCTTTCCTGCAGCCTCTTCAGGCATCTGGAGGCCACTGTGAGGTCTCCCCAGGTGCAGCCTTCTCCAAGCTGAAGAGCTTGTCTCTCAGCCTGTCTTCATAAAAGGTGTGCACCATCCTCCTACTCATCCTTGTGCACCTCCTATGGACACTCTCCAATAGTTCTATGCTCCTCTTGTGCTGGGGGCTCCAGGGCCTGACATCTCCAGATGTATCACTACTGGATTGTTTCCATTCGATCTCCGCATGGTTTCCCAAACTCACCCAAGTAGTAAAGCTTTGTGGCTTAATCTTTGCACAGGACACTGAAAACCATGAATGTGTGAAAGAGATGGTAAAGTCTAGGCAGGGTAAAGAACCACAAGAGAGAACAGTTTGCAATTATTTTTATTGCCATGATTGAAGACAACTACTTAATCTGACCACTATTCTGAGGGGCTGAGTTTAAACCAGGGGGAGAGCAGATTCACGCTTTGTTGGCAGGTGTTGTATGGAAAGAATCTTTCTTCCTTTGAATGTGCGGATGAAAGAATATCCCCTTGGTAAAGAGTGGGAGTGAAGGGTGGAGAAAAAGCTAATCTGTTTTATCCCCAGTTTTGTTTAGGGTAAGGGAAATTAGATTTCTTTTTTGTTTTTCTTTTTTTTTAATTTCTGAAGACCTACTGCCTTGTGATGAAGAGGGGCAGGTGAAGGAAAGTTCCTGCACTTTCAGTAGGTGTAGCTGGCGGTGAAAAGTGACTGAGTGGCAGCTGTGTCGGTCTTCCCAGACACAATGTACTGTCCTCTGCATGCCAAGCTGTTAATCTGAAAACAAAATAAAGAAACAAAAAGGAGAGGAAACCAGTTAGCTTGGAGCAAGAAAGGCAGATCTAGAAAAGCAGCAGTAACAAGCAAAAACAGCAGAGTAAACATCCCTCCTGAATACAGAGCAACAGGAGGGTTGGCAACAAGTGGAGCCTTTGGAAGGTGTCTGCATGACTCCCTTCCTGGTGAGCGCTGTGCTGGAGAGGTGCTTTGTACCTGTGCCCGCTTGCAGAAGGCCTCCTGTGCTGCCTTCTTGTTCTCACTCTTGCCCACCCAGGCTGCCAGGGCAGAGGCTTGCAGGGCTCTCCCATAGGAAAAGGTCAGTTTCCAGGGCTTGGGCAGGGGAGACTGATTCATGGCATTCAGGTTGACAGAAGCCTCCTCCTCACTCTGACCTCCAGACAGGAAGCATATCCCTGCAAGAAAGAGGATTTTTGAGAATTAGAAACAGTCCTCCAGCCACCACAATCCCTAACATTTCATCCTGGAGAAGAGAAGCCTGCAGGAAGATCTTAGGGTAGCCCCCCACTACCTGAAGGGGCAACAGGAAAGCTGGGGAGGAGCTGCTTGCCAGGGCTTGTACTGACAGGACAAGGGGCAATGGTTTGAAACTAGAGCAGGGCAGGGTTAGATTAGATTTAGAAAGAAGTTATTCTCCATGAGGGTGGTGAGACACTGGCCCAGGTTACCCAGAGAGGTGGTGGAGGCCACATTCCTGAAGACATTCAAAGCCTGGCTTGATGAGTCTCTGAGCAATCTGCTCTAGTGCTGGATATCACTGCTCACTGCAGGAGGGGGTTGGACTAGATGGTCTTAGAAGGTCCCTTCCAGCTCTATGATTCTGTGATATATGTGCCAGAGGAGTGAGCATGTCTGAGGTAGAAGCAAGGCCATCAAGAGTGGCAGAGTGAAAAGGAGACATAAGAATGAATGAGGAATCACCAGGAACAGCAGCAGGCACGGTGCGGAGAAGAGTAGTGACAGTGGCTATGGCCACATCCTGAGGGGTGTACTTCTTGGGGCAGGAATGCCCAGCTGTAACCATGTTGGGCTTCAGCAGGGTCCCTTCTAGGTACACATGATGATCATTCAGGGCCTTGTAAACAGCAGCCAGAACCTGAAAACAGGAGAACTCTGTCAGGCTTCTGCTCAGATCCTCATCTCAGCCTGCTGTGGAAAGACAGGCTTAGGGATGGGACAATATCACACTCCATATCTGAGGGTCAAGGGTTTAAGTCCCTGTCCAAGGATGAGGTTTGTCAGAGTCGGGTTGATGGCTGGACTTAATGATCTGAAAGGTCCCTTTCAACCTAGATGATTATGAAATTATGTGAGAAGAACAAATTGAACTTTGCTTTCTGATTAAATATATAACCACAGAGACTACAGCCCTGAAAGCAGCACTGCTTTTCAGATGACCAGTATACAGCTCTTCCCATGTGCTGGGCTTGTACCTAAAAAACAATGTACTGAATGAAGGGGAAGTGTTTTTCCCCCAGTCCATTTTTTTGAGACTGAAAATGCTTATATTTCAATTTGAGTGGCAATCCAAAAAGCATGGATTCTACTGTTCATCTATGAGCAACTAATTTTTTTTGTGATGCAGGAGTACTTCTTGGGTCAAAAATCTTTTAGATCCATGAACACTAACTCTACATAAGCTTTGCTACTGGTTTTTGAAGGAAAGGAGAGGGACAGGAATCTCTTACCTTCTCCGTGACATACTGACAGCGCTGCAGATCATGGTCTCCATCAGGTAAGATTTCTGGCTCCACAATGGGCACCAGGCCATGCTAAGAAAAGGAAAACAGAGGAGTTCTAGATAGAATCTTAGAATGGTTTGGAAGGGACCTTAAAGATCACCTATTTCCAACCCCCCTGGCATAGGCAGGGATACCTCCCACCAGACCAGGTTACTCAATACCTCATCCAGCCTGGCCTTGAAACCCTACAGTGGGGGGGGGAGGAGGGGGGGGCATCCACAGCCTCTCTGAGCAACCTGTTCCAGTCTCTTACTACCCTCACAGTAAAGAACTTATTTCTTAGATCCAGCCTAGATCTCCCCTCTTCCAGTATGCTTCCAATACTCCTAGTCCTACCATCCTAGATCCTATTAAAAAGTCCTACCTCAGCCTTTATGTAGCTCTCCTTCAGGCATTGATAAGCTACTATGAGGTCCCCCCTGAGCCTTCTCCAGGCTGAAGTCCTCACAGAGATACACCTTTTAAGTTACTTGGTGTGTTATCTCAGGGGCAACAGCACCTCAGGAAAGGCTGCTGAAGGGTAGATAGATACCTGCTGGCAGATGCTGGCATAGCGTGCCAGTGTGTTGGCATTCTCTTGGATGGCAAGTTCAGAGGGTGTTGTGTTGGTGATCTTCAGCACAGCACGCCACTTGCCAAAGTCAGCACCATCCTTCTTGTACTGGGCACAGCGCTCGGCCAGTCCATCCAGCCCTGCAGATGAAATAACAGTGCTTCTCTGAGAGCTGGACATGGCTCTGAAAAGCACCATAACAGCAGCCAACACAGTAAGTCACCCCACAGCTTTTGCTGAGCTGGTTACCACTTAAGCGACTTTGATCTCTCCTTACCTTGGATGGTGGTTTCTCCGTTTGTTCCTGCTAGGGGGGCAGTGCCCTTGTCCAGCTGTGGAGATCAAGAAAAGAGGAGAGGTTACAGAAGGTTCAGTCACATCCTTATACTCTTATCCATGGATAGTCAGTCTTTGCAGAGTGACTGTTAGTGAAGTATGGAGCTGAACACAGGATGCAAACAACCACTGGAGTAAGGAGTAAGGAGGAAGAAGAATGAAGTGGGTAAGAGTAGCAGTCAATGTGCATATGGCTTCAGGGAATGACTAGAGAGCTCAGATGCAGAAAGGTCTGTATTTATGTTACTGCCTGGAAGAATTGAATTGCAGTCAATGCTGAGTAGATGGGACTTGGTGGATGAACAGCCCCTGCATCCAATGAAAATATATTCCTAGGTAGGTATACAAAACCAGCAAGGGGAATGGAGGCAGAGATCATCTACTGCTTTTAAAATCAAGGACAAAAAAAACCCCCACAACAATACAAATATTATTTATCAGGAGAGAATGCAGCCCTATTTATAATTTTCCTGAAAACAGAGTGTGGAATATACTGCCACCCAGACATGTACAAGTACTCACCTTTATTCCCACCACGATGCCTTTTTCTTTGATGAGAGCTGGAAATGGCTTTCCACTGCTATCTTTCTGATAGAGGGTCTCATGGAAGAGGATGACTCCACCAATGCTCTTGTTGATGGAAGCATCTGAGGAGAAAAGGATCTCTCTAAAAGCCCGGCGGTTCTCCTCTGTGTTCTCCACATTGATCCTCTGCAGCCGGTTCCCCATGGTTCCTGGTAAGGTGGACAGACAGAGGTGTTAAGCCTTGCTCACCTCCTGATCCCAGCATCTAGTAATCAGGAGCTTCAGCTCAGAGATTTTCTTCTCAACTCACAATTTGTCAGCTTTTGTTGCTAACTCAACCCTTGCTGGCTTAGTTGTTTCTGGTCAGTCAACAGTTTTAAAGCATTTTTTTATTTACTCCCTTGACTTCAAGGATATAGGAAAACTAAGAGGAAAAAGTCCTGGAAACTGTTAATGGATTGATATCCAGAACTTACCCACTGATTCATCTGCAGCTAAAATCCCTTTTCCTGAAGCCACAATCCTCTGAGCAATGTCTGAAAGATGTTTCTTCTGTTCTGGAGTCAGTGCTGGGAATTGGTGGGTCATGTTGGCTTATCTGTGGAAGACAATACTGTTACAAGCTCAGGGACACCATCTATACACATTGTGACCCAAAAACACCAACTTGAGTATTGCTGGTGGAGGAATCTAGATGCTTTTCTGGTGCATGCAATCACAGGTCTATGCCCAGAAATCCACCAATCCATCTTGGCTTGGTGTGTCTGGCCAAACTAAAAGAAATGAATATGCAGAAATGCATCATGACGTGTTCTTCTAGGGCCAAAGTGAGAAAGACTCTGGATTTATACATGGATTTGCTCAGAGATGAAAGGAAGGTCAGTCGGCCATAGAAGTGTACAAATGTGCCAACTGCAGACTCTGCAAACTTTTCTGCCAGGCAATGGTTTTCTAGTCTCAAGGAGAAGAATGCCAATTATCACATTGCTTACCTTTACTTTTTTTTTTTCTAACAGTGCCCTGGCCTGTGTTAGCTGTGTTTCATATAGTCATGACCTTCCAAAGCCATCTAGTCCTACTCTCTGCAGTAAGCAGGGACATCCTACACTAGGTCATGTTGCTCAGAGCCTCAGGAAGCCTGACCTTCAGTGTCTCCAGGAATGGAGCCTCCACCACCTCTCTGGGCAACGTCTTCCAGTGTCTCCTTTACAAGTCTATAATTCTTTATAGATCTTTATTCCTAAACTCAATCTTAGAGGGGAGTAAGAACTTGCCATCTCCCATTTCACTTCGTGCCAGAGATGGCCAGCAAATATGTCTCCCCATATAACCACACAGACAGCCAAGTCCTCCATCCTCTTTCCCTGCACAGATACATCATGTTGCCAAGGGATTCCCATTGTACCCTCCCCAGTACAGGGTGACAAAACTCAGGGGAATGGCTGCTGCTGGTGATAGGGTAGATGCCAACCTCCACAGAGTTCTGTGCCAAATGGTGCTAAAACTTTCTGGCAACAGCACTGTGACAGCTGTAAATCTATGTGTCCGATTTTATAGTTGAAGGCATTTTGGTTTTGTTTATGGTACTGTGCCAATGATGTTGCCTGCCAGTACAGACCAGTCAGATGAGGTGTCTGCTTTACCATTGCCTTTATGGGTTGTTTGAGACTAGAATTCATCCTGTGCAACTTATCAGTGGTTTGAAGGGAATAGTGGTTTGGAGGGAATGCACAATGAAGGCTCTGCGAGTGAGAGAGAGTTCTTCCTTTTCCAAGCACTGAAATGCTCTCTGTGGTCCTTCAAAAGCAGGTTTTGCTGAACAACTCTGTTCCTTTTACCATGATTACTGTAATGATAATTTGTGTTGGAAGCACTTTGGTTGGAAAAAACACAGCAGGGTTAAATAAATTGCTTTGAGAATGATGAGGAGTTTGCAGCCCCTGTGGGAAAAGAATTGTGAAACTGTTTGGACAAGACTATGATCTTGTCCAGGGTCTTTTGCTGAAGAATTGGTAAAACACTAATGTGATTTCAGAGGTGCAGCATGAATAGGTGTATCCAGAGAACCTCCAGTCCAGTAGCTGAATCACTGGACCATCAACCACTCTGTGTTATGATGGGTTTGCAATGCAAGAAACATATAATGGTTTGTGTTGGAAGGGATCTTAAAGATCATCTAGTTCCAACCCCCCTGGCATAGGCAGAGACACCTCCCACCAGATCATGTTACTCAATCCCTCATCCAGCCTGGCCTTGAATCCCTATGGTGGGGGGCATCCACAGCCTCTCTGGGCAACCTGTTCCAGTCTCTTACCACTCTCACAGGAAAGAACTTCTTTCTTAGATCCAGCCTAGATCTCCCCTCTACCAATATGCTTCCATTACTCCTAGTCCTGCCATCCTAGATCCTATTAAAAAGTCCTACCCAGCCTTTATGTAGCCCTTCTTCAGGTATTGATAAACTACTATAACGTTCCCCCTCTTCCCCAGGCTGAACAAGCCCCACTCCTTCAGTCTGTTCTCCTAAGGGAGGTGCTCTAGTTCTCTGATCATCTTCATGGCCCTCCTGTGAACCCACAGCTCAAGAAGCAGTGAAAACTCATGTCTGTTGTGTCTTGCTTGTCCTCCAGTGTTTGCATAAAGATAACAAAGAGACAGTTATCACTCAGAACCAGCCTGTAAAGGAAATTTTACAAAATACAGAAATAGGAGTTTTCAGTGGATTATGCAGGTCCATGCAAGTGCTTGGACAGACTGAAGCAATGCAGCCTACCTCCACCATGATGAACTGGAAGACATTGGTTTAGTTGCATTTTCTAGGCAAATATCTCACTGAGTGTGAAGGAATTGGTGGAGATTTGCCAAAAGTCTCCCCAAAATGACCTGTAAGGCCAGAGTGAGCCTCCTGAGCTTCAAGAACTCATAAAATGCACAGTGTTTCTCATCAAAAATGTGAAGAAATGAGTACAAAAGACCAGTTCTTAAGGCCAGTGATATCTCTAACATCTAGAATACTCTAAGATCCTTTGATTTTTCATGAGGAGCATAACCTCTGAGGGTCTTCCACTTGGATTCAGGAATGCTGTCTCTGGTCTGGGCATTTAAAAAGGGAGTGGAGAAATCTTACATCTCAGGAAAACCTCATACAGATGCCTTACAAAGAACGAGCACCCAGCATCTACTCTCAGCATCTCACCTCAAGGAACGTCACCTTACAGGTCCAGAGAAAAAATTATTGCTGCCGAGGCAGCACAGCTCCTTTCATTCTTCCGGGGATAAAGCCTATTTGCCTTATTATTCTGCTTTAATTGTTTAATTTGAGCACTTTTATAGTCAGGAAAAAGCCTGAAGGAACTGTGTTCTCAGTAACAGTATCTGAAAAGTTTTACCTCTAAAGTTTTGTTTACTCTTTACTCATTTATTTACTTATTCACTTACTGGAACACCAGTCTGCTGTGAAAGAAGAAATCAGTAGCAAGAGTATTATTACAAAGCATAATGTTTCAAGAATGTGAGATTATCAATAGCTGTACAGAAATTAATTGCATTCCAGTTCCTATAATTAGTTAAGCAAATTATTATGTTGGTCTCCTCTTAGAGTATGGGAAACTACAGTGATTAAAGTGACATGGTTCTGCGTGATTAATTTTTATAATCTTCACTATCTCACTCTAATTTGAGTAAGTACACTGAAATTTTGACCTTGAACTATCACACAGCTTTTAAAGAGACTGGGTTTACAGCTGCAAATTTGAACACTGAGCATGGTTGGAACTTAAAACCTTAAAATTAACCTGTCCTCCATCCCTACTTTCATTGTGGCCTTGAGTGTTGGCTAAGCTTCAGCAGCTCTTTGAGCAAATGAATTTGTTCCTGAAGCCAGCAGACTGTGACCAGCAGGAGGAGGGGCTGGGGGGCACGGGGACAGCACAGTTCTAAAAGTCTGTATTTCACAGCTGAGTCTTAAAGTTTCTCACAGCTTCCATAATGAGGGATTACAAGGGAAACATGTTAATAAATATCAACACAAGCTCTGCATCCTGTTAATATTAATAGCCATGACCAAAGGGCAGAGGCAAGATAAAGGGCAAAAGAAATGAACTCTTGGATTCCAGTTCAGAAACATTATTGTTGACTTTTCTTTCCCACCGCCTCATTTTCTGATCTTACAGAAAATCTGAGTCCTAGTTTGCAGATGGGAAAAGATCAGATTAGAATTTCTAAGTTTTTCTTCTTCTTTTTCTTTTAAAAAAATGCTTCAAAAAGTGCAGGACCAAACTCTAAACAAAGGGTTTTGCTACCATATGTGTAGCTTTCCCTGTTCAGTTCCTGGCAAACATTAGCTTTGACAGGTGGCTGCATGTGCATGTGGTTGCACTGTGTAGCAGACAAGAGGTTCTGCCTCCAAGCAGGGCTTGAGGAAGCAAAAGTTGCAAATGCAAATAGATAAATACAGATGATGAGGAGAAGGAAAAGTATCCAAAACTTTATCCCATCACATGTAGGCACAGTTGTGATCTGGACAGATTTATTCCTCATTTTCACTTGTTTGCACCTCCTGTTCTCACTGTGGTGAACAGCTGTATTTTTTGGCCTCATTTATCTATGGAGCTCCATTAAAAAGCCGTTCTCTGAGGAAGTCTGGTTATGTGGGCATTGGGCTAACTGATAGGTATGAACGGCTGGGCAAGCCTGGCCCCATCCTGCTGACAGAGTACATTCTTATCTAGACAACAAGCTGGCAGCAGGAGTTGATAGGCTTGATTGCCAGGGAACCATCCAGAGGAGCCTGGACTTGGAGTAGAGGGGGTGTGGGGTGGGAAGAGATCAACAGAAGAACCATGAAGTTCAGCCAGGACAAATGCCCAGACACTGCCTCGGGAACAGAGCCCTGGCAGTGATCCCACCAGGACTAGTGGGACAGGGGAACCACACTTAGGAGAAGGCCTCGGGTCATCAGACAGCAAGATGAACTGGGGTCTGACTGGGGGCCCAGGAATTACCTGTCTCTGCTCAGCATTCCCTAGATCACATTTGAGCACTTGTATCCAGTGCTGGAGATCTGCAGTACAGGAAAGCTACTGACAAACTGTAGTGAGATCAACAGATGCCACCTGAAGTATGGGGGTTGAAGTACTTGCTCTGCAAGGACAAAGATGCAGAGCTGGGTCTGGTACATGCTGGAGCAGAGGTAGCTTTGGGAACAGGTCTCAGCAACCTCTAGTACTTACAGAGTGGTGAGAGAAAGGGCAGAGCCAGGCTCTTCCCAGCAGTGTGTGATGGGACAGTGAACGGCAACAGGCATGAGGTGAAACTAGATTCATACTGGATATGAAGATATTTTCTTCCACTGCTGGGGCAGCCAAGCAGTGGAACAGGTTGACAGAGAGGCATTGGTGTCCTTGGAAGCTGTCAAGACCCACCTGAATAAAACCATGACCAGCCTGGTCAGACCTTGTCTCTAGCCGCACTGTCATTAGGATTTTGAACTACAAGTGTCCTAAATCCCTTTCAGTCTGAATTTCCCCGAGACTCTGGGTGGGCACTTGCTTCAGGGAGGTGAAGTGGCAGCAGTGCCTCCTTCTGTGTATGTAGGAGCTCTTGGGGAAGAGCAGATTATTCTCTCTTCTACCTTTTCAGTGGGAGTACGTGATGGTTTCAGTACAGAAAAATGTTTAATTTCTGTGTTCTAAAATGTGATTCAAGGTTCTAGTCCAAAAAAATACATATTCACACTTCTCTCATCTAGGAAAAGCAGATGTTTCTGACTGATGGACTAATTTCACCACCTTCATAGATCCTTTGGAGAATGGTGTTAAATTTCCTGACTAGGCTTTGAGCTCCCTTATGAGGGTGAGATCAAGGAGTTTTCCCATTTTCAGTCTCTTTTTTAGGGACTCTGCTTCAGGGATTGGAAGGGACCTCAAGAGATCATCTAGTCTAATCCCTCTGCCAGAGCAGGAACATCCAGATCAGGTCACACAGGAATGTGTCTAGGGGGGTTCTGAATGTCTCCAGAGAAGGAGGCATTTCAAGGTGATTGAAGTATGGGATACCTGCAGCATTCTGCCCCAATTCCCACATTACCCTTAAAGCTCTACTCAAACCCTGAGAAAAAACCTACCTGGATTTAATCTCTCTAGCAGGTACGGAGGGAGACTGTCTACTCTGTGGCTGGTGCAGAGAACCCACAGTGGCTAGAATGGATTAGGTGGCAAGAAACTGGTTTCTTAGAAGTAAAGGTGAACCTTCGTCTCTCCCAAGGATGGGATCCTCTCAGAGAAGGTAAAAAAAAAAAAGAAAAATATTCATGTCTTGTAATGCCACCAGGAGAGGCTGGGAGAAGTTGTGGTGGGGTTTCAGGTGGGTGAAATAATTTTGAGGAACATGGAATAGTTGAAAAAGAGATAGAGTATCACAGGCTCGGTGAGGATCTGAGTCTGCTGAGTGGTTTGCTGAAGTTGGCAACTAGAAAAGCGATAACCTAATGCTGAATTAGTTTCCTGAGCTGCAGAATACCTGACACCCCCCTGCCAGAGAACCTTATCCACCTGGCTGCACTAATGCTCCAGCAGAAGCTGCACAATGAGCGCACACAATTACACTTCTGTCAGCAGCCTTCTCCTGTCCATCTGTCTCCTTGCAAAACCTAGGTGCTCCACAAACATCAAGAAACATAGGAAAGAGAACAGCAGAAAACAACACAGGTATGTTGCTTTTGCTCTGATCCTCTTAGCATGAGGATTCACTTAATTCTGAGGGACTAAGCTGAGTTACAAAGCCAGTGCTGGCAGCAGAGGGTCACACTGGAAGATCACCGAGTGCTTATTTCTCACCAGCTGTTCCTGGAACAAAAGAAATTAAAAAAAAAAAAAAAAAGAGAGAGAAAGAAAAAACCCCCAAACCAAACAACTCCCCAGTTCCACTTTAGATAAACACATCGTATCTCAGCTGCTCACATTCATAGCACCTAAAAAAGTTTAGAAATTAAATTCTTATCCTTACTTGTTTGTGGGCAGTGCCTCCTCTGCTACAAGCTTGTAGTGCGGTGGCCACAGGCGAAGAGACCGAGTCCTTCCACTCCCTAACTTATATAAAAATCCTGACAGGTTTTTTTGTTTGGTTTTTTGTTTGGTTTTTTTTGTTGGTTTTTTTTTTTCTTTCTTTTTCTCCTCCTCCACTCCTTCATTATCCCTCCTCCCCAGGCAGGGTTGGGGAGGTGTCATCGCTGGAGGTCAGTCATTGGCTGTCAGACCACAACCGACTGGATCTGGTCGCTCTCACCCTGTTCCTCCCCTTTCCCCTCTCCTCTAGATATATGTAAGGCTTAATCATGATGTGGTAAAACTGAGACGTTTCCTAGCTATTTAAAATTATTCTCCCTAAAGCAGTCTGAAAAGAGGTAGAAAGAGTCTTCCATTTCAGACATGGAAATTATTTACAGGGAAATTGGGCATGACTTTCAGCTTAGGGTTAGGTCTTCTGGAAGCAGATACTTAAGAAATTACACGGGAAGGAAGAGCAGAAAATGATACTCAGAAACAGTGCAACAGATTGTTAACTGGCATGGTTTAGTAGCTTCCTCGGTGTTACAGCTGTCTTCCTCACTTGAAAATTTAGCACAGAAACATGTTTTTCTTTTCCAGTTAATATATGGAGAGGCAAAATGTGATGCTACAGTATCAGGGTTAATGCAACTGCAAGTTCTGATTTCCTTTAATGTATGGGAATGGTGGTTATTATTTAAACAAAAATAAACATGCCCATACTGAGATGCACAAGTGCAAACCAGATTTTCCCACCAAAATCCCAGTAAAAAACCTGCTGACAATAACATGACATACAAACGTCTCAGCAGAAGTATTCTATGAAAAATAATGCTCTATTAACAGCATTGTAGCATTTCAGTTTATTAAAAAAAAATATCACACAGCAGCTATTCACCAATTCCAAGCAGATGATAGGCTTGATTTTTGTTTTGCTTTTCTCCCCTCCCTGTCCAGCAGGTCAGTACTCCAGGAGACAACTACAGCCCTCCAACAGCTAGGCAAACATCATACCCTCAGCAACAACATGCTCTGTGGCCTTGGACATTAGCTGTCTTCTTCACAAAGACCCACTGTTTGCCTGAAGAATGACGTTGTTTCTCCATTTGTTTGGCTCACGTAGCAATACCTTTAGCCTTTACATAGACACAGTGAGATAGATATCTTATTTCTCCTCTCACAGTGCAATGCTGTCCCCACTGGTACACTTCCTCCTTGAGCCTGTTTCTTCTGGAGCTGCCTGCCTTGGTCAGTGCCTGTGGGGAATGGCAACAGCTCACATAAAATCAGACTTGGAAGGGACCATCAAAAAGCCATCTAGTCCAACTCCCCTGCAGTGAACAGGGACATCCTCCACTAGATCAGGTTGCTCAGAGCCTCAGCAAATCTGGCCTTGGATGTCTCCAGGGATGAGGCCTCCACCACCTCTCTGGGCAACCTCTTCCAGTGCTTCACCACCCTCATGGGGAAGAACTTTTTCCCAGTGTCTCATTTAAACCTGCCCTGCTCTGGTTTAAAACCATTGCCCCTCATGTTGCCAGTGGTAGCACTTCATGACAATCAGCAGATCAACCTCTTGAAAAAGCTGAGGATACAGTCTAATTGAAGGTGTTGTGTTAGTATTGTTTTGTTTCCTTTACATTCTCCTTCCTGCTCCATACCTTTTTGCTGAAGAACGCTGTGGCATATAATATGAATATAAAAAGCTGGGGATGTTCAGCCTGGAGAGAGGAGAAGTCTCCTGGGGAGACCTCGCAGGGGCCTCCCAGTGCCTGTAGAGGCTCCAGGAAAGCTGGGGAGGGGCTGTTTGCCAGGGCATAGAGACACAGGATGAGGGGAAGTGGTTTGAAACTAGAGCAGGGCAGGTTCAGATTAGGAAGTTCTTTTCCATGAGGGTGGTGAGACACTGTCCCAGTCTTCCCAGGGGGGTGGTGGAGGCCCAATCCATGGAGACACTAAAGGTCAGGCTCACTGAGGCTCTAAGCAACCTGATCTAGTGCAGGATGTCCCTGCTTACTGCAGGAGGATAAGACTAGATGGCCTTCAGAAGGTCCCTTCCAACTCTATGATTCTGTTTATATAGCATGGGAACAGAAAAGGATTATGAGCTCTAAAAGAAATGTGTAACATTAAAACTCAGGTATGTAGCATTTTCTTTAAAAACTGTGACACACCAGACATAAATTTTGTATTTGAATGGCTTGGAGATTTTGCTGATGTGGACTTTTGCATCCAAAACTACAAAAGTTGGCAGAAGTAGGGTATACACTTAAAAATTTTAAAGACCATTAAAATTGTATTTACAGTTGTCTTGGGTTATTATTTGGGACTTCATTTGTGGGCATGTTTTCTTATGTTTGACAGTGGAATTATTGGCTTTTCACAGTATAAATTATTTTAATTGCTGTCCTCATTATAGAAGTCCTTGCTTTCAAAGGATCTGCCAGGTCTGTGTTGAAGTTTTGAGTGAAGGCTGTTGCTGGATTAGGGACTTTGAGATCACTATCAAGCCTGGTTGAAAGGCAATGAGGAAACATTGAAAGGCAACAAGGTAAATATTTCAGAATGGGTTTATATCATCTTCTTCAATAACACATAAAAAAGATGTCATCCATGAAAGAGAAATTCCATCACTGCTTTTAGTTACACATGGAATTAAGGAACTGATACTATTGGAAACTGCAATTCTTCCTCTACTAAAATACCTTCCATTTTGATAAAAAAGTGGATATGCAATGACTACAATAGTCTGTAAAATTATTTTTAAGAATATCAGGAACAGAGAACAGAGCTAATGAGTGTAATTTTTTTCTGTGTTTCTAGGAATATTATTTTCATATTGGTTTTGCCTTCAATCACTCATGTTGATTAGCATTTTAAGTTAAAATGAGTAAATGTGCAGAGAGGCAAACTGCAGTACATCTGAGAAAGAAAGATAAAAAAAAGATGAAAAAGAAATAGATGCAGCAATTTCAGAGATTATGTGATCATCAAAAAATCAAGAAAAGAAAAAAAAATTAAAGCTTCCCTCTGCACCTAATTAAATAAAGTGCTATTAAACTTATCAGTACTTCTGTATGTGGTTAGGGCTATAGAATGAAATGGAATGGAAAAACACAGTGGGAGCTGGAAGAATGTCCCCAGTATAACATGGATCCACATGGAAATGACCTGGCTCTGAATGCCCAGGGTGAGCGCTGGCTGCATGATGGGGTTAAAGTCTAATCAGAGTACACTTGTGCTGAGCAGCAGGGCCTTCATCCTCCTTCTCCTCACCTCTCCACACTGTGCTGGATGTGCCCTGTTTTCTGTACTCTGCAGTTGTTGCTCAACTGTCTCAAAGTCCAGCTTGTTCATCCCTATCTAATCAGGACCACTGTTTATTAAAGGGCTTGTTTTCCCCATTCATCTGCAGTCCTCACCCCTTCCCAAGGCAGGAAACCTGGCCTTTAACCCCTATGGAAAGAGATGGCCTGTGTTTCTGGCTCCACAGACATGTCCTTCAGGGAGGAGAATGGGGGTGTTAGGTCAGTGTTGTCTCAGACCCACTAAGAGCACTGAGAGGTTCACACCTGGATGGTTGCTTCCCTGTTGTTCTGTGCATCTTAAAGCTGGACCTGCAGCTAACAACAAGGCCTTAACTTGAAAAACAGGCAAGCGTTATAGAATCAAAGAATGTGTTGGATTGGAACTGACCTTCAAAGGCCATCTACTCCAACCCCCTCTGAGCAGGGATATCCTGCTCACTAGATCAGGTTGCTCAGAGCCTCAGCAAACCTGGCCGTGGATGTCTCCAGGGATGGAGATATCACCACCTCTCTGGGAAACCTGAGCTAGTTTCTCACCACCCTCATGGGGAAGAACTTCTTCCTCATGTCTCATCTAACCCTGTCCTGCTGCGTAAAGTAGGTTTAACAAGGCATGAAAATAAATGCAAAAACCATACTGTTTTCTATGCCTTCCTGTTGACTTTTTTAAAAAAGGAGCTAGTCAAACATCTGGCTGCTGTAATGAGAGAAAGTTAACTGTTCATCTGAACAGCACAAGACCCCCCCCTAAAAAACACACTTAGGGATTGCATGATAACGTTGGCATAGATTTTGCAAAATACAAACCACAGCAGACATCTGAAGAGGCTCAGTTTGGTGAAAAGACCATCATAGATGTTGTTTCTGCACTGCTGGAGAAAAAATGGGCACCATGGCAGAAATTCAAAGGGAATGTAGGCACCAAAGAACACATCACTGCCCAGAGGCAAGGCAAGAACATGCAACTACTTGCTCCTTGCCAACACCTAATAATCACTTGCGGCTATACCGCTAGGAATGTGGCCTTCATATCTCCACATGAAGAACAAAGTCTTGGAAACAACATTCATATTGCTGATGGGGGAGGTTTTCTCACAGTTATCAGGGTAGATGAAGTCACTGTAGCAACAGAGACACGTGGAAAGTGTAAGCAGAGCGTGGAGTACCTAACTCCATATGCATTTCTGCCAGATGTTTGTTATACTAAAGAGTGTCCTGAACCATATGGTGTACCCTGCCATCTGCTGAATTTGGACACAACATTTATAAAGCTAGTGCGGAAATACACAGAGTGAAACTCTTGACTACAGAATAGAAACTGCCAGTGCTTTTGTAACTACAGCTGCCACCCACAGAAAATTACCTCTTTCTTTTTTTTTCTTTTTTGTGAAATATATTACTTTTCTCGTGGAAGTAAACTAAGGTCACAACCCAGCACTAATTTCTCAGTTGTCCAGAAATATGCCTCGGGACTTGACTGGAGATGGGCCTGAGCAACCTGGTGCTTTGAGTGAGGAGTTTAATCATAGAATGGTTTGGGTTGGAAGGGACCTTCAAGATAATCTAGTTCCAACCCCCCTGTCATGGCCAGGGACACCCTCCCACCAGACCAGGTGGCCTCATCCAGCCTGGTCTTAAACACCTCCAGAGAGGGGGCATCCACAACCTCTCTGGGAAACCTCTTCCAGTGTCTCACTACCCTCACAGTAAAGAACGTCTTTCTTATCTCCAGACTAAATCTATCCTCTTCCAATTTGCATCCATTATTCCTAGTCCTGCCATCATGGACCCTATTAAAAAGTTCTACCCCAGCCTTTCTGTAGGCTCCCTTCAGGTATTGAGAAGCTACTGTGAGGTCCTTCCTGAGCCTTATCTTCTCCAGGCTAAACAGCCCCAACTCCTTCAGCCTGTCTTCATAAGGGAGTTGCTCTAGCCCTTTGATCATCTTTGCCACCCTCCTCTGGACCTTGCTCCAACAGATCAATGTCCTTCTTATGTTGGGAGTTCCAGAACTGGACACAGTACTCCAGTCATGGTCTCACTGGAGCTGAGAGACCTTCAGAGACCCTTTTCAGCCTCAGTCGCTGGAGGATCCAAACACAAACACAGAAGGTGCTCCAACTCCCCTGATCACCCTTGTGGCCCTCCTCTGGACCTTCTCCAACAGGTCCATCTCCTTGTCAAAACCAGAAAGGCATGCAGAAAGAAGAAGCAAGAAGAATTTTAACAGAAAGTTCGTTTATTTGATAGAAGAATTGGCTTGTAAATATCTTCAGGGAAAAGAAGGTATTCATCCTGTGTCTAGCTAAGTCACTGAAATACCCACTCTGGGAAATCACAGCTCCTGACAACTGAGAGGGTGGTTTTTTCATTCTCTGTCATCAAAGTTTTCAATAAAACTCTGATACCTACTCTAGGCAGAAAATCCTCCTGAGCTTCTAATATGATTGAGACCCATCAATTTATGCTCTGTCTTTTGCTGGATTAGTGCTTATGTCAGACATGCCTTGGGGAAGAAAAAAAAAAAAATTAGTTTATGTTTCATTGAATAACTTCCCCTGACTTGGACAATAATGCATTGATTTCTCTGCTGTCTGACTCATGAAGGAATAACCCCATCATGCAAGTAGTTGCTGTGTTGAGAAGTAAGTCTCCAAACTATCAGGAATGAGACAACATCTGAGAAAATCCATGTTGTTTGTTCCAAAAACAGTCATGAAGTTTGTTTCAATGTGAATGAAACCCAGCTCTTAGGGTTACCTTTGAAGGAGTCAGTGCTAGGTCTTGAATCATCTGCACTCCCCTGAAAGACAGGGGACAGGTTTCTGTGTTTGAGGCTTCATTTTTAGCATGAACTAAATCATAAGAAAGGACCTAAGAACTCACATTTTATGTCCCACATACACTTCTGGGCCTTGTCATTTCTAATTGATGCAGAAAGAAAGAGGAATCAATCTGCTTGTGAAAGTCTAGGGGCAGCAGCAGCAGAAGGGATGACCACCTGAGAGGCCACATGGTCATGGTGGGAGCTGATCAAGCACCTGAGAAACTCAGGAACAGTTTCCAGCAGGCACCTGTGTTGTTAAGATGAACTGGGCATTCGAGAAACTTAGTCCAGAAAGACCTGAAGAATTAATTAACCTGCTCCTTGCACAAGGGAGTTCATTCTCTGTGGGTTCACCTGAAACTCCCTCATTGGCAGGTTCAAGTTGTGGGTCCTCCGCATTATTTGGTCTCCTTCTCAACTTCCCTTCTGCTCTGAAAATTCTCTTCTAATTTGGAGGGATGCCTCAAATTCATGACCCTCATTTTCAGCTACGAAGCTCACTCCAATTGTGGACTTCCTCTGCACTTCTGGGATGACAAAGTGCTACTGAGCAAGCAAGAAAAAATAACTTTTGAGACAAACGGTTAAATCATTTCCCACAGCAAAACATTTATTAACAGTGTTTGTTTAGCTGGTTTCTTTACTAAGATTTCTTTATTTCTCTTCCTCCTTTTCCCTTTCCCTGTCCCACTCATTGTGCAGGTTTCCTTTGCAAGAATGAGCGTGACTTGACCCTGGATTTGTATAGAACAAAGACAGAAAAAGAATGAAGAGAGAGCACAACCACACAGTAATGTTCACACCCAAAGACAGAAAGCAAGTTATGCAGGCACTTAGTAGAATAAATACACAGTGACACTCAAATCCTATGCCATCCTAACTGCATCATGGTAAAGCGTGAGAGTAGGTTTGACCCTCTGCTGCTGTGTGACCCAACTCTGGTGCCTTTGGAATCTTCAGCAATGAATTGTGGTTCTGCCTGTTCAGTTTTTCCTCTGACAGGAGAGGGATCCACAGGCAGTTTTGGCTCATGTGTGGCTTCCAAGGTGTTGGAAAAGAATCCCAGCTGGTTGCTCACAGTGCAAAGTGCTGCCCTGTGATGTGAAGTCACTTCTACCTAGCATTACACACTGTTGCATAACTAATACCCACTCCAATGCTGAGAGAGAGATCTGGAACTTTCTTTTGGTTCCTTCTCTCAGAAGCTCTACAGGTTTCATATCCACAGACAGACTTGTGAGCAGCTTAAGGCATAAATCACCTGGGAGAGAGTAAGGGGAAAAAAATTCAAAGTGCAGCTCTTCCTTCCTTAAAAAACAAAGAAAAAAATCATTAAATCTCCACTGAGCAAAGCATATAGATACTGTGCATTCCCAAGCATATCCTCTACTGCTCATTCCAGAGCTAGGAATTTGGTTTGAAATGTATTTTGACCGAACTCCATATCTAAGAGAATTTTATTTGAAGCCCCACCAAAGCCAAAGGTGGGCTTTTCATCAAAGGCATTTTGATTTTCTGTGAGATCTCTGTCATCTGCATGGTTTTATATTTAACTGTGCCCACAGCTGTGGTACAAAGTACATAACCCAAATGCCTCACCACCAGGGTCAGTATCAGAGCAGCCCCTTAAGGGGGGCTTCCAGAGAAGGTCACAGGGATGATCTGAAGGCTGAAGCACCTCTGCTACAAGGACAGGCTGAGAGAGCTGGGGCTGTTGAGGCTGGAGAAGGCTGCACCTGGGGAGACCTCCCAGTGGCCTCTCAGACCCTGAAGGGGCTCCAGGAAAGTGGGGGAGGGGCTTTTTGCCAGGTCATAGAGCCACAGGACAAGGGGCAGTGGTTTGAAACTAGAGCAGGGCAGAGTTAGATGAGATATGAGGAAGAAGTTCTTCCCTATGAGGGTAGTGAGACATTCAAAAAGGATGCCCAGAGAGGTGGTGGAGGACCCATCCCTGGAGACGCCCAAGGTCAGGTTTGCTGAGCCTCTGAGCAACCTGATCTAGTGCAGGATGTCCCTGGTCACTGAAGGAAGGCTGGACTCGATGGATGGTCTTTGAAGGTCCCTTCCAACCTGAGACATTCAATGAGTTACGCTTGTTTTCTGTGAGCTGGCTTTGTTTCCTACAGGAATTTTGTTTGCTGCCAGGAGCAGTTTGCAAACCACTTCAGGCTGAGCTGTGAACCACAGCACCAAAATGAAACAAAGATCCTGGCACAACAGCATCACCTGATCTAATCTGGTTGCCTCTCTACTGATAGGAAGTCAAGGTAAATATGTTGGATGTCTCAAGTCCAGTCAGCAACTGATAAGGCTCTCTTTTAACAACCTGGATCCACTACAGCTGGTGATGATTACCAACACAGTGGTCATCCTGCCTTGTTGAAGAACCCATCACTTAGAAATGAAAGCACGTGTTTGTGACCTGGCTGTGTCACATCAATGGCTGCTGTTCTGTTTTCTTATTCCTAAATGGTGACCTTTAATGAAGCAGCAGAGGCTTTGTTTTGAAGAGCCTCTGTTTCAAGAACAAGGAGTGGGAAGGGTGGAAATGCAGCTCATATCTGTAAGAGGGAGACGGTAGCACATAGAGGCTTTATTAAATGTGGGGAATCTTAGTGAAATTTGTGGGAATGTTCACAAAATCCACTGCTGTTTTTCAAATATCTGTTCAAAACCCACAACTTTTAAACAGAGGTCAGAGATTAGACCTTAATTAGCAAGGACAGAAAATTAAGGGCAGTTTCCTCGTCCCTAGATTAAATTTGAAACATTCACATTTCTGTTGCCCCAAGGTAAGGATTTCTGTAAGCTACATAAAGGAGAGCAGGCAGTGTAGCTGTTTATTTTGGTGTCAGAGCTTTTTGCCCTAAAAACTGTTAAGGAGAGGAGACAATCCACACCCCTCAACTGGAATCCCCTGTGGCAATCAGTGCATGGTGATGACTTTCAAGTATATATTAAAAAAATGGATCTGTGGGTATGAAAGCTTCATTTTTCTGAAACTTTTATGAAAGCTTGGTCCATGTGGAGGCACGGTGTGAGCAGCACAACACCTTGGTTCACACAGTGTCTCCCTGCCCAGAGGGCTTCGTGGCTGGGAAGGCATGGAGACATTACAGCAGCTTGGGGCTGTCACTGAGCCGAAGGCTGGAGTACATTCCCACGTGCCGGACCAGGTTGGGTTCCACCACATAGGCGTTCTCCCCTTTGGTGCGCAGCAAGGAGTAGAGGGCAATGTCCTTGGCAAAGCCCCGGCGGCACTGCAGCCCCTTCAGGTATCCTAAGGCACGGCGGGCAGAAGAAGCAGAGAAAAGCATGGCGGGCGTGCAGCACTCGGTGACCGGTACGATATTGTAGAAGGTGGGAGACAAACGGCGCAGCTCCAGCATGTAGTGACGTCCCACCAGCTCTGACAGGGCCATGCTGTACAAAGCAAAGAACAAGATGATAGGCCAGCTGAGGCCGGGGCGCCCAGTCACCCAGGAGTAGACACAGTTGAGGATGGGACCTAGAAACATGCCGAGACCAAGCCACTCCAGGATTCGCATGGGCTCAGGGTTGAAGTAGCGCTGAAGCCTCTCAGGGTGGTAAAGCTTGAAGTAGAGAGCTTCTCTGAGGTATGGTTTGGATAATCGGGACAACAAGAGATGCTGCAGGACAGGAAATATCTCCTCTTCTGGCACAGCATCATCTTCCACAACAAGGACATAATCTGGTTTGTAGGTTGACAGCGACTGCTCCAGGCAGAAGACATAGTCTTGCTTCTCCTTCTCAAACTGATTCACCCTGGGGTCGGGGTCCTCCCCTGTTTTATCCCGACTGACCATAGGGAAGAAGCTACTCAGCTGCTTGACATCCTGATGGCTGCTGGGGTCTGGCTCCACATTACAGAGGAGGACATGGTACTTCTGGCAGTGTGTGCCACATTGCTGGAGGAGGTGGTGGAAACGGGAGGCCACTTGTAAGACATAGTGGAAGTCACTCTGCCTCTGCACAGTGATAATGGTGATCAGCAGCAGGGGCTCGAAGGCGTCACTGCCAGAGGCCTGTGAGGCATTTGGTACCTGCAGCTTCTCGAAGTAATGGAGGGCAGCCTCTCCCTCCTTCTGGTTCTGCTCCAGGAACTCCTGGCTCATGGGATTCAGGTACCAGTGCCGCATATAGAAGTAAGAGTGGAGGAGCCGGTGGCAAATCAAAGGTGCAAGCACACCAAATGTCACCACAGTTAAAATGAGGAGGTGGACGAAAGGACTGGACCAACGGCACCACCTCCCACAGAGCTGCGAGGCTTGGTACAGCATGGCTCCTGCAGAAGGAGGGTAGCCTTGCCCTGCTCATGCCCTCATTCCTTCACTTGCGATGCATCCTCACTCGGTTGTACAGTATCACTGGGGTGGTGGTGGCCAAACCTTGTCTAAGTCTAGAGAGGAAGAAGACAGATGGACAAGATCATGACTTGAAGTAGTGTAAAGCTCAGAGCTGAAGGCTTACTCAACAAGTACACCAAAATAAAAGACCTGTGAGGAGTTCCTCAAGTGGGGGCATCACAAAATTGTCATGGGAGATTGAGGAAAGACAAGTTTGTTTCCAGCAACGTAAGGCCTCTTCATCATGGAGGAGCTCTGATCTGGTTTACCTAGATAACTCATAGAATCAGAGTTGGATGAGACCTTCAAAGGTCATCTAGTTCTAGTTTTGTAGTATTTGTTACTGTGCTTGAAACACAAAACAAGCAATGTGGATATGGGAAGTGTGGAAATCTCCACAAAAGAACTTGGATCTGGTTGTGGTGACACGAAGACTTGGGTCAGAGCCAAGAATCGAAGCTAGATCTCTTCTATCTTAGCCTAGCAAATATTTGAGAGACAAACTTTTACCTCTTTGGAATGACACAAGTTTCCTTTTTGTTGCTTGCATGCTTCCAATCCCAGGCTTTTTTCTCTTTACTCCCCAGAGTGTGAAGCACCATAGTTGAAGTACTAAATTTGGTTCACTAAAGCCATGCATAAGGTGTGTGCACGTCCAAGAGACATCTCTCTTGGATGTCTCCAGTTCTCTGGACCCTGTGAAGCACAAAGCTGCAAGTTGCAACTGAGTCATCAACTCATATCTGTTATCTAATTTATTACAATATGCCTTTAACTTCACCTGTAACACTTACATAAATATTACATACATGTGCTTTAAGCAAACATCTACCTTCATAAAAATTAGATTTTTTCCATATTTAGCTTTTCTTTTCTGCTGTTCTGGGCTGCCGTGAGCACCTGATGGCCCGGCTTTTGGAAGCCTGCACAGAATCAGGGCAATCAGACTGTTCAGATGAATTCTTCTCTGCCAGAAATTATCCCTTTTAATCTGCTGTCCATCTCTTCCTTATAATTTCCATTCCATATCCTTATGAACTGAGTTATTGGTGACCCTAAAGCAAACTGACTGTGCTTCTCTCAGTGGAGAGTTTCTCACATTTTTCATCTCCTTCCTTCACCCAAGTTCTGAGCATTGAATGGTGCTCCCAGGGCAAAATGCTACCCTTTTTTCCCTCTCTGTACAGAAATCAGGGCTGTGGCTTTATTTCTCCATCACTGAAGAATGGACCAACTAGAAGAGATGACTCAGAGCAGGGCCTAATACTGAGGCCACTTCAAAACTGCCTTTATTAACACAGTCACAGATTTTGATGTATTTATCATTTACCATCCTCTAACTGTTCAAAGAACTTCCTCTTATTGCCATAAAGGAATCTATCTTCTGTGAAAGGCCTTTTACTAAGATTAATGGAAAAAAAAGTGAGATTTAGTCATTCCAAATATTAGTTACAGACCCAATATTTTATACTATGCGATATCAGACCATCCTTGGGTAGGCTTGTGGCATGAGTGTTGTCCTATCTTACTATTTACAAAACCACAGCACTTCAAAGATTTAATGTTATTAAACAGAGATAACAAATAGACATTCTTGTTGGTTTTTTTTTGTTTTGTTTCTCTATGTGATTACACAATCCAATTTCACAAGCACTGCACTGTATTGCAACAGCAGACCTTATAAAGACGTTCAGGGTAGTGTCTGCACTTCAGCCACCAGACTCAAGCCACGATGACTGAGGACATGAAGACCTGAAATCCATCAGGGGCAAAGGCCTGGCATGTAAATTCACTTATCCATCCAAAATCACTGAATCACAGAATGACCCCACACCCTCTCTGGGCAGCCTACTTCCTGTTCACCAGGCATATGCATGTTAAGGCACCACACAAATGCAGAATCATCTTCTGCAGCTCACACTGACATAGTTTTGAGCTTCCTCTTAATGTGAGCAGCTCTGTTGGCACTGTCACTGAGTCAGCCTCCAGACTCAAAAGTGAGGACCACAGTGGGAAAAGGAGATGAGGAAAAAACAGAAGGTAGTTTAGTTCTAGGGGTGTAAAGAAACTTACTTTCCATCTGCCAACTACACTTACGGTCTGAACTACTACTGCTCTGAGCCTGCAGTGAGCCCTGTAGCTCTTGAGATGCACATTGGAGGACCCACTTAGCAAAAGGCCTGCTCTCTCGTTCCATTTTATTCTGAATTGGGTATCATGCTTTTCTTGCAGCCACAGAACAGCTTGCTGGTGGCCCAACAAGTTGTGGGGGCTGCTCAGAATCACAGAATGTTTTGGGTTGAAAGGAACCTCAAAGATTTATCTATATTGTTCTCTCTTTCCTAAACTTAATACTTAGGAAACTGAAGCAGCCTTTCCATGTAGGTGCCAAGGACTCTTGACATAGAATCATAGAGTGGTTTGGGCTGGAAGGGACCTTAAAGATCATCTAGCTCCAACCCTGCTGCCGTGGGCAGTGACACCTCCCACTGGTATAGGTTGCTCAGTATCTTGTCTAGCCTGGCATTAAACACCTGCAAGGATGGGGCAGCTACAGCTTCTCTGGGCAACCTTCTCTGGACTAGGGGCTCATCACCCTCACAATAAAGAATTTCCTTCTAATACCTGATCTAAATCTCCCCTATTCCTTTCAAACCATTCCCCCTTGTCCTATCACTACATACCCCTGCAGATTCTTTCTCCAGCTACCTTCTTCAGGCACATCCTCATGAGAGGAATCAAATGGGAGCTTGCCCGAGGTCTTGGTCTTCTGTAGCCAGTGTTTAAGGGTCGGGCTCACTTGCCCACCAGAAGGGATTCCCTAGGTCCCAGAGGGTGGACTTAGACCTTTGGGGTCTCCTGCCTACCGGTCCGGTCCGTTTTCCACCAGCCCAGCCTGTTAGGAAAGCTGTGCTGGGTCTCCACCTACAGGTCGAGGTAAGATGGTGCAGGACAGCACCACCTGTTGGGAGGAGTCTACCTCATCGCTCCACACCATCAAGCAGCTAACTCTGGGATAGAACACACAACTTAAGGCAGCCATGCAGATCATAGAGACATTCCCTCAAGCAGTTCTGATTTATCCTGCTTTCACACCAGGCTGTTAGTGTGGCTGCACATCTCAGAACGCCTCAAGACCAATGAACCATCAAACAGCACACCAGATGCTCCTCTGCACCTTCATTCTGACTGCCATTCTCTATCTAGTTCACTCGCAGTGAAAAAGGCTCTCAGCAGAAGGAGAACCAGAGAGGCTAAAAACAATCATGATCTCATTAAAGTGAACCGAATAAGTTCTTCCCCATGAGGGTGGTGAGACACTGGAAGAGGTTGCCCAGGGAGTTGGTGGAGTCCTCATCTTTGGAGACATCCAAAGCCAGGCTTGCTGAGGCTCTGATAAACGTGATCTAGTGCAGGATGTTCCTGCTCCCTGCAGAGGAGGCCTTGAAAGGTCCTTTCCAGCCCTGATTCTGTGAAACCGAAAACAGAAATCTAGTTCATGCAGAAAACAAGCTGAAGGATCTAGGAAAGATAAGAGATACTGAGCTCCACCCTATTTTTCCGCTGTAATACTATGAACCAGATAATTCCAAGTTTAATTTAAATTTAATGCTTCTAGAGAGGCAAAGTGAATCAGGAGTTTCTGGTCTTTGGGGGAACAGAGTAGTCACCCCAATCCCCGGTGGAATTGAGAGTGTTCCAGAGGACTCTGAGCCACTCAAATGAAGTGGATGATAAGAACATAAGAAAGACATTGAGCTGTTGGAGCGGGTCCAGAGGAGGGCCATGAAGATGATCAGAAGGCTGTAGCACCTCCCTAATGAGGACAGGCTGAAGGAGTTGGGGTTGTTGAGCCTGGAGAAGAGAAGGCTCAGGAGGGACCTCATAGTAGATTCTCAGTACCTGAAGGGAATCTAAAGAAAGGCTGGGGTCCGGCTTTTTAATAGGGTCCAGAACGGCAGCTCTAGGAGTAATGGATGCAAATTGAAAGAGGGAAGATTTAGGCTGGAGATAAGAAAGAAGTTCTTTCCTGTGAGGGTGATGAGACACTAGAACAGGTTGCCCAGAAAGGCTGTGGATTCCCCTTCCCTGGAGGTTTTTAAGGCCAGGCTGGATGAGGCACTGAGCAGCTTGGTCTAGGGGGAGGTTTCCCTGCCCATGGCAAGGGGGTTGGTATAGTTGATCTTGAACGTCCCTTCCAACCCAAACCATTCTATGACTCTAAAACTGTTCTCAGAGTGATTAAGACCGATTAAGAGAGAGCAGGTGTGTCTTCCCCTTGCTGCTCTGCGAGACAAGGCTGTCATCACTCCTTTATGATTACAGTATTAAATAATTCCTTTTTTGCCTAACTACACTTTCTTTTTCAGTGTCAATGGGAAAAGTCCTTCCTCTAACAGGTGACTGTTGTGTACAGACAGCCTCAGTTTACACAAGTGTGAAATGCCTGTCATGAGTTGTTACATCTTGCACAACAAAAAGGCCACCTTTTCTTTTCTCTTCTGGAAGTTCCTCCTGCTTTCTGACAGCTTTTAGCAGGTCAAGGGCAACATATTCAGGATTACCATGAAAACAGGGTGCCTGCTAGAAGCCAAATACTCACAGTTCTGACCACTCCACTTAGATGCCAAATTACGAGTTGTGCTCCCTAGAAAACAGACACTTCCTTGGTAAAGATTGTGCCTCTAAGAAGGTTTATCAGACTCTTAATGGTAAAAGCTCAGCAGTTGTTCTTTGATTTTTACTACACCAGCAGGTACCAAAAGTACCTCTTATCTCCTTTACTTCAAGTATTGCTTAAAGCTGTTGCAGACATGGGCTTGCTGGAGAGGGTCCAGAGGAGGCCACAAGGATGATCTGAAGGCTGAAGCACATCTGCTAATAGGACACACTGAGAGAGCTGGGTCTGTTGAGGCTGGAGAAGAGAAGGCTGCACCTGGGGAGACCTCCCAGTGGCCTCTCAGTCCCTGAAGGGGCTCCAGGAAAGCTGGGGAGGGGCTGTTTGCTAGGGAATGAAGCCACAGGATGAGGGCAGGGTTAGATGAGACATTTGGAAAAAGTTCTTCCCTATGAGGGTGGTGAAACACTGGGAGAGGTTGCCCAGAGAGGTGGTTGAAAGCCATACCTGGATACATCCAAGGCCAGGCTTGATGAGGCTCTTACCTACCTGATCTAGTTGCAACCTCCCTGCCATGGGCAGGGACACCTCCCACTAGACCAGGCTGCTCAGTGCCTCATCCAATCTGGCCTTAAACACCTCCAGGGAAGGGGCATCTCTGGGCTATGAGAGCCAGAAGCACAAGAGAAGTTCCAGGAACACAAAGAGGTTTTGGGGCTTGGAGACTGGCCCTTTGCAGCATTTATGTGATGTAAAAAGTAGAAATTAATAGCACGGACATATTTTTTGATCTGACATTTCTTAGAAATGTCAGTGAAAATGCAGACTTCTATCCAACAATTTGGAATTTAAGCAATATTAGAAAATCAGAAAATGCCCATATACGCAGGGATTATGGTTAGAAAACCTCAGAAACTGTGAAACTACACACTGAATTTAAATCTGCTGACAGACTACACTGATTTTCTTAATTTTTACAGCAGTAACTTTTACATGTTGTTCTACATCCATAGAAATCCAGTAGCCAGACTATGAAAGCCACCAAAACTAACAGATAAGGCACTTAGATGTAGCAGTGGAAGGTGTTTTCTCCATTTCCCTTGAACTGAGGAAGATAAGACTTTGCCATGGTGAGGCAGGCTGTGAACTGAACACACATGGAGCTATTTCCCCATCTCTCTTGTTTCTCATATATATTATTTTCACCTGCTACATTCATCTTAGGAGAGCCCATTGTCAAGATCTCTCAAGGAGGTGATGACTTTCACCTCCTCCCAGTTATACAGTGTCACAGGTGGGAGTGGAAAGCAGCCTGAAGAACAGTGTTTCAAGATAACAGCATAAGTTTCAGGTTTGAAGCAAGGAGTCTGGTCAAGAGCTGCCTTTTAGAAGAGGACACTGAAAGTTTGGACATCTTCCTGTGCTAAATTAATTGTGGAGCCTGCATCTACCTGGAGGCACATTTTAATTTCTGCCAGAGGTAAAAGGATGTGTTGACAGAGAACTTGGTAATAATCTGCAAAGAAACTACTGCATATTTTCACACGAGATCTCTCTGATGCCTTCCAAATCATAGACATGGCTTTTGGCTTAAGCTCATTTATACTTTTGTAGAAAATTCACATCCTTATTTCTTAAAAAAAAAAAATGCATTAGACATAGCTGCTGCTGCTAGTAATGGCACCAGCTATTACTTTTTGCTGTCAGCTCTAGCAACTGTGGACTTAAATGTGCACTGACTCATCAGAGGTGCTATGGATAATTGGTGTTTCACCTCCTTGTGTCACAGACTTGCTAAAGTAAGACAATGGCCTCTCCATATAAGATGCTGTACTCAAATAGAGCAACAGTGTGCACTCGCAGCCAAGAAAGCTAACCAAATCCTGGGTTGCATCAGGAGGAGTGTGACCAGCAGGTCAAGAGAGGTGATTTTACCCCTCTACTTGGCACTGGTGAGACCCCACCTGGAGTATTGCATCCAGTTCTGGAGCCCTCAACACAGGAAGGACATTGAGCTATTGGAGAGGGTCCAGACAAGGGCCACGAAGATGATCAAAGGGTTGGAGCAACTGCCCTATGAGGACAGGCTGAAGGAGTTGGGGTTGTTCAGCCTGGAGAAGAGAAGGCTCAGAGGGGACCTCATAGTAACTTATCACTACCTGAGGGGGTCCTACAGANCTCTATGATCTTTAAGGTCCCTTCCAACCCAAACTATTCTATGATTCTATGACTCTATGATTCTCAACCACAATTAGTAAGTCTTCAGCTTAAGAACATAAAATATAGGAGTGAGTCTGTTGTTCCTAGACATCTAACAAGTCAGCCTGGTTTTGTAATTTTATAGTTTCATATTAGTAATTCACACAGGCAAATTATCTGGAGTAATATTTTTTTTTAAAGATACAAAATAGAGCATAGAATCATAGAATGGTTTGGGTTGGAAGGGACCTTAAAGATCATCTATTACGACTCCACTGCCATGGGTAGGGACACCTCCCACTAGACCAGGTTGTTCAATGTCTCATCCAGCCTGGCCTTAAACACAGCCTCTCTGGACAGCCTGTTCTAGTGTCTCACCACCCTCATAGGAAATAACTTCCTTCTTATCTCCAGCCTAAACTTCCCCTCTTCCAATTTGCATCCATTACTGCTAGTCCTGCCATCCTGGATTCCATTAAAAAGTCCTACCCCAGCCTTTCTTTAGACTCCCTTCAGGTATTAATAAGTCACTATGAGTCCGCCCTGAACCTCTTCTCCACGCTCAACAACCCCAACTCCTTCAGCCTGAATGCTGAAGTAATAGGAACGCTTTGCAAATTAAGCAAAAAAAAAAAAAGTTAAAAAAGCAATCTGACAGGCAAGGATTCTTGGGTCTTGAAAAAAGTTTGCCCAGAAGGAACTACTCCAGAGCAGCAGGAATGAACTACTGTGCAACTACTGCAGAATAGCTCCTTCTACTCAGCTCAGTTTCTAGGGATGCGGTTGTGCCCTTGAGGCTTGCTAGAAAACTAGACATTTCACAATTTCTCATAGAGTTACATGAAGATTAAACAAGCTGATTTGGGCAGGTGTGAGGGGTACACCCACTCTGACCAAGGTACCAGTGCTTTGGTTCAGCCATCACCATCACACCAGGCATCTGTACAAACCCTGGCAACTGTGGCAGAATCATAAGATGCAGTGAGTTGGAAGAGGCCTTTATTGGCCGTCTACTTCAACCTCCCAAAGTGAGCAGGGACATCCTGCATAAAACCAGATTGCTCAGAGCCTCAATAAGCCTGGCCTTGGATGTCTCCAGGGATGTAGGCCTCCACCACCTGTCTGAGACAACCTGGGACAGTATCTCACCACCCTCATGGGGAAGAATTTCTTCCTCATGTCTCAGCTAACTGCCCTACTCTGGTTTCAGACCACTGCCCTAAATCCTGTGGCTCCATGCCCTGGCAAACAGCCCCTCCCCAGTTCTCCTGTAGCCCCTTCAGACACTGGGAGGGTACTAGGTCTCCTGGGAGCCTTGTCTTCTCCAGGCTGAACAGCCCCAACTCTCTCACCCTAATCTGGTAGGAGAAGGGGCTACAGCCCTTTGATCATTTTTGTGGCCCTCTTCTGGACCTGCTCCAACAGGTCAAGTCCACATCCCCCTTGTGCTGAGGGGTCCAGAGCTGGAGGCAGGAACTTCAGGTGGGGTGTCACAAGAGAAGAGAAGGGACCTTTCTCCACCTGCTGGCCACGGCTCCTCTGATGCAGTCCAGGATAGCACTGGCCTTCTGGGCTGCCAGTGATGCAACTATGGAGTCTTGGCCATGTCTTTTCAGGAGCTAAAAGTTCCATCCTGGGATGGGACTAGCCAAAATTACTCCTTCACATCTGCACCAACACCAAAGCTGGGGGGGTGTCAGTTCACACTACAGGTATCTGTAGTCCTCCCAACTCCTTGAGCTCTGGGATGACAGTGGCTTGCACACCAGCGCACCCTTCAGGTGGGGGCTTACTCCAAGGGGTAGAGATAACCCTTGTCTGACATCTGGTGTCTCTCATGATGGAAATGGGATTTTACAGAAGGCCTTAAAAGTATCTTATGCTATCAACAGTCATATATCCAGCTACAGAATCACAAAATCATGGAATGGTTTGGGTTGGAAGGGATCTTAAAGATCATCTAGTTCCAACCCCCTGCCATGGTCAGGGACACTTCTAACTAGACCAGGCTGCTCAGTGCCTCATCCAGACATGCAGTAAGTAGCAGAGAGTTTGACCACCATCATAGAATGAACTGAGTTGGAAGGGACCTTCAAAACCCATCCAGTCCAACCTCCTGCAGTGAGAAGGGATATCTTGCTCTAGATAAGGTTGCTCAGAGCCTCATCAAACCTGGCTATGGATGTCTCCAGGGACAGAGCCTCCACCCCATCTCTGGCCAACATGGGCCAGGTCACCACTTAAATCACTTGCTGAAACCCTTGATTAGATCATTGTCCAAGTCCCATCATTGATTAAGTATTGTTATACCATTGTTAAATCACTGCATAATTATCAATTATTGTTTAGTCACAGATGCATTATAATTTCATTAAACTGCCTTTTTATTGTAATTTGATCATTGTGTGATCATTAATAAAACCTTAATAATTTACCTGTGACAGTAGTGCTGGGGGGATGTGGGATGTGACTGAGGGCAGAAGAAAAGTAAAGGAAACATGTGGTGATGCAGAAGATGCTGCAGTGCTACTGTGGCTCATTTATGGCTGCAAAAATAAAGCACAGCAATAAGGAAACAGGATATTATTTCTGTGAGCAAAGGCCTTTGCTGATAAGGCTCTAAGTTTCCAGCTGGGATAGCTCTAGGCAACAATAAAAATGTGAAACTGCACCCAGTGAGACAGTGAGTCCTGATTCTAGCCTCCTTGAAAATGTTAAGTCATATTGGTAAGTCTCTTCTTAGAGACACTAAATGGATACAGATTGGAAAAGGGAGTATTTAGGCTGGAGGTAAGAAAGAAGTTCTCCACTGTGAGGGTGGTGAACTACTGGAGCAAGTTGCCCAGAGAGGTTGTGGATGCCCCCTCCTTGGAGGTGTTTAAGGCCAGGCTGGATGAGGCACTGAGCAACCTGGTCTAGTTGGAGGTGTAGGAACTAGATGATCTTTCGGGTCCCTTCCAACACAAACCATGCTATGATTCTAAACAGCACTGCTCACCTTTTCCTTTGTCTTCAACTTTTGCCTGGGGAATACACTGTCTGCCTTCCCTCCTCCCTTTCTTCCTTACCACCACCCCGTACAATGAAGGAGATGATTTATCCTGCATAAATGGGATGCCCTGGTTCGGGGGTGGGGGGGATACTGGTGATCCCTCTGAGCCCTCAAGGAAGAAAAAGGGCTAAAAATAGCAGCTGAAAAATACTCTGTCACACAATTAGTATTACCCTTGCTGGCCAAGTGAGAAAGCAGAAGGTACCAGGCATGCAGGAGGGTATTTCCTCTGGGGTTTGTGCTTGCTTGTAAACTCTCCTGAAGCTTTACGGCAGCCCATTGCCTGTGCATGAAATTATTTTCTCAGCGATTTACATGAGAGCAAGCCCGCCCCATGAACCTTCAGCACAAGCTGATAAAGAATTTCATGTTTTGCTGCACCACCAGCACCAGCAGCACAACTGCAGGTTTCCTCCGTATGATTTTAAGAGCCTTCTGCCTCTAGGTTGCTTAGGTGCTCCTCTGCCCCTTTGGGAGAGCTGCCAGGTAGCACAAGGTGACCCTTAAAGCACTGGGATTAATAGCAGTCACCTTAGTGATGATGGTCAAAGAGAAGAGGGCGTCAGATAAAAAAAGCTGATCCCCCACTTCGTCCCCCCCCTTCCCAC
>VZTY01014799.1:33416-44759 GCA_013400935.1 Turnix velox
CTGCCCTCCTTACAAAACAGCAGATGGCATTTCAATGTGTCCCCAAGTCTTTGTGCCACTTATTGCCCGGACTTTTTGGATCAGAGAAATCTTGGATGGAAGCAGGCTGGTCTGGGGGTTGTTTTGTTTTGGGGCTTTTTCTGCTTTTTTCCTTATAAGAGTTGCTAATTAACCTTCCCCAACAAGGAGGGCTGTTTTCCCAGGCCCAGCCAGGGCTCTGGGCACTCTGCTCTCCTTCCTGCAAGTCACATCCTCAGAGAGAGAGGAGGTAGAGAGAGAACACAAAATATTTCCTCCTTCCCTGCAGTCTTTCCGCTCTCCCTTCCCTTTCACCCCTTCCCAAGGAAGCCTCATACACAGCAGCTTAGCTCCGGAAAGAGTCTCCGGGTGTCGGGTTCGGCAGGACAAGAACAACCCTGTCCTCTGCCACCCTCCGCTCCCCAAAAGAGAAAGAAATGTCGTTCCCTCCCTCTTCACCCCCATCCCCCCTCCCTTTTCCCACTAACAGCCCCGAACCGAAGCGAGAGATTTTACCCTTCTTTCCCCCCGGCACCGGGAGGGGAGGGAAGAGGTGAGGAAGGAAGGGAAGGGATTTGTGTGTCCATGCAGCTCCTCTCCCTGCTTCCTCCCGACACTGCTGCTTGTTGCACACTTCTCTCCCGCAAATATTTTCCTCCTCCCTCTCTCGGGCGGTGAGGGTGGGATTAAAAGCACCAAAGCCCAAACATGTGACCGGCTCCACCGGCGCCGAGATGTTCGGAAGGAAGAGGGAGAGGGTGAAGTACAGGCAAAAAGCTGCGAGGGCGGTGTGAGGAGGAGAGGACGCTACGTGAAAGCCGGTGAGGAGGAGAAAGGGGCAGAGACAGCCCCGCAGCCGAGCTGCCGTGTTCCTGCTCCGTCAAGAGGCTCGGAGACGCTCCTGTTCTCTCCCTGAGGATGCACAAACCTCCCAAAAATCCCGCCCTTCCGCCAAAGGCAGGATTTGGAAGGTGCTCCAGCCGTGACTCAGATAGGTTTACCGGCCCCTGCAGGCAAATCTTTTGTGACATTGACTTCTGAGTGCCTCCCATCCCATCCCATCCCATCCCATCCCTCCTTTGCCAGGAGCTGGAAGTTCTTCTGGGCTCCAAATATGCACCCCCTGTCCAAATCATGATGTTTTACATGATGAAGGGAAAGAAAATATCATTATCTCCACGCTCAAGAGGAAAGCCACAAGCTTCAGAGTTACCAGTAGACTCTTTTATGTGCATAAGAAAGGTGCTCCAGCCCTCTGATCATCTTCGTGGTCATCTTTCATGATCATCATGATCATAACTCTCTGTGTTCCTTCTCCCTTTTCTTCTGCAGACACGCCATTCAGCCCCACCACTGTAATCCTAACTTACAAGTTATTTCTACTCTTATCTGAAATATTCTTCTAAGAAACTTTTCTTTCCTTCATTGTAAGGAACCTGAACAACTCCTGCTCCTGAAGCTCCAGAAAAAAGTGAATGCATATATTTAGGCTAAATTATTTGTAGGCTCTGACCTTTCTTTCTTCTACGAAAAGTCTGAAAAAAAACCCCACCAAAACTGCAGCAAAACCAAGAAGAAAACAAAGTCACCCTCTGCTATGAGGACAGGCTGAAAGAGCTGGGGCTGTTCAGCCTGGAGAAGACAAGATTGCACCTGGGGAGACATCACAGTGGCCTCCTAGTGCTTGAAAGAACAGGAAAGCTGGGGAGGGGCTGTTTACAAGGGCATGGTAAACGAGGGGCAGTGGTTTGAAACTAGAGTAGGGCAGGTTCAGAGAGGGTGGTGACGCTCTGGCCCAGGTTACCCAAAAGAGGTGATGGAGGCTCCATCCCTGGAGACACTCAAGGCCAGGGTTGCTGAGGCTCTGACCAACCTGATGCCCTTGCTCAGTGCAAGGAACTTGGACTAGATGGTCTTTGAAGGTCCCTTCCAACTCAACACATTATATGATTTTTCCAGCTCTCTTCCTTTTTCTATAATTTAATAGCAGTGATTCATACTCTACCTTTGCCTCAAATGTTGTCATGTCTGCAAATATTGACACACTGGAAACACAATAGGTCCCGGAACAGAATAGAGGGAAAAGGGTGTATGGGGGCAGTGGAGGTGGGAAAGAGCTCTTTGCTTTTCCCAGGATTAGAGTTGCCTAATTTGTGAGAAACTGAAAATATTTTTTTTCTGCTTCTGTGTCAGCATGTATGTGGGAGAGTGCCTATTGAGTGACATCAGCTGAAACACATGTCACATTGCACCCGGTGTTGGATTTCAGATGGTGTTTCAGCCAGCAGAACAATTTAGTGGAAATACACTAAAAGGAATGTGCCAGAAGGCCTTTTCTTCATGAATAAATATTTAGGCAATTGTAATTCTGCGAGGAGCCTTTGTATCTTGCCTGCTACCACTTTACTCAATTGCCTGCTTCTCAGGGAACACTTGACTTCCAACCTTCCTTGTAGGAGGAAATATTTCCTACCTTATCACAGGTTCTAGTTGACCTGAAAGATGGAGCCACAAGCAATTTTGGGGCAGTGGCACAGTTTAAGCAACAGACTGTCATTCCTGACTGCTCATTCGTACCACAGCACTGTTGTCTCTTGCTTTGTGCCAGCATAAGGGAGACAGATCTGGTGGAAAAATAAACTTTTATCTTACAGTGGATTATTTTTCATCCAGATCACTTCAGCTCTCCATTTCCACCACACCAAATGTCAGCACAGCAGGGAGGAGTCTGGGGAGCAGAGAAGAGCATTTGGGACAGGACATCTCACCTAAATGCAACCCAAAGCACTCATAAAGAAGTAGCTACTTGGTGGTACATGAAAACTGTCATCTTGGGAAATAAAAAATCATAGAACAACAGAATGTCAGGGATTGGAAAAGATCTCAAGATCATCTTGTCCAGTTCCCCTGGTGGAGCAGGAACAGCCAGATCAGGACCAGGTGGGGTTTGAATGTCATTGCCTTCTGAGTGCCTTCTGAATGGGGTTTGAATGTCTTCAGAGAAGGAGACCCCACATCCTCTCTGGGCAGCCTGTGCAATCATTATTCTGTCACCCTCACCCTAACTAAGTTTTTTCTCTGATTACTGTGGAACCTCCTGAATTCCAGCTTGTACCCATTACCCCTTGTCCATTGGATGTCCCTGAGAAGAGCCTGGCTCCATCGTCCTGACACTCACCCTTTATGTATTTATAAACATTAATGAAGTCATTAAAAATGATGCAGTGAGAATTTTTTCCTCCCCAAGTCAAGGAGGTTCAGCTCCACTGTTCAGGTCTGAGTCTTGTGCCAAAGCAGCTGTCCCTTCTGCCATCCGTGGTGACAGCTCTGGAAGCACCCAGAATTTGGGCAAGGCAATGCAGCTCATATTTTTCTTGTGCTTTGCTTCAGACCAGGTGCAGCTCCTTCTCCTAAATAGGAACATCAGGAATTTAGGCATATGAAGTTGTGCTGCTTGCACAACTGTGGAAAGTAGCAGAGGAGGAATTCACAGAGGTCATGTCGTTTATGCCTTCAGCTCCTTTCTGTCTCCTTTGACTCCTCCCCATTTTCTGAGCTTTCTGTCCACACAGTTGTCTGGGTGCTTTGTGTTTTTTTACTAGGAGGCCGGGGCATGAAGAGCAGAAGTACTTTACTGTGAAGGTGGTGAAACACTGGAACAGGTTGCCCAGAGAGGTTGCAGATGTTCCCTCCCTGGAGGTGTTTAAGGCCAGGCCCGATGAAGCATTGAGCAACCAATGAGGCATTGGAACTAGATGATCTCTAAGGTCCCTTCCAGCCCAAACCCTTCTACGATTCTATGAAGGTGTGTTCTCTCCAGCTGATTTTGTGCCACGCATGCTGGTTATCATAGAGTCAGAGAGTTGGAATGGACCTTGAGAGGCCATATAGTCCAATGCCCTGTAGCGAGCAGGGATGTCCTGCACTAGACCATGTTGCTCTGAGTGTCACCAAGCTTGGCCTTGAATGTCTCCACACATTGATGGGGCCTCCACCACCTCTCTGGGCAACCTGGGACAGTGTCTCACCACTTTAATGGGGAAGAACTTCTTCCTAATGTCTAATCTAAACCTGCCAGTTGCAGTATCTTCTCCTTACAGGTACCTGCTATACACTTCAAAAGCTAACTATTAAAATATTTTTCATCCCTTGATATGCACTTATCAGAAAAATCCACAAAACAAATCAGTAACTATTTCTTGCTTTACATTCTGCATTTTAAGCAGCAGCAGACATTTCTAATGGCTGTTCTGCATAGGAATACAGTATTGATGATAACCAAATAAGTACAGTGGCTTTCAGTATTGATCAAAGGGGACAAAAAGTATTCAAAGCCCTTTGTCATTTGCTGAAGACAGATCTTATGTCAGGGCTATTGTATTTAACTTCAGACAGTAGCAGCAAGATGAAACACAGGATGAATTCATGCTGGCTTAGCTATCTCATTAATATACTCTGAAAAGAGTGAAATATTTTGACCTCCTTTTCTTCTCAGTCTGTGCTTACAGTCATCTATTCAGAACTATGCATTCTTCATGTATTTCTCAGGACTTTACTCTCCACAGTGCTTTTTCAGGCCTCTGCCTATAATTTATTCATCTTGTAGCTGCATTATTAAGCACAGTTTCTATGATCTCTTCTGCCTCGGCTGCACGCATCTGAAGATGACAGGAACACCCTTACTGCTAACCATAATCCAGTTCTTTTCAGAGCACTCCACACACACAAAGCTCTTCTGTGCTTCCTTTGCTCCTTGTTCCAAATCATTAGGTGGGGTTGTCTCTAGCCAGGTCATCAGTGTGAGCAAACATAGAATCATAGAATGCATTGAGCTGGAAGGGACTTTTGAAGGCCATCTAGTCAAACCATCATAGATCTAGTCGCTCAGAGACTCAGCAAGTCTGGCCTTTAGTTTCTCCAGGGATGGGGCCTCCACCAGCTCTCTGGGCAATCTCTTCCAGAGTCTCATATCTCTCATGGGGAAGAACTTCTTCCTAATGTCTAATCTAACCCTGCCCTCCTCTAGTTTCAAACCATTCTCCCTTGTCCTGTGGCTCCATGCCGTAGAAAACAGCCCCTCCCCAGCTTTCCTGTCTCCCCAGATGCAGCCTTCTCTTCTCCAGCCTGAACAGCCCCAGCTCTTTCAGCCTGTCCTTATAGGAGAGGTGCTCTCCCTCTCCCCCCCCAATCATTCATATCCATCATCTGATGTATTAATCAACCACCATTAATCAATGGTGCACTTTCTGAAGGACCACAAGTATTTGGAAAAAAGGACATGTCTTTGATCAGTATAGTTAGATGTAGTCTGGTAAACCAACTGACAACCTGTCTCACTACAGTGTTCTGACTCTTGCAGACCACAAGCTAATTATTTCAAAGAGAAGGACATGGGATTTAGTTGAGAAATAAAATCAATTGTCTCTCCAGACTTTCTGTTGGTTCTTTTACATTGGCTCACAGTTTCCTGTGGTATTGCAACACCGGAGAATAGTCTGGACACAGAGTACTTCTTGTAGATGGTGTAAAACAGAATGGGGTAAAGAGGCAAAACACAGAATTTCCTAACTGAGAGTCAAACAGGAGTTATCCCCCAGGGACTGATGGAAAGCTTTTAATTATCCTCGTAGAATAGAGGAAAACTGCTTTGTATGATGACTGGGGACATTTCAGTATGAAATTCTGTGCCTGAATGAGAAGCACAGAAGATTAGTGATTTCTCCACTCTCACTGCAATTTTTAGGCGTGCACTTCTGGACTTGAAGGTCTGATCAAATTATGACTATTTTAAAACTGTTTCAAATCTCAAACTGGCAGCATTATTTGAAATAGGAAGCTTCAGTTCAGTTTTGCTGAACAGTGCTTGGAAGTGAAAAAAAGCAAAAAACAAATGAATTTTTAATTAATCTGTTGTTCACTTTCAGTTTGTATTTTTAATTAATCTGGACTAATTTTTGAGAATTTTTAAGTTTAGGGAGTTTTAGAAGGCCAACTAGGGTCACCAGCCTTATTTCAAGAAGGACATAGAAGTCTGTGGCTAGTACAAAGATGCAAGTGATTTATCTAGAGCTTATTTTATAGACTCTGTAATCTTCACTGCTAGTGACTAATGAATATTTTCAGACAAATCACTTTCATTTTCCAGTCTCATAGGGAATTGGTGTGACACTTACCAAGACACTAAGCAATTTCTGAATAGGAGCTCTTTAAAAATTCTAATACAGGTAGTGGACAGAGGCTTATTTTCAGGAAAATCACAGAATCACAGAATGTCAGGGATTGGAAGGGACCTCAAAAGATCATCTAGTTCAATCCCCCTGCCAGAGCAGGAACACCTAGATCAGGTCACACAGGAACATGTCCAGGCTGGCTTTGACTGTCTCTTTACAAGGAGACATCACAACCTCTCTGGGAAGCCTGCTCCAATGCTCTGTCACCCTCCCCATGAAGAAGTTTTTTCTTGCATTTCTGTGGAACCTCCTGTGTTCCAGCTTGCACCCATTGACCCTTGACCTACCACTGCATGTCACTGGGAAGAGCCTGGCTCCATACTCCTGACACTATCCCCTTACATATTTGTAGGCTTTAATGAGGTCATCCCCTCAGCCTCCTCCTCTCCAAGCTAAAGAGACACAGCTCTCTCAGCCTTTCCTCTTAAGGAAGATGCTCCAATCCCCTTGTTATACTTGTTATTCTGCACTGTACCCTGTCCAGGAGTTCCCTGTCCTTCTTGAATTTAGGAGATCAGAACAGAGTATTTCAGATGTGGTCTCACCGGGGCAGAGTAGAGGGGGAGGAGAACCTCACTCAACCTACTGACTACACCCCTTCTAATATACCTCAGGAAAATCTTCTTAGCAGTGTTTCCAGAACCATGTGCACACAAGAACCCTCCAAGCACAGGCAGTAAATGAAGATGTGCTGCCCAGCAACAAAATGGAAAGAAAACACTTAAGTTCTCACTCCATTTGCTGGGCATTTTATTTCTCATGACCATTACTGCAACTGGGCACTGAGGCAATAGCTAGTAACTCCTTTGGGACTTCTCCATCTGGGTTACTTGCTGACTGGAGTCTTTCATCCCTTTCTTTAGTTCATCCCTGCCAGGATGGCCTGGGTGTCAAGAGAGTGAGCAAGAGTGTACTTCTCTCTGCTTCTAATTAATCTGCTTCCAGTGTTTACCTTTTGTCATCTCCAGGGCTGTTCAGCTCTTCAGGCACTTCCAGCATGAGTGGTCTAGCAGGTAAACAGTCCATGGCTTTATCAATGACTTAGGGAGCTGGGCAAACACTACTGTTGCAAACACACAGTTATATCATCTGCAAAGCTGGTATTTGAAAAGTATGAGGGGAGCATCCTTGTGAGTTACCAAACAGGATGGAGAAGTACATAAGGTTAAATAAAATGAACAGTAACTGTTGGATAGATCAACTGTGCTGCATAGTGACATATTTTGGCATGATCTGGTAAACACACTGCATTGGGTGGCTATTATTAGATACATTACTTTGATGTTATTAAATACAGACCACTGATTGTCCCTAATAGATATGTACCTAGCACAGCATTCTGCCTTTTCGTTCCATTTCATGGCCAGGTCAACAACATTTGTAAGAGAAAAAACAAAAAAGCATGCTATTTTTACAGCACATCCTTAGCCTTAGTAAAGACAAAGTTGTGACAAGAGGATGGGTATATTAAAACAAACCTAAAGAACTGATTTTTGAGTAAAGGCTGAAATGTTGTGCTTCAAAGGTCAGATTTAAAAATTTATTTTCTTCTTATTAATTACACTTCAGTAACATGAAAGTACCTCCTGTGAGGCTCTATGCCATCAGGTCTATTTGTCCTCCTCCCTCAATACGCAGCCTCCTTCTCCCCATGCCAGTGACAGCATCTGGAGATGACTAGCTGAAGCTCTTCCTTTTCTGTCTTTGGGATAAATCTGTGTTCTGGTATTTCCTCAGCAGACTCCAGGGCAAAACAGCATATTTTTTTCTCTGCTCACCAGGGCAAGGCCTTCCTCATAACCATGTCCTCATAGAGCATTTCACTAACAGGCTTTCACACATCTCCCACAGGGTCTTTCCTCTTGGAAGCACCTTAGTTCTCTGGATGAAAGATCATTTTAGGTACCATCCTGGGTGTGCCAAGTTTCCCAGTTTAATTCCATATCTGCATACTGCCTGTACAGACACATCTGAGCAATGTGCCAACAATTCCCAATAACTTGTCTCAATGTCTTGCCTTACTGAAGAGGATACGCTCCAAGTTTGGCTTTCATGAAGATCTTTGGTATATGCTACTATCCTTATAACTTGAGGGAGAGACAATGTTTGAGGGTTTGTGTGGGTCCTTTCAATTTAGAATAGAGAACTACTCTGCTCACAAGGCTCTGAAAGTCTTGCTTACATAAGGAAAATCAGTCAATCTGTGTGTCCTTCTGAAGTCACAGCACATGAGCTCACACTCTGAGCTCAAAACTATCTCCTCTGAAGCATGTTCCTTTATTTACTCAGTTCACCTCTGGGTCCTTGGTGTATTTCTTCATCTCGGTTGCCTGGTGAAACAAGCACACGTCCTTCCTGTGCTTTAGTCCTTCAAATTCTTCTGCAGCCATAGTTCTGTATGAAAATTGTGCTTAAGTCACAGCAATTGCTGGTGAAGGGCTGCAGCTGAACCCCCCCAGTTCCCAGAAAAAGCAGCCTGTCATGTTCCTAATAGCCTGTAAATTACTGAAAATTGCTGCAAATTGCCGTTCCTCTCCAGTGATATTAAGAGGCTAAGCTCTCCCACTTGCTTCCCAGAATTATCTCAAACATTAATACATGTATTAATACTCCCTCTGTTTATTTCCTTAGTGATCAACTTCATGCTTACATTTTTTCCCCCATTTACCTGGTACGTTCCCTGGGCAAAAATAATTCACAGAGGCATCAGAGTTAATTTATAAACACCACACTAAGGGGAATGCCACATTCCTTCTATGGGAGGGGAGCAAGCATCTCAGTTGCGAGAGGAAACATCTGCCAGGAGTAATGTGAAACAAGAGTGGTAATGGAGGCAAGGAAGAGGGCAATTATTTGCGCTGAGTCTACAGGCTGCATGGAGAGCTGCACAAGTACCCTGAAATACGGCCATCTCTTGTTCTTACAGCGCTATCTGAAAGAACTTCCCCTTTGAACATCCATTTCAGAGCAGGCAAAACCATGCAGTGTATGAAGAAACAGCTCAAAGATCAGCCTGAACAACCATCAAAGGCGCGATTATTCACACAGATATGGAAGAGAAAAGTACACAGTGGGAGGGTGCTTAGCAGGAAATAGGGTTTTCTTTACCCAAGGAGAAGGTGGGTTCAGACAGAAGACACACAGTGTTAAATAAAAAGTTGTGACTGTCCCCCATTTCCATGGAGAAAAAAATAGGCAAAGAGGGTAAAAACCCTCTTGAGGTTTTCTCTGCAAAGGCAGAGAGAACACAGGCACAGAAGGCCTGATTCGGAGTAGCATTTTAGTCAAGGACTGGCTGCACTGAGAAATCAACAGCTTATCAAATGTGTTTTTTTCACTCAGCTAAATGGCTGTCAGCTGCAAGGGGAAATCCTGTGGGTGGAAAGCTCATTAGCACGCGTTTTGGTCTTTTTGTTTTGCTTTGTTTTTTATTTTTTTATCTAACAGATATTGTTACTTGCCTTTCCAGTTCTGTGGGGTCAAGTTTATTTTATGCCACAAGAACTGTGGTGATAACAGACTCCAACTTTGCAGATCAGCCTCCCCATCCCAGCTGCTCGCATGCTTGCTCACAAAGCTGTGGTATCTCTGGCTTGCCAAGGTCATTTGTGTGAGCACAGGAGGAAACAAAACCAATAACAATATTAATTAGAAACAATATTAATTAAAAAAACCTCCAACATACGGAATCTCCATTTTTCTTTCAGGAACTCAGATATCTGTTCAGCCCGAAGCTTTGCAGTGCACTTCTAGGCTAGCTTATTACCCTTTGGCAGAACAGCCCATGATGCTGCAATTTTTCAGTGAACATTTTTTGGGGCATTTCCCAGTGGAGACAGAGCCTGCAGAGCTGGGAAGAGGAGAATCCCAGCTTGCAGCTGCTCAAGTGATGCGAATCTAGGTTAAATAAAGCAGGAAAACCATGTCAGTGTGAAGGCGCTTGCAGGTGTGCTGGTGCTTGTCGACAGAGATGAGCAGGGGGTGAAGATGTTAAACCCTAGAACATTAAAACTTTAAACTTGTGCTGCCAAAAAATCAGTCTGTGAAGAAACTTCCTGAAACTGAATTTTGTATTAGAAAGGAGGCATTCTTTATCACAGCTCTGGGTGCACAGAGGACAGCTTCCTCGTATCGCGGTTTGTGTATCACATGTTCATTATTTTCTAGGAATATTCATGACAATTCCAGGAAATGATTAACACAAATGCCATAGTTAGATGTAGGGTGGTTATCAGCAGTCTCTGGTGGTCTTTTACTGTATCCACTCTTCTACCTCATGTGTCTGAATACTGTCATGGAATCACAGGATATCAGGGATTGGAAGGGACATAAAAAAATCATCTAGTCCAATCCCCCTGCCAGAGCAGGAGCACCCAGATCAGGTCACACAGGAACACATCCAGGCAGACTTTGAATGTCTCCAGAGAAGGAGACCCCACACCCTCTCTGGGCAGCCTCTGCCACAGCTCTGTCACCCTCACCTTGACAAAACTTTGTTTCTGATTTCTGTGGAACTTCCTGTGTTCCAGCTCGCACCCGTTGTCCTGTGTCCTATCATTGGAGGTCAGTGAGAAGACCCTGACTCCATCCCCCTGATACTCACTCTTCACATATTTATAAACATGAATTAGGTCAAATATCGATCTAAGTTGCTTTGCCCAGTGCCTTGTCAGCAGTCCAGCAGCATGGCCTTCTCTTGTACTAGCTGCATCTTATCTTCTTAGTGTTCCAGAAGGATGGCCTTCAGACCAGCAGCATCTTGCCTTGATGAGAGTTTTAACAAACAGCCCCCTTTGTTCTGGCAGAGTTTTATGGCCTCCTGCCCGAGTTACTGTAACATTGGCATGATGACTGCATGGCTAACAAAAGAACTAACAGAAGATACACTCTCAGTTCCAATTTTTCATTAGGCCATAATTCTGCTTTTTTAATTCTGCTTAATTAAAAAGAAAACCAAAAACATTTGACTTAATTTTACAGACAGAAATGTCACTGTTTGCGCAGTATTAAATATCTGAAACTACAGAAGGGCAGGTTTTGCTGAAACATGAGAAAGTTCTCCATGAGGGTGGGGAGGTACTGGGAGAGGCTGCCC
>VZTY01014804.1:0-14708 GCA_013400935.1 Turnix velox
CAGTGCCTCATCCAGTTTGGCCTATAAACATCTCCAGAAAGAGGAAAAAATTCTTTCTTATCTCCAGCCTGAATATCCCCTCTTCCAATTTACATCCATTATTTCTAGTGCTGCCTAGTGCTCCCTATTAAAAAGTCCTACCCCTGCCTTTTTGTAGCCCCCTTAAGGTATTGAGAAACTACTATGAGGCCTACTGTGAGCTTTCTCTTCTCCAGGCTGAACAACCCCAACTCCTTCAGCCTGTTCTCAGAAGAGAGGGGCTCCAGCCCTCTCATCATCTTTGTGGCCTCCTCTGGACCTGCTCCAACAGCTCAATGTCCTTCTTATGTTGAGGGCTCTAGAACTGGATGCAATACTCCAGGTGGAGCCACATCTCCTGACATGTTTCATGTAGAAAAAGGATAAAATTTAAATTATTCCCCAAATTTATCCAAGAGAATACAATATAACTCTTATTCTAAACAAAGAGATAATGCGTGTACAGAACTATGCAAAGCAAAGTAACAAACATCAGACAACCAAGCTGAAAATAACTTATGTATGATTGTGCAGGTAAAGGATGCATCAGAGAGCTTGAATACTTAAAAGTCAACATCTGAGTGTTGTGCTTTCAATATATTCTTCTCTAAATAGAAAACTAAAATATAATTGCCAAAGAGAAAGCTGACAAGAACAAGAATTCTCAAGTCTGAAACAACAATATTTCTCTGACATACAAGAGTGGATCATTTAGCTCCACAGTGCAAATCTCTGTCACTTCAGTAAACAAGGTAAAAGGCAATAGCAAATTGACATACAGAGAGCTATCCATGAGTGAGGAGCTTATATATGGCACTGAATTTCAGAGCTATATGTGAACAGCAGAACAAATTCAGAATTAAGCTACGTGCAAATAATATTCAGGAAGTATGGAAAAGAATCTGCTTGCCTTCTAGCCATTTTCCAAGTCCCATTTTTAAAAATTATTATCCCTAGTCCTCCCTCTTTTATCCTTTAGAAGCTTTTTGCCCCTTTGCATTGCAATTAAATTAATTCCTGCTTCTATAGACCGTGTGGCTTGCAATAGTAGGAGATGCAAAAACAAAGGAGGGATTATCTGTAGACTTTCAGTGGCATGTAGATGCAATTTCAAGGAAGACCTTCATAAACTTGTAAGTAACCTGGCCACTAATGATGGGCTGTCTAAAGACCACCCCTCTATTCAGCACTTTTGAGACTGTTCCCAGTTAGGGACACCTCAGTGCAAAGAAAGACACTGAAATAGTGAGGAAAGTCCAGCAAAGGGATACCAGGTTTTTTAGCATGACAAGCTGCTTGAGGGGAGGATGAGAGCAGTTCAGCTCTAAAGAGAAAACAAAGGGGAGATATATGATGGTTGTCTGCAGCCCACTCATGGGAGGACATGCTGAGGATGGATCAAGTGGCCTAGATGGCCACTGTGGAAGTAGAAGAGAAAATAGGCATGAGTTGGAACATGTGAAATTCTGTCTTGATGTAAGAAAAATGCTTTTATCATGAGGTTGGTCCAACACTGGACAAGGGCCCAGGGAAGGCATGACCCTCTTGTTTTTTTTCAGGCTGTTTCATTCATGGAGTCCAGTTAAATTGGTCTAACAACAGCAGGCTGCCTTTGACTACCATCTCTCCTGACAGTCAGATGTTTCCTCCTCTGTCATGTGGCAGCACATGTCCAGTCCACACTAACTGGAATGTGCCTTACGAAAAAATGCAACTCCTGGGAAGCAGCAGGCTGTAGCCAAAGGCATTTGCTCCCCTGCAGCCTGGCTTGCAGGAGCATGTTCTGAATAAAAGCAGCAGTGGTCTCTCTGAAAAGCACTTGCAGAGGTATCCCACAACTGCCCCAAACCTTTCTCAGGAGCAATGTGAGCATAGGCAGGAACTGTATATGCATGGATCTCACTATGCATTTAATAAATCTGATCCCATTTGGAATAATTGAGTTTGCAGATCTTCTCTGTTGGATACCCAAGCTCTACTATTACCTCCACCTCTCTGGGCAAAATTCATTCTGTCTCTAGAGGCTGCTGCCTCTCCTCCCTAGGACTGAATTATGACTTGCTGCAATTTCGTTCCCCTTGCAGGTGGAAACTGATTTTTCTGATGCTGTTTGTTTTTGCTGCAGAACCCAAACTGCATTTCACTTAATAATTTTAATTTTGAGAGGTCTGCAAATGTAATTGCAAGTATTTCTTCATCATTACCTTAATTTATTAGGTTGTGGCTTCCTATAAGACAAATGTATGGCACAAGATGCATTATACTGGTGAAAGTACAGTTTCTTTTTGTGATTTTATGAGAATATGCAATACTGTTATAAGCAGGATAAACATTTATTCAATAAGTATTTATATCCCTTTTTCTGTCTAGATTTCCAAACAGGCATTGTTGTAGTTTTTTGGAACATAAACTCATTCTTAGTGACACTGACATGGCCAAGGCATTTTAATAACCTTTTAATATAAATAACCATTAGAAGTTAAGTCAAATATTATTTCTAAAGTTACCCTTATTTGCATAAAGGAGGTCTTTATAAACAAATTAGGTTAAATATGAGAGTATTTTACTGCAGGATAGATTTATATCATGAGGAATAATAAGTTTATATTTAGTAACTAGTTTTGGAGGATTTTTTTTCAGCAAGCTGAGATGAAAAAATGTTTTAAGTTCAATGTTTTCAGTGATCAGACAATATTTCAAGGGCTGTTACTCTTAAAAACATAGCATTTGCTTCATTTTAAAAAGTATGCAGACATCAACTTACAAAGCTTCAATGTTCTGTAATAATATTAGATACAGCAACCAAGTCAGTATTTCTAACTGTATTTGTGAATGTATTTGACAACCAAGGAAAGAATTTAGCTGTCAACAAATTATTATTGTATCATTAAATTCTCTTTCAAAGGAAAATTTTGATTATGCCGAATTGCTTAGAGTGCTATAAATGCACTCAGCACACTCAGCTTCATCTTGCTTAGGTACATTTATTTTTCATTAATTCCTCAAATATGCCTTTCACTGCAGCCTTGTTTCTCAGGAGGGTGGTTTGAAATCTGCAGAGAGTGAATCTTCAACGATACAGCATTAAGCACTGAATAACTGATTACAGCTTGCATCCTGTATGAAAAGAAAAGCTTAGCTCATATATGATTTTTAGCTCTGCTGATTGTATTGGCTCTATTTCATCTCAAAGTGCGTTTATATGTATGTAACTATATGTACACGTTATGTTCTGTATATAGCCTTTTTTTTTCACCTTCCCTAATGTATGATTCCTAATGGCAGGTCTATCCTGTCCTATAATAGGGCATTTCATGGCCACTCTTCATTTGCGTTGACCCCTGGGGCAGCAATATTACACTATGGTTAGTGTTTGGAAATCCAAGAAATAATGTGCAAAGACTTTAGATGGATTTAATACCAAAGGGATGGGAGGGTCTTACTTGGTAGAAGCTACTATCCAAAATAGAATCATAAAATCATAGAAACATAGAATAGTTTGGGTTAGAAGGGACCTTAAACATCATCTAGTTCCAGCCCTCCTGCCATGGGCAGGGACACCTCCCACTTGACCAGGTTGCTCAATGACTTGTCCAGACTGGCCTGAAACACCTCCAGAGTGGGGGCATCCACAACTTTTCCTGGTCCAGTGTCTCACCACCCTCACAGGAAAGAATTTCTTTCTAATCTCCAGCCTGAATCTACCCTCTTTCAATTTGCATCCATTACCTTTTGTCCTGCCATCACATATCCTATTAAAAAGCCCTACCCCGGCCTTTCTGTAGGCCTCCTTGAGGTATTGAGAAGCTACTATGAGGTTCCCCTGAGCCTTCTCTTCTCCAGGTTGAAGAACCCCAACTCTTACAACCTGTCCTCAGAAGGGAGTTGCTCTAGCAACAACCCAGACAACATTCAGTATTTGCCACACCAGCAGTAAAATCCTGAGACCATGTTTTTACCTAGTGTAAAATGGAGTAGCTAAAATGTGATAGAAAATTATGAAAATAGCCAAAAATATATGACATTTTTAATGGAGCAAAAGGTATGTTTTTCTAATATCTAATGCAACATAATTCTGGTTTCGTGCACAATATTTAGTTATCAAATCTTTAGGCATTAGAACGTTTGAATTTTGACATCAGAGCAAGCCATTAGTCATACATATTTTTTGCTTTAATTTTTTTTGTATCTACCTTCAGCTGTTCACTCTAAACAGTGGCTACATGCAGAGTGAGAAAAAACACTCCTTCTTCTTATTTCAAAACATGCAGGCAGTAGGTTTCATTGAATTACTTTTGTGCATTGTTTTTATAAACTGGGCAATTTGATTACACCATTATTTGTCATGGCATCATAGAATAACTGAATACCAGATAGGAAGGGACCTCATAGACTGGAAGTAAACATGGAATTCCCGGTATGGCCTGAAGAACACTGAGTGGAGTGCGACAATGACTTCTTTCTCTTTGTTGCTGATGCCTTGCTTGTGCATTTTTGCATCTTGTTAGCTTGCTTTGCCATAGCAGCACACAATTCAATCCTATTTAGTTTGTTAGCCACCAGGATCCCAAAGATCCTTTCCTCCTCAGATAGATCCCATTACGTGCTGCACTCCTGGTTCATGTTTTCCCAGGTGCAAGACCTTATTATGCTTGTCCTCTTTGAACTTTTTTGAACTCTTCCAAGCCTATCTAGGTCTACCTCCATTCTGAAGAGTTCACTATCCCTCTCAGTTTGGTGTCATCAGCATAGTTGTTCAGGGCACACTTGATTCCATCATTCAGATCCCTTCTGAAGATACTAGGTAGTATTTGGCATGGTTTTGATCTCCCCTTGTGACAGACTGCCAGTTTGAGAAGGAGCTATTCACAGTCTCTCCCTGCAGCCTTTCAGCCAGTTTCCTACCCACTACACAGAGCACCTGTCTAGACCATAATTATTTCTCTGTGGAACCATGCTGAAAGTCTTGTAGAAATCCAGGTATTCAATGTCCACTGCTTGCCCTACATCAACCAAGCTATTTTATCATAGAAGGTTTGTCAAACACAATTTGCCCTTGGTATACCTGTGCTGGATTTTCCCAATCATTTATTTCATTTGGCATGTTGTATCCCTCAGGAAGATTTTTCCGTAACTTTCTCAGGTACTGAAGCAAGACTAATGGACCTGTTTACCCATTATAAAGTGTTTTTGTCCTTTATGGTTTTTCAGAATTTCATTCCTCATCTTGACAATATGATAGAAGTATACCTGTCCTACTTCTATTGTACTCTCTGTCTTTTTTTTTTTCAGAAATGGGTCAGGCACTTGTTGTACTCTATGAACGAGCACTCTTTTCCCTTCCCAGTGCTTTTGTATTCTTCCTCTTGCATAGTTTTTTTTGTATAGGTCTCTTGCATTCACTGGGCTGCTTGTCAAGCCATCTTTCCTTCTTTCCTTTCTATGTGCCAGTGGAAAACAGGATATTCATCCTTCCCCTGTAGCAGAGCAGGGATGCTCTGTGTCCAGTGTTTGCTTTAAAGAGAGGAAGCAGTGGTTGCTCAGTATGAGTGGTGAACCACTAAATTCAGCAGGCAGCACAGATCCTAGAGCATGGGCTTGGAGGGAGAAAGGTGTTAAGGTCAACAGCTCAATGAAAAAGTGGAATTCCCTATTTCATGCCAACTTTCCTGACATCAAAACCAATAAATCCAGCTGAAGGCTTGTATGTGAAGTTTTTATAATCCTGTTTACCAGTCTGAACAAACAGGCTGTCCAGCAGTTGACTTGTACAGCTGAGAAAACTGCCTCTGATCTACTTTGTACCTCATGTCTCACCAAACTGGAAGCTGAGTTTTTGGCCAGTCTGTTTTGAAGTCATGAAGCTAATTAAAGGTTTTATTAGAATTTTCTTCAGGTGTCTAAAGGAAACACAACTGTCACAGCTGAGCTCGCCTGTGAAATCATAATTTGACAGCCAGGGCTGCACAACTGAGAAAAAAAGAGAAGTGTCAAAATGAAACAAATACTGAGCTACAGATTTTGGCTTTTACATTGTTTTCCTGCCTCCAGATGAGGCAAAAGATGGACCCTAGACAGCTTTCTGCCACTGTTGATACGAGACTACAGATCTGTATGGAATATTTGAAAATGCATAAATTCCTCACTAATTATGTCTTAAACAAACATTTAATATAATTTCAGATTTCACTTCATCATACTAATGAGCTACAAACAACAGTCCTTTGACCCAAAGCTTACAGCCCCTGGCAATTTCTCTTCTACTTAGCACATCATGATGTCTTTAGATTACATTTTTACACTATGACATAATTAATATTTTGTTGGTTTAGAATAAAATTAAAAAGAGGATATTCTTCTAGGGAGTTGAAATTATCAGGATTAGGCTGCCTGTGAAGGGCTTTATGAAACAGGAACAGAAGCATCAAAGTGACTTTTGAATGAAGAATTTAATGATAAATATATTGAGTTCTTTTTGTTTCCAACTTCTTGCTTAAAATTATTGTCAATATCATAAGAGGACACACATTGGAATTACCTACTTAGTTACAGGAAGAAACCTGGTAATGTTTTTACCTTTTCTGGTATGATTCTGTTTGTTCAGAGAATTCTTAAAATTGATCTTTTTTTAAAAAAAAGTTCTGTAAATAACCTAGAAGTCTGAAATAAATATGCTAATAAAAGGCAACAATCCATAGTGTTTTTTCCTCCACTTTCATTCTGCACCTAAATTCTTCTGTTTTTTTTGTAGAGAAATATAAGTAAACCCTGGTGTTGCAGAGTCACATCAACTCAGTGCTGTTCATGTATTTACTTTACCAATACACAGTTACTTCATCATTAATAAAGTTTTACTGAATGTACAAAAACAGTGTAGATTTTTGTCTTACATCTTCATAGGATTAAGGTACAGGAGCAGTGATCATAATGCAGTTCTCCAGCTACCTTCCAGATAAGCATAGAATTTCTTTTTATCTTGATCTTTTCATGCTCATGTATTGTGCATTCAGCAGTACCCATTCACATATTTCCTACAAGCATAACACCATGTGCTTCCTTTGAGTGCCAGTCCCTAACATAGCTGTAGGGGCACTCCAAAAGAAGAACGAGACAGAGCTGAACCTGCTTAAGTTAAGAAAACATTGAACACTCCAGCAGGGAGTGAGCTTTCTGTAGCTTACAACTTGAATACCTGTGGGTTGCATAGGTGCTTCACTTGTCTATTTGACTGGAGAATAAATAAGTGCTTACCATTTGATTTGCTAAAGCTTTAAAGTCTGGTTTTGGATCTAATTATTTTAAAAAAATTAGCTGCTTCATAGTCAGCAAGTTTTGTAGCCTAAGGCAACAAAATAGTGCAGGATAATCAACAAGGTCCATGAACTAAGGCAACTGAATGGAGCAGGACAGTGTAAATTAATTTATAAGACATACTTTTGCAAAAAAAGTTGTACTAGTTGATCCGTGTGCTCCCTTCCAACCTGATATTCTATGATTCTATGAAGATAGATTGGAGGGAAGGGCTGGAAATCAGTCTGTAGGAACTTTCTTTAGGCTGGCCTAAAGTGCACATTGAAGAGGATTTCTTGAATGCTGTTATCCCTATTTGTTGTATCAGGTCCTTCAGCTTTGTATGATCCAATTTANTTGATTTACTAAAGCTTTAAAGTCTGGTTTTGGATCTAATTATTTTAAAAAAATTAGCTGCTTCATAGTCAGCAAGTTTTGTAGCCTAAGGCAACAAAATAGTGCAGGATAATCAACAAGGTCCATGAACTAAGGCAACTGAATGGAGCAGGACAGTGTAAATTAATTTATAAGACATACTTTTGCAAAAAAAGTTGTACTAGTTGATCCGTGTGCTCCCTTCCAACCTGATACTCTATGATTCTATGAAGATAGATTGGAGGGAAGGGCTGGAAATCAGTCTGTAGGAACTTTCTTTAGGCTGGCCTAAAGTACACATTGAAGAGGATTTCTTGAATGCTGTTATCCCTATTTGTTGTATCAGGTCCTTCAGCTTTGTATGATCCAATTTACCTATCACAGTACCAGTATCATACTATTCCTCCCAGTGGAAATAGGGAAATGATTATAATTAATCAGTCAATTAAGTACTTTGTTGAACTGAGACTTAAAGAGAAGAACCAGAAAACTATTTTGCTGAAGGCAAAATAGAGCCTATGCATTTTAATCTTCTTCCTCCCCATGAATACTTCCCAGAACATAACATGTTTTGAAAAAAAACCTGCATTTCAAGCACAGTTTGTCCCATAATCTGTATCACAAATTTGGCAGCCCATGAAACTTTGATAATGGAAAATAAATTGTCACACACGGAGCATCAAAATGTTAATTATGCTTTCCATTGGCTTCAGCAAAATGCATATTTGTAATGGATGTAGGCATACAGGACTACAGCCCAGAGGCTGAAATAACAGCTTGGCTTTTGCAGGGCTTACAGCTCATTGAGAGCATGTTGCGAATGTGTCTTCTAAATGACCTTCAGATGAGAAGAGAAAGAATGGAACTGTAGATGCTCTGTTGAGACATACTGATCTGAGCACAAATATATCAGCAAATAACATTAATTATATAAGAAAGAACAACAGAATAAATTTGCAAGTAGATGTTACATGTGGAAATCTGTGTGATATAGCACCTGAAGCAATAATTTTTATTTTATGGAATGCAAAACTGACAAACAAGAAGGTGACTTTTTACTGTAAACGCACTTCAGACATTAATTCATTAACAATACAAGAATGAATAATAAATACTTGAGATGAGCTGTGCTTTTCATATCTGTCTCTAATGAGAGTGTAATTAAAAGTAAGTTGCAAGTGGGAAGTCTTGTGTGGAATAAAGTTCTTAAGTAAAATTAATAATAGCTTCAGCGAACTGGCAAAAAATATTTTGCTCAGAAATAATCATGGGGATTTGTTGAAGAAATTTCCTAATGTACTCTTATGTATTAGAAAAATGCTTTTCCTCATCTGTTGAATGCTCTTAAGAAAGAAAGGTCCTTTATGAATTGGAATACATGCCATTGAAGAGTTACCTATGGCTCTTGCTTCAGGATCAGTGAAGCCCTAATTACTCCATGATATGCACAGGACAGCACAGCTGTTAAAGACATAGTAAAGAGTCGCTGTTCCTCATTCTGTGAGTCTGACTTATATGTGGTGGGCTTCTCAAAGGGTATCTTTTCTTAGTAGTATCTTCAGTGCAAGGTAGAATATACCCTCAACTCTACTAAGTGAAAAAAAAATTCATACATCTTCACTTTCCTTTTGATTGTCTCGTTCCAGACAGAAAGTACATCTAAATGAAACCAAAAGAGATTTATTGTATCTTATCTACTAAAATCCCTCTCTAAAAGGCTTAACTGTCAATTCCCCATTTAAAGAGAAATGGCTTGCATGGTGGATGTATTTTTTTATTAATCCTTTGAGGAACTCTGACACAATACCAGTGGATTGACAGATATGAATGCATTCCTCAGTCCTGCCCCAAGCACAGAACCTCAAACTCCACGTTCACTTCCAAGAGAAAAAATAGTGGGAAAATAATGAGCCATCAGAAGTAGCAGTCTACTACATGCAGAAATTGTGAAGGACTAAAGTCAGATTGAGACATTGTGACAATCTCCAGACATGAATGGGCATGACTATGAACACAAACTCATAATTCCTTCTTCTTTGTGTGTGTAGGACAAAAAGTACGGGAATAAAAAACCATACTTAGTATGGTTGCACCTCCCATTTGGGCTAAAGTGCAGGTTTCCTGGTAAAGGATGATGTCATCCATCAGAACAAGCAGTGTGCTTGAGTATGTAGGTTTGTAATCCTTAGTTTCAATCAGAGGTTAAAAAAATTCTCTTTCTTAATGCTTTTTTCATTTTGTGAAATGAAGTTTCACAAAGGGTTTGATGTGGGATCACGATCACTTTGCACACATACCACATATAATTAAATTATTCCCTTAGTTATTAAAAGCTAAGCATTGGATTATTTATTAATCATTTTCATGCAGTTACATAGGATGCCTATTAGACCAGGAAAAACAGGTTTTTCTTGGTAGGTGCAGAAAGACTGCAGACAGCTTCTACTGCAGTACTCATCTGAAATCCCTCGGAATCTAGATCCATGTAAATTGCCCAAAAATTAAGGAAGGAAAGACAGTGGAGGAAATGGAATTTCAGTTCTGCTCCTCTGTACAAACTCCTCCTGAGTCTTCCATCCCTCAGCTGTATAATGAGCACTGGGCAGATGGGATGGAATGTTTCTATTGATAAATTTTGGGTCACCTGTCCTGTCCACTGCTTGCTACAGATGGGACTCTTCTGTGTTCTTCTCTTTCTGACCCTCCAGTGGGGCAAATAATGAATACACAGTTTTCTTCAAAACATGTTGCTAATTGCAGATAGTTTGAAGATACTTAGAAAAGATGCAAAATTACTAAAACAGAAAAGGAAAGGCATAATGGCAGAAAATTATTTTCAGAAATAAAAAATTGAGGCAATTTGGCACAGGTACAAACTTTGGGATTACAACAAGCCTGCAAACCTGTAAATAGTGGAGTAGAGTTTCAATAAAATGCACGTTTTATTTTGGAAGAAAATTTCATTTCATAGAATCATAGAATGGTTTGGGTCTGGTTCCAACCCCCCATAGTAGGGACGTAGGTAGGGACACCTCCCACTAGATCAGGCTGCTCAATGCCTCATCCAGCCTGGCCTTAAACACCTCCAGGAAGGGGCATCCACAGCCTCTCTGGGCAACATGTTCCAGTGTCTCACCACCCTCACTGTAAGGAATTTCTTTCTTCTGTCCAGCCTAAATTTCCCCTCTTACAGTTTGCATCTGTTGCTCTTAATCCTGCCATCACATATCCTACTAAAAAGTCCTACCCCAGCCTTTCCATAAACCCCTTCAGGTACTGATAAGTCACTGTGTGGTCCCACTCTGAGCCTTTCATCATGTTCATGCTCTGAACTGATACAGTAGGTGAGATAAATAGCCAAGCCCACTCAGTAACAACCAAAGGTAAGAAGGGGATAGCAGTATTAGAAGCATATTACAAAAATAAACTTGATGATAATGTATTTTTGCAGGCACAAAGATAGTCCTTAATAGTAGATAGGATTGTAACTATAGCTTCAATTCCAGGTTATTCTACACTTCTTGCTGCAGCAGAAACCTATAGAAAGTTGAAAACTTGCTTCTTATCTTAGCTGTATATGCTTATTCTTTATTTCTTTTCTTAAAATACAGGTCACTGATGCCAGTAAAAATAGATGGATTCACAAGCAGCTATTGGAATGTGAATAGTTTTCAAAACAGTAGACAGAAGAGGAGGAGGATTATAGGAATGAAGATAATCTGAGTTGGAATGTATCCCCTATACAACAAAAAAATGCTGGTGTGGACAAAAGAGTAAGATGCTGCAACTAAATCTAAAATGGAGTGACAAAACTATATATGTAGAAGATTGGTAAAGTTTTTAATGGAGTTCTACACCTTTGCTTTCTTCCTTCCCAAGTTCCAACTTTACAAAACAAAGAAGAGAAGTGAGAGAAGGGAGAGAACAGAAAAGAAAAGAAAGGAAAAGAAAATGTGAAGACAGTAAAAGATAAGAAAATGTGAAGGAAATATTGACCAAGCCTGTGTTTTAATTATCTTTTCCAGATTAATGTCATAAAAAGCAAAAAACGAGTAAGCACTTTCATTCAGATCAGTGCATTTACTTTGCCCAAACTCCATCAGTCTGAACAGCTTTTCTTGCAGATTCTGGTACCACGGTCCCACTTACAGAGAAAGGAAATTGAAGGAAAATGGAAAGTTCATAAACTGATAAAAAAGATTGGAAAACTCCCTGATCTTGCAATATTAAATGCTTTCATTATTGCACTCCTTGCTACAGTTCTGCCATCTTGAAACTGCATTTTAAAGGAAACAGAATTTAATTTTACCAAACAAAGCAGCATATTGCAAAATGTCATATATTTGCATCTTAAAAGGAGTTGATCTGTTGGAATAAATGCTGAAACTGGGATTCATCTTAATCCTTTTTATGATTCCCTACTGGTTCTTATTGTTAGCTCACATTCAGTATTTCTGTATGAACAAATTGCTTTTTCACAGTCCAGAATTTCTACTGCGATGTCCCTGTTTCTGTTAGCACTTAAATTTTTTGTGTACAATTTAATCTATTTTTCTGCACTACAGACAGGAACTGCACTCACAACTGGCCATCTTCATTATAGCAGCACTGGGTTGCATAACATTTTAAATAAAATTACTCTTATTTTCAATAAAGAAATAATCACATATTCAAGTGAATACCACATAAATACAGCTGCTTGCTCATTGAATAGTCTCCAGCAACAACACAGGCACTAAAAGGGCTGGATTGGATTTTTGGATGGATCTCAGTAGCAGCTGTAGGGTGAAAAGAGAATGACCCATTGGTAATGCAGCTTTCTGTGATGAACCAAAGGAGCACGGAGAATGCTCTCCATGTTCCATTCTCCATGGTGCAGATTCTCTAAAAAATGGGCATTTCTAAAAGGCATTGTCCAGGGAGATTGTTCCAAGGGCAGTCAGTAATCTACTTTCTGTTTTCAGGAAGGAAACCCTCTCCAATGAGCTCCTTTCTGCACTTAATACAAGACTCCCAGAATCTTTTGTGCTGAGTGACCATAATGATGAACAATCAGATGAAAAAGGTGCTCCTGTGAATAAAAACTTGAAGAAAAGCAGTAAATATCAAAGAAACTATCTCATTTATTTCAGTTGCATTCAACTAGTGGCAACACTACAATCTTGTCTTCTGCAATGAGCCTTTATATATTAGTATGCTTATAAGTAAAAATTGAGCATATGACTTTGTCATTAAAAATTTAGAACAATGTAAAATGATGACTTTTGTATTAGACACCTTTTCATTACTGTTTTTTCTGTGTGATTAATAATCAGAAAATCATAGAACGATTGTTGGAAGGGACCTTAAAGATCATCTAGCTCCAAAGCCCCTGCCGTGGGCAGGGACACTTCCCACTAGATCAGGTTGTTCAGTGCCTCATGCAGCCTGGTCTTAAACACCACCAAGGATTAAAGGGGCATCCACAACCTCTCTGGCTGATCTGTTCCTGTTATCATAACCAGGTGTATATGCAGAGGTAAGGAATCTCTCAAAACAGATGTGAGTACAGATGCAAAATGAAGATCTTGCAGAAGGTTACAGAAGAGCAATCTGAAGATAGCAGTTCTGCACAATTCTGTTTATTCCTCAATCCATAAAAATGCATAGTTCTTTGCTACATTTTAAAACAAAGACAATAAAAGCAATCATGGCAGTGTAGCTGTAAAGCCAAATCAGTATTTACAAAAGGGCATGTTGAACTCATAAGAGACAACAGCAATGATGATCAAAAGCAAACTTTTATGCCTACATTAAAAACATATAAAATTTATAAGAATACTGTTTAAATGTTCCCTTCAATATGTTTAGAAAGTCTAGTGTTTGCATATCTGCTTAAAATTAAACTTAGATTCTAATAAAGCTCCAATGTGTGATTCTGTTTACAGAGAAAAATCTAAGTGTACTAGGCATACCTTTTCTTGCAGTAAACATGTCAGCAAAGTGTCACTGTCATAGTCTGAAAGAAAAATAAAGCAAAATCATGTGCATTTCTTTGGCATTTATTATAAGCACTGTGAGAAGGGAAGTAGCATTGCCTTATCCTGTAATGCTGCAACAGCCAGTATACCTCCCTGGTCTGTCCTCCCTTTGTTCAGGTGACTCTGTTAGAGATGTCTCTTGTGCATACAGAGACACATAAGCCCAAAGGCTGAATCTTTGCATAAACAAAGCCCAAAGGCTGAATCTTCTGGGTTTCAGTAACAATGAAAAAAATCCAGAAAGAATGCCCCAATATTTTTGCCAATAGACCTCACTGATTTCCTTATAACCAATGCTACATATAATATGAGGTTACATAAGTAAATATAATAATGGGTAAAGTTACAAAGGAAAGTAGGAGTTTTCTTGCTGGCTCACCTGTAACACTACATTGCCTTTGACAGTGACCATTAAAAGTACCTCTGAAAGCATTTGCAAAGCACAGGAAGAAAATAAAAAACCCAGCAAATGATTTTCATTCTCTAAATATTTGAATTATTTTCAAAGTGGTGATTGGCTGATGACATATTTTGCACTGTCCTGAGTAATCCTAAGATACCTCTTCTCTAGAGAGAGACCTGTGTGATTCACCCCTTAGAGGTGTAGGACTTTCTGCTTGTTTCTAATTCTTTAAAAACCCCTAAAATTGCTGTATTGCATTATTTGTATGGAAAACAACTTCCAGCTCCTGCTGCAGGCAGCCTGGGCATGATTGAGGAGGTACTTCTGCTCTTGGTCTTGGGAAAAGGAGTGGTGAAAAAGGCTCTCAGGATTCTCTTTTGTTCCTTGCAGGTTCCTGGAACTAAACAGAGGCCCCTGGAGCCAAAGCTTTGGCTCCTTGGTCCTTATTTCAATAAATAATCATTGTTAAAAAAAACCCAAAAAACCTCTAAGCTGAATTGTACTCTGGTTTTGAGCCATGTAGGATTTCTGGGGAATGAAAATTACAGCTTTGGAAGTGGGGGCACTCACATCCACATGAGATTCTGTCATGTTTGCTTAAT
>VZTY01014805.1:0-28496 GCA_013400935.1 Turnix velox
AACTATTCTATGGTGTGTAAACAGTGGGACAGAAGCAGTTCTTCATGGCAGAACACGCTATTTCAGTTCACCATGAAACCAAAGAACTGATTTCCAAACTAACACACCCACTGAGGCTTTGTAATACCAACTAGGGTAATTTTTTACCTGCACGTAGTTCAGACATAAATCATAGGCTGCATGAATGTTTAAAAGTGCTGTCAGCCCAGGGGAGGGCTAGCAAAAGCCTTTTTGGTGACAAGAGATACACCTTAATCTTCTCAATATGTTTTATAGCTCCTGTTGAATTGTGTAAGACTTTGTTCAGATCCAATAAATGGAAAGCTACAGCACAGGCTTCTGACACAGATTTCTGAAGATTTACAGCAAATGAATCTTTTGCCAAAGGTGGTTCTTCTAGAAAATCTCTAGCAGTTTAATGGAGGAGAAAAAAATAAAATGAGTGGAATGCTTGTGTTTCATACTTCAAGAGTTCAAATGTCTGCTGTGTGCATGGGTTAGCAGGAGTATAGGACTTTAGTTTTCTTTCTGTTTTATCCAGGTTTGAGACATATAATAAAAGCAGGACATTTTAAGCACTACAAATTTTATGACTATTTCAGGGAGAACATGTAAGTTATTTTCTTAAAAGTAATCAATTCAGATTTCCATGATCAACCTGATATGATCACTGTGCTGATACAAAGCCAAAACCTGTCCCTTTCTCCTCCCTTTCAGCAAAATATGGTGTCAGTTTTACAGTTGGGGAAATAGAGAAAAGTTAAATGCTTTGCCCAAGGTTACATAAAAAAGGTGAAACTGAACCTACATTATCTGATTCCAACCTTTAGGTATAAACGTGTCCATTTTCCCTGTATTTTTTTTTTATTTTCTCCCCTTTTGTGTTTGAGATTTCAGGCAGCAAAATGTTATGGCTTTTCTCTGCTAATCCTCAGAAGCTTTACAGAATCACAATAGCAGGACACATGCCATATTCAATACCTGCCATGTAGGAAATAACAATAGCTGGGCTCACACAGAGCCTGGGGTTAGGGGAGAATTAATGAGAACCATGTCCCATGATTAGCTGTTGGCTGCTATTTGATGTAATGCACAGTTCAGCTGTATGGCTGCTGGCTAATCTAGCCTCAAATCTTGCAGCAAAAAGAATGATAAAACAACTTTTTTTTGGCAAAATTTTTGGTATTAGGGTGGGTGTTTTCCCCTCTTCTATTGATCAATCTGTACAGCAGATCATGCTTGTATTCCAGCAAAGAGGGTAATGAAGGATGCACTTGGCAGCTCTGCTGAATGGGGACTATTTGGCTCAGATGTTCTTTGTGGCTGGACTGCCCAAAAATTCTCCAGCCTTTTGTCACTGAGCTGGAAGGGACCCCCTGTCNGACTATTTGGCTCAGATGTTCTTTGTGGCTGGACTGCCCAAAAATTCTCCAGCCTTTTGTCACTGAGCTGGAAGGGACAGAGTACATTGCAAGTGCCCCCCTGTCCAGTGAAGGACTTTCTTCAGCCTGATCTGAGGATTCACTGCTCCCAGGAGAGAGCATGCGATCCCCAAACTCAGTGACATGTGGTTGGGTTGAGAGCCTGTTCAGAAAACCAGACAAAGCAGTTCTCCCAGCTCTCATGAGATTTGTAAGCTTTGCAGGATCTGGGCATAAGTTTAGTTGGTCTAGTCTAGAAATATGAAGGAAAACTAGCAAAAACAGCATTGAAAAGTCACAGAATCATTGCATTGCATGGGCTGAGAATGACCTTTCAGACCATCTAGTCCAACCATCATCCTAACTCTGATAAAAACCATCACTAATCAAAACTGTATCTCTAAGCACTATCTGTGTGTCTTTTGAATACCTGAAGGAAATGTATTTAAAGTCTTATGTTAAAAGATCAATTCTGGAACTAACTTCTATTTTAAGTTTTATGTTAAAAGACCAATTCTGGAACTAACTTCCATACTCTTGATTTGCTCCTTAAAACTAAAAATTCCTAACACCCACTAAAATCACTATTACTTTAGACATTTGTAGGTATTTCACTTTCAACACATTTAGTAAAAGAAATCCTGCTGCACAGACCAAACACTTTTTTACTTTGTTTAGGAGTATTATATTCCATCTTGGCTTAGCAGGTTTCCCTTTAAGAAGAGATTGGTTTCAGTACTTCATCTCCACAGGGCACTGCTATTTCAACCGCTTATTTCTGTCTAATTGCAGTTTGCCTGAATTAGACTGTAATTACAGACTAGAACCCAGGACTCTGCATCCATTTCAACTTTTTAGGATTTTTTTTGTTGTTAAAGTTTAGTATCTAATTTTTCAGGTTCAATTCAGGGTCTGAGGAGGAGGCCAAATGAGGCTTTCTGGGTAGTGCATGTGATTTAGGTTGTAATGGAAAGATGTGTGAGCTTCATCAGTGGATTTTTTCTCAGATCTTACAGCAAAACATGGAAAGCTGATTTATTTGTGTAATTCTTTCCCTTTCTTTTTAAAACATAAGTTGTCTTGGCTCATTTTAATACAGACAGGCAGAGACCTTGTACATTATATAGGCTGCTTCATCCTTGTAATCTCAGAGCACTTTATAAATAGATGGGAGACATCAAAGAAAGAAGAGTGCTCAAGGGCAGAAGCATCACACCATGGCTCTTATTAAGGTAGTAAACCATCCTTTACTTAAAGGAACCATCTCCAATGTCTTTTATTTGTTAATAGGGTTATTGCCTCCTCCAATTTACTTCATGTGTCATGGGAGCAAGAAGAGGCTGTTTTAATCAGTAAATCGTTTGCACAGAGAAAGAAAATTATTTGTCTTGATTAATCTGTTTTTCACTGTAGAATTCCACCTTGAGAGTCTTTTAACAAAAAAAAAAAATCTAGAAACTTCTGTTATCTCACTAGAAAAACCCACTGTCTCAGCTGAAGTTTGCTCTGGGGCACAGCTTCAAAGCTCTACAAAGCTGTAGGTCCAAACAGGATTTTGTGTGTGATATTTTCTCTACACTGAGCTACCAGGTTAAATAAAATTCACACACCTCGACAGATAACTTTATCCAGTCCAATAAAAATCAAATATTACACAATAATAAAGTCTGATTAATATATGTTTTATATTCAAAACATGCTTTACTGAATGAATCCTCTATCTAAACCCAAATTCCTATGTCTGAGAGGCATGGTACCATGCTGTGCACCAGCAAACACCAATTAAAAGAGCTGCAAAGTTATCTTCAAAGATAAGAGAGCAGAGGGGTGTTGGAATGCATTTTGTTATTAACTTCATTGGAACATTGTCAAAATTGCAGCACAGGTATCTCCTACAAAGTTGCAATGATTATTTACTATCCTAGGTAACTAGGGCTGTTGCTCATCAAAACTCTACCTACCACAATCAGTAAAAAAAATGCTCATCAAATAAACTGAATTCTTTCCATTTAAACAGTAGCAGCCTTCCATAACATTTAACAGGCCATATTCTTAATATTTTAAAGTGCTAGTGTGTCCAGTTCTGGAGTCCTCAACATAAGAAGGACATTGAGCTGTTGGAGCAGGTTCAGAGGAGGCCATGAAGATGGTCAAAGGGCTGGAGCAGCTACCTTATGAAGACAGGCTGAAGGAGTTGGGGTTGTTCAGCCTGGAGAGGAGAAGGCTCAGGGGGGACCTCATAGTAACTTATCAATAGCTGAGGGGTCCTACAGAAAGGCAGGGGTAGGACTTTTTAATAAGATATGTGATGGAAGGACTAGGAGTAATGATGGATGTAAATTGGAAGGGGATAGATACAGGCNGGTGCTTCATAAGGGTGGCAGTTTTGACCTCTTGCATTTTTGAGGGCAGCAGAGTTGGAGCTCTCCTAGTTCAGGAATTGGAAGCTTGGTGGGAAAAGTTTCATCCCTTCTGCAAGGCATGGTCTTGGGCTGCCTCTAAATCTCAGAATACTGTCATTTTCTAATCAAAATTTTCCACTTTTTGATCAAGATGTGCTTGTTATGGCCACAAAACTGGTATTTTATGGCATTTTCTTTCCTTCTGGTCACATTTTTACAGTCAAAAGAAAATGGGTGATAGAAATATCCTGAATGTCCTGCTGCTTATCTTCTGTGCTGAGTAATTTTATCAGGATCATCAGATTTCCATGAAAGCCATGTTTATGCTTGCTGTGCTGGTGTTAACAACAACACTGCCCACAAACGGATGTGTGGGTAGAGGAAAGAGGATTCTGGCCTCCATCCAGAAATTGCTTAGCTCAGAGCAGTGACGTTCTTACCAAGAGCAGATCTCAACATTTGCCAGCCATGCCACATCTGAGAAGGCCTTTTGTGGCTTCTCTTGGTGGGCTCTGGCAGAAGAAAAGTTCCCAACTCCATTTCAAGGAGCTTTATGCTCAGCAGCATCTTTCTGAAGCAGGATTTGTGGAGTGGTTGCATGTCTCAGCCTGATCATCTTTTCTCTGCTACATTTACAGTGCTTGCTCAGCTGTGGGACTTCAAGTGGTTTTCTTTTTAAAATTTCCTTGAAAGTCATCTAGCTGCAGAAGTTAAGAAAAGTGGGTTTTTTTTTTTTTAAGAAGCCTTAAGTAAATTTACCTTCAAGCCACTGCTCTGGCAAGAAAATAAATATTTGTGGCCACATGTGAAAACTGCCTGACAGCCCCATAACCTGGTTGCCAAGCCTCANCTAGCGGAATTAATAAAAAAGGGGTTTTTTTTTTTTTAAGAAGCCTTAAGTAAATTTACCTTCAAGCCACTGCTCTGGCAAGAAAATAAATATTTGTGGCCACATGTGAAAACTGCCTGACAGCCCCATAACCTGGTTGCCAAGCCTCAATGGCAGTTTTTCCCTGCCTCGCCCCCTTTGCTGCCTGGTCTAGCAGCTGACTAGGGCTGTCTCAGAGCAAATATTTGAGGTTTGTCAGGAATTCACTGCTCTCCCTTCACTTCTCAGATGGAGTGTTTGCTCTGAGTGAGCTCTTGCAGTGCCAGGGTAATACACAAACTCTTATCTCAGGATAAGATCTCATCCAGGAGCTATGCAGGATGCAGCAACTCCTTCCCTGGATGGTTAAGTAAGTGGTTGGTTTTTTTTTTTTTCTGCTAGATGAGTTTATATCTGGTGGATATATCTGGTTACTAATTGTATTATGAAGATAAAGGGATGTGTTCACACTGCAGGCTATTCTTTTAACCATTGGATGTGAGGAACTCAAATCTACAAGATAAGAGAACAAAGTGAAGGGAAGACAAGGCAATAAATTGTGGCAAGGACACAGTGCTGGTTTTTATGAAATTCAGTGATCTGAATTTAAAAAAAAACAGAGGCACTTATTAAAGGTTGTGCAAGGAATCTCAAGTCATAGCCCTTCAGCAACAGTTATCAGGGAAATCTAATCAATAGCTGCCTTCTGAGTAACGCAGGTTAATGACCTGGTCCATCAGCTCTGCAGAGTCTCACGTAGCCCTGTGTGTGTGTTGGCAAGAGTCGTTTTTGTGTTTGTTGCTTTTTTTAATAGCTCCTATGTCTTACATATTATGAATGTAATTATCTACTCTGGTGCATCAAAAGATATGTCATGATTTACACTGACAAATTAGATGTAATGAGATTTGGCACTGGAAATCCTGACCCATCTTTTTTTTGTGTAGTAGAAGGCAGAGCTATTTCAATGATCACACTTGCTGTATCCTGCTGCAGGGCAGTTTATTCACATGCACATCTACTGCACATCTACCCCTCTACTTGGCTATGGTGAGACCCCACCTGGAGTATTGTGTCCAGTTCTGGAGTCCTCAACACAAGAAGGACATTGAGCTGTTGGAGCAGGTCCAGAGGAGGGCCACAAAGATGGTCAAAGGGCTGGAGCAACTGCCTCATGAAGACAGGCTGAAGGAGTTGGGGNCTCTAACAGCTATGTTAGAGATAAAAATCAGAGGATAAAATCAGAAGATTTGTAGAGAAAATTGGAAAGGTATGTAATTCCAAACACAGACAGAGGAATTCTTTTGCAAACATCACACTTTCTTACAGGTCTGCTTACATAATTTACCCACAGGTGGCATGGAGCAGCTTGGACACACAAACAGGGACAACTGCGCAAAGGTTTTCAGAGAAAAAATAATAGGAAATAATAGGAAAAAATCCTGACTAAAACTGCCAATTCAAACTTTTTAATCACACTCCATTTGAAAATAATCTATGATTTGATTCTATGATTCTAAAAATAATGGCATATTTGTCCTGCATGCGGAGCCTGGAGTGGGGATTTCTGAGGGAGGGCTTAGCAACCTGTGGCAACAGGTCAGTGAGGATGATGAAGAGCCACATTGGAGCTTTTGCACCAGAGTCCAGTCTTACACCAGGACTAAGAGGACCAACAAGGCTGAATATGAGCCCCTGGTGTGCCCAGCTGGCCAAGAAGGCCACCAGCATCCTGGTCTGTGTCAGTAACAATGTGATGAGTAGGACTGGGGAAGTGATCAGCCCCCTGTAATGGGCAGTGGTGAGCCCCCACCTCTAGTACTTTGTTCAGTTTGGAGACTCTTACCATAAAAAGACATTGAGGTGTTGGAGCAGGTCCAGAGCACGTCAATGGAACTGGTGAGGGTTCTGTAAGACAGGATCTGAAAAATAAATATTACAAATATCACCTGAGGGAGCTGGAGTTGTTCATCCTGGAGAAAAAGAGGCTGAGAGACCTTACTGATCTCTACAACTACCTGAAAGGAGGTTGTGGCAAGGTGGGGTTTGGTCTCTCCTCCAAAGTAACAGGTGATAAGACAAGAGGAAAATGGCATCAAGGTGAACCAGGGAAGATTTAGTTTGGATGATAGGTTGTAAATTAATAATAACAGCTATTAATTTATCATTCTAATTTATGCTGGAAAAATTTTTACACTGAAAAGTTTGTCAAGTATTTGAACAGGCTGCACAGGGAAGTGATTGAGTCACCATCCCTGGAGGCATTTAAAATCCAGGTAGATGTGATGCTGAGGGACTTGGTTTTGTGATGGTTTTGTCATTGTTACACTGATGGTTGGACTCAGTGATCTTAAAGATCCTTTCCAGACTTGATGACTCTATGATTCTGTGACATGTAGATCCAGAAATCACTGTATGAAACAGACAGACCCCAACTGCTAACATTGCTACAATATTCAGTTGTCTGTTCCAACCTGTTCTAACAAGTTAAGAATTTTACCAAATAGTGTCCAAACCAGTAAATGGATTACAGGAATTGTCCCATGGTAGTGGTCGCTTTCTCATTTCAGGATACAAATTATTTTAGCAGATAGGATTGAATAGCCACAATTTAGCATCATCAATCTACATGTGAAAAAGTATCTGTGAAGTTGTCAGCTTGGTTCAGAAAACATTGGTCTTCAGCTCCATCCTGCTTGCCTAATCCATGCAATGGTTCCACTCAAATGTGTGGTCCAGTTCAGGAGAAGAAAGGAAGATCCATGACTCAAACCTTGCAGGGATGGAGGAGTGTGGGGGTGCAAGCACTGGAGTTTTGCAGCTTGGGCCTCGCCAGAGCAATTGTTTTTTAATACTACGTTTCATCACCATCTTCACTTGAGATCTCAGGTCTGACCAATACCAAACCCTCCTGTTTTACTCAGCAGAGTGAAACTTATCAGGAGGAATTCTAACAGTCCCATTAAAAAAAGGAAAAGAAAGCAGAACTTGAAGTCTCATGACCTTAAGCCAAATAATCTTGTGACTCTCAATATGTGTAGAAAGAATAGTTTGTGGAAACACGTGATTAGGGATAAAACAAAACGAGGAAGAGTGGAAAGGAAGGAGAGAGACAGAGGAGCAGAGAGGCAGACTTTTTACAGGTCCAGTGGGCAACCAGGCTGTCAGGACACCTGGGGTGGGATGTGGAGTCTGCAACCCATCTGTCTCGTTCAGAAGGAAAAAAAAAACATAGCAAAAACCTTTCCCAACAAGCACTAATTAGAAGACATCTTCAAATTTCATTTAAGTTTGTTCTTTCTTTTCTACAGAGCAGGTTCAATATCAGCAATCTTAAAATGGAGGAGAAAAAAAATCACAATTTTTTTTGCTTGTAGAAATCTCAAAATTTTCATCCAGCCAATTTCATCTTTATGGAGTTTTTGTTAACTACACTAAGAGCTGAGTTAACTATACTGTTAACTATACTAGGAGATGTGAGTGGAACACTCATGTTGAGCCATCACATGTATTGCCATGTGCAAAGCAGCAGATTTTGCATTCTTTCAGTGAAATCAGCTCTGTTAATTGCAAGGATTCACCTTCCTCAAATTTAGCTCGGAACACTGCCCAACTTTCAGGCTGTAATTAAGAGCAGGAGCAGCAGGTCTGTGATTTCTACTTTCGTTAAAAACAATTTCAGTAATTCCACTTTGAAACAGAAGACAAGGCTACAAAATGTTCTTAATGTGTCACTGCTGGTTTTACTGCTTCAGTTGTAATTGCTGTCACTCACTGTGGGCTGTGCAGAAAATAACCAAAAATGTACTTACCATGAAAATAGTATAAATTTCTTCACAAACAAAAATATCTTTTAACATCCAGTATCTAATTTTACATTTACACACTTGTGTTTACTGGATGTTGTGAAGATCTTCCCCCCTCTTTTACAAATTATGTTTTTGCATATAAATCACTAAGTTTGATGCTAACATCTTCCAAATATTATAATCCTCCTTTATCATGCCTCAAGGTTATCTATTTGTGGTTTGAATAAGGTGAAAGATCTTTCATGTTCCTAAGGAGGTAGGTTCTTCAAGGGACTGGTGTGGAGAAACAAATGTCCCAGGCTTATTCATAGAATCATAGAATAGTTTGGGTTGGAAGGAACCTTAAAGATCATCGAGTTCCAACCCCCCTGCCATAGGCAGGGACACCTCCCACTACATCAGGCTGCTCAGTGCCTTGTCCAGCCTGACTTCTGTGCTTGCAGATGTTGATCCTTGAGTTTAAATCCTAACAGGAAAACAAAGAGTTTGAAAGGAAAGCTTTGCTCTTCATGATGAAGATTTTCACAAGTGGTTGAGGTGATGGGGCTGTTTCTTGTGAACTGGTAATGCCTTGGCTGCAATGAGAACATCTTGATATCAAATCAAGGTTGGCTTGTTATTATTGCTGGTATTTTTAATATTCTGCTTTAGCTATCCATGGGCAAAGAGAGCAAAACTAATGACATTGATCCAGCAAAATAGGAGAATCATCTAAAGAGGGTAGTGAAGGAGAACAAAAAAAAACCCCAATGTCTTTCCTGGGGGGCATCAGCTGAAGGGGAGCAAGTACCAACACCTCCAGGACCATGACCTTGATGGCTTTCAGAGTCTGCTGGCTAAAAAGTCTTGAGGCTTTACTGCTGAAAGTGCCTGAATATAATTGCTTGAAGAATATGTACTGTAAATTCAGTTTCCAGGCACACAGTATGTGAAGCTTTCCTTGAAGCAGTTATTATTACTCATCATTCCCACGCAAATCAAGTGGAAAATGGGGCCTCTGTTTCCAGTAATACCCATTTTATCATGCCTCCCTTTTCCATTTGGCCCATTACACAGCTTTTATTCCTTAGCTGCATAAACTGTGGCATTAATTTGTTTTCTAAAAGATCTTTTTTCTAAAAACGGAGTTCACAGCTTTTTGCAGTGTGTCAGCCTCTAGTCTTCCCTGTGCTTAAAATCTGACAAGTAGCTTTCTTTTCTGCATTATTTTTTTAATCTTTGCTTTTTGAGCAGACTGACAAGTATGTACTGATGACAGACCTGGTTTTAAAATGCTAAAATCCTCCTTTCTTTCCTGTTTCATTTTTGAACTTTATGGAAGTCACCTGTCACTCAGTTGTTGGAAATGAAACATATTCTGTCTGAAATTGTTTTAGCCTGAAGATTTAAAAAAAAATTTAAAAAAATTATTTTAAAAATCAAGGATTTACTAGTATGCTATGAATAAATTATATGACCAATGTCTGTTCAAATTAATTGGGTCAAAGTAACTTGTAAGCAAGGCTCCTGACTGAAGTCCTGAGATTTGAAGTATGTCCATTCAGTATAATCATGAAAACTCAGTTTCAGGGATGGCAATGGAAAATCTGGCCTGTAACTATTAAATACATAATTAAAATTAAAATTAATTAAAATTAATACCTAGTGACCAAGAGTGAGAGTTCTTATGATTACACCTCCTTGCTGTATTACTATTAATGCTGCAGACCCTTGGTAGAAGGACAATCGATAGCAAAGTACAGTGACTAGAAAAGGAGATGATGGAAGAAGGAGGAAGGCAGAAGCATAGAGCTGCAGAACTTTGCTCAGTCATGATGTAAGTCATGGATGTAAGATGGAGGAGGGTAGATTCAGTCTAGACATAAGAAAGAAATTCTTTCCTGTGAAGGTGGTGAGACACTGGAACAGGTTGCCCAGAGAGGTTGTGGATGCCCCCTCAATCCCTGGAGGTGTTTAAGGCCAGGCTGGATGAGGCATTGAGCAGCCTGGTGTAGTGGGAGGTGTCCCTGCCTATGGCAGGGGGGTGGAACTAGATGATCTTTAAGGTCCCTTCCAACCCAAACTACTCCATGATTCTGTGATTCTATGAGCTCACAGCAATGACCTTTTTTCTGACAGCGCCACCATGGGCTTTTCAGCATGATGCAGTAGCCAAGCTCTCCATAACAGGCATCCAGACATGGCTGGGTAGAAAGTAACATGAATCATCCTGGACTTTTGATAACTGAAGAGACATAAGAGATAAAACAAACAGTCAAAATTCAGTGAGGCACTCAAACTTCATTCGAAAAAGGAAAAAAAATAAAAAGCCTACCTTCAGGTCTCTAAAAATAGTTACAGAAAAGAACTGCTTCAGATAGAGAGAAGCTCTTTGCTTCTTCAGGTCTGGGCAAGGGGATGCCTGCTGACAAAAACCACTCAGGTAGTGAGAGGACAGATACATTCAGTTCTGTACATGGTTGCATTTGTAAAGCTCACATCTGCTACAAGCTCCGAGGTCATGCTTTCATCCTGTGGAGTTGGATGGCATCATTAAAAGCCCAGGGGAGAAGAGAGAGAGAAAACATTTCTCTCTTTGTAACACCTTTTATGTTCAAGCATGTCTGTGGCTTGAGCTAAACCTGCTCTGAATATTTTACAGATTTTTTTTTTCTGGTAAGACAAGCAGGTCTGTGAGAGGCTGTGCTGATCAAGGAGGCAATGCACAGTCGTCTGTCTCCCAGCAAGAGTTCAGTCAGCTCAGCAATTCACAGCTGGCTCAAAAGGAGGGACATATAAGCAGGAGGTGAAGTCCAGTGCAGCAAAGCATATAAAAAGGTGAATGGAAGGGGATGAAACAGCTGAATGAATGACACAGGGGGCTGGAATCTGTTCTGCTAATCACAAAGTGGGACCAGGGAAACCAGCTCAGGGTTGGTGTTGGGTGCACTTATATGATGTACAACTCACCCCTGGGAGTGCTGAAATTCAGCTCATTCTTCAGCTAAAGGGACTGTAAAGTTCATAATGACAAACCTGAAAGGGGTCAAAGTATTCCAGTCTTGGAGGTCATTCTTCTCCAGGGTAACTAACATGCAAAAAAGCGGGTACAAATGGCAAGCATCAAAATTGCTTTTGATTTAACTGAGTTTTTTTATTTACCCCAGTATTTACCTGAGTTTTCATGCTGAACAGAAGCCTCTAAAAGTTATGGAAGTCTTACAGGAAAGCTGGAAATAATATCCTATAGCAGAACAGAATATGCATTTTTGCCATCTTTTCCTCCAGAGAAGCCTTCTAAGATCTAATAAAGGAGAGGTATGGACAAAAGATCTTTGAAAAGTAATTTAAAGTAAAAATTTGCATACAAATGCAACTGCAAAACCACTGTGTAACATGTGTGACTAATATATTTTCCTCTGTTTGAGCAGTAAGTTAATCCTTGTCAAGATGAAGCTTCAGAGACAAGATTATTTTTGGTACCTGAGAATAATTAACTTTTTTCTCCCCTTCTAGAAAAAAAATATAAAAAATGGAATCTCATAAACCAGTGACAAATTTACTTTATCAGCAGCTGATCAGGAAGGGAGTGGAGCAGAAAAGTGAAAAGCAGAGTAATAGAAAATATCAGGCTTAACGCCTGGATTACCCAATATTCCTATTAAGAAGTTCCAGTACTGCTTTCAAGGAATGCCCCCTTGGAAGAGGAATTACTACTTTCTTGACTAATATGACAGTAAAATGAGCATTCTACAGATTAAAGAGGAAGGATGAGAACAAAGCACAGAGTTCAGATGTCAGACATGCTTTTTTAGGACTGTACAGCAGGACAGTGATGGTCAGCAGTATTCTCTGAGGACACAGACCTCAGAGAAAATAAATAAGTGCCTTGAAATGCATTTGGAGGATGTTAAAGCTAAAAATATTTGTATAATAAAGTCAGATGATTTAGTCTGATAGTTCCTGCAGGTGGTGTGTGGATCCTGAAGGCATGAGAAAGTGCAGAAGAGTTGTATCTCTAAATATAAACAACACATGCAGATTCAGCTTTCCTGCTCACTAGAAAAAATATAGAAAAGTTCCCACATCCTGAAACTGGTTATAGTGTTTTGGACCATTCTTTGAAATCATGATTTTCATGATTTAAGAAGGACATTGAGCTATTGGAGCGGGTCCAGAGGAGGGCCACGAAGATGGTCAAAGGGCTGGAGCAACTGCCTTATGAAGACAGGCTGAAGGAGTTGGGGTTGTTCAGCCTGGAGAAGAGAAGGCTCAGGGGGACCTCATAGTAACTTATCAATACCTGAGGGGGTCCTACAGAAAGGCAGGGGAAGGACTTTTTAGTAAGATATTTGATGGGAGGACTAGAAATAATGAATGTAAATTGGAAGGGGGGAGATTTAGACTTGACATAAGAAAGAAATTCTTTACAGTGAGAGTGGTGAAACACTGGAAGTGGTTGCCCAGAAAGGCTGTATTCAATCCTTTTATTTTCCTTTGAGTTTTACTCTCACAAGTTGGATTTCATCAAAAAACTATAGAAGGCATTTTGAAAAGGCTTCATTCTCATTTTAGCAATTCCAACTCAAGGCAGATCATAGACAAATAAGCATTCTACTAATTTTTAGTTCAGCCTTCAGGTTATCAAATCCTGCAACAGGGCCAAGTGCCTCGCCATATGTAGCATGAGCAGTGTGATGATCTAGTTACTGTATCATTTATCCCTTTTAATTAACACACTCATGCTTTTTTAACATCCTGGGAGAAAGTAAAGAGGGTAGGAAAGGGCAACAATCTGCAAATGGTGTCCTCAGTTTTATTTACCAGCATCTTCTCAGTTTTGTTTGTTGGCTTTGGCTCCATGTCAAGTGTTGGCCAACTGTCAGGACTTTGGACATGCATTAAAACACAAATTTAGGTGGTAATTATGATTAATATGAAAATGCATCTAGCTAACATAATGAGATCTTTCAGTCATGACTGTTCCGTGTAAAAATTGCCTGTAGGACTGTCAGCTTTACTATGTAAAGAATCAAGTTTTACCATCTTGACATCAATGATGTGAAGAAGTAATTTGGAACAATAAAATATTAAAAGGTTTGGGGAGGAGAAACACAGCAACAAGTACTTCCCTGATATCTTTTCAGTCATTAGAGAATGAATGATAGCAAATGTGCTGATACTCACATGATTAAATAGGTTCAAGAAGTTAGTGGGAGCACAGAATCATAGAATCATAGAATAGTTTGGGTTGGAAGGGATCTTAAAGATCATAGAGTTCCAACCCCCCTGCCAAAGGAAGGGACACCTCCTACTTCTTGACCCTCCTCTGGACCTGCTCCAACAGCTCAATGTCCTTCTTATGTTGAGGACCCCAGAACTGGACACAGTAACTCCAGGTGGGGTCTCACCAGAGCTGAGTAGAGGGACAAAATCACCTCTCTGGACCTGCTGATCACACTCCTCTTGATGCAAACAGGGATTTGGTTGGTCTTCTTGGCTGCAAGTGCACACTGGTAGCTCATGTTGAGTTTGTCATCCACTGACACCCCCAAGTCTTTCTCTTCAGAGCTGCACTCAAGCCACTCTCCACCCAGCCTGTATCTGTGCTTGGGTTTGCTTCAACCCAGGTGCAGGACCTTGCACTTGGCCTTGTTGAACTTCATGAGGTTGGCTTGGGCCCACTTCTCAAGCCTGTCAAGTTCCCTCTGGATGGCATCCCTTCCTTCTGCTGTATCAACTGCACCACACAGCTTGGTGTCATCTGCAGACTTGCTGAGCATTCACTCAACCCCACAAGCATGGATTACTTCAGGTAGTAAATAATTGGTAAGATGCAGTGCACCATGTTTCTTTCCTTTAGGTCCTGCTCATTACAAGAAGTATCATAAAAGCACACCGGGCTAGAAGAGACCTTCAAGGGCCATCTAGTCCAACACCCTTGCAATGAGCAAGGACATCCTGCAGTACATCAGGAGTTCTACTTGCTCTAAAATCAATAAATGCTTTATGTTTCACTGTTCTTGTGACACTTTGCTGCTGGAGAGTTACTTAATGCTCCTGTTTATGTCCTTGATGCCATCATGTAGATGATCCTTGCCTAGAAACACTGCAAATGTGACCAAAAGCCAGAATAATAAAACTAGGATGACTTAAGTTTATTATCTGAGGACATTTTGATGTTGGGAGGGTTTACCTTCTTCAGGCAAGAAACAGGCAGAGGGAGACACGGCAAGACAGGCAGAGAGACCTGGGGTTTCTTAGCCTGGAGAAGAAAAGGCTGTGGCTGTGGACGCACCTCAAAGTGACCTCCCAGTAGCTGAAGGAGGCCTAGAGGAAGGCTGGGGAGGGACTCTTTGTGGCATGATAGGATGATGTTTCAAGCTAGAGCTGGGCAGTTCTAGATCAGACATAGGAAGAAGTTCTTCACCATGAGGGTGATGAGGCACTGGAACAGGTTGGCCAGAGAGGTGGAGGGGTCCCTGTCCCTGGAGACATTAAAGGCCAGGCTTGATGAAGCTCTGAGCATCCTAATCTAGTGCAAGATGCCCCAGCTTAATGCAGGGGTCTGGACTAAAAGACCTTTGAAGGTCCTTTCCAGCTCAACACATCCTGTAGTTCAGTGACACACAAGTGGAGTGGAGTATAAAAGCAGCAGGTCCTGTAGCACAGTATCTGTTCTGAGGTGCAGTAGGTGAGCTCCATCTTAGCATTAGGTTAGTGCTGCTCTAAACTCCACATGTAAATGTATTGCCTCCAGGTTAGATAGCCTTCTGTTCATACCAGGAACTCTGAATACAAAGACCTTGGGAGTGAAGCTACAGGATCTCTGTGGGATCAGTGTCCAATAGCACTAGGAGGGTTTCAAGAAAAAGAAAAGCTGAAATAACATTCCTATTTGCTGCAACAGTCAATAGCTCAAGGGCAGTGCTGCTGGTTAGTTGTAGACATTGGAAGCTGAAGATGTTTCATGTAGACAAACAAGTTTTGAAGGCATTTAAACCTTCTTTGATTTCCAAGTTCAGAATAAAAGCAGCAGGACTGGTGTGATGACTATTTATTTGTATTGATTTATATCAAAATTCTCATCAGGTTGGTTTTGAACATAAAGATGAGAGCTTTTAAAAGTCTTATTCAAGTCTAGTCCAGAAAACTTACCTTGTTTTACATTCATACACAGAGCAAAATTCTGGCATTGGACATAGTAATTTCTTTTATATTCCACTTCTTCACAGGCACTTTTAAATTACAATGAAAAATAAATTGTCCATTTCCATTTTTGCATCCCAGCAACTCCCTGAAGATGGCAGATAGGATGAAAGGAACTTCTCAATAGTTGCCAAATAATTTGTGGCCAAATAGATTTGTAGACAGCACCAATGTAATAACCAACCAAGAAGTGACAACCAATGTAATAACCAACCAATCTTCACAAAAAAGATTTGTGAAGGTAACCTCATACCTAAAATCAGGCAATGACATCTTAAATTAAAGACATCTCTCTCTTGTGGAAGCCAGCTAAAAGCCTGAGGAACTGATTTATCAGCTCATTTGTCATGAAACCCAGCATTGGAATTACTGGAAAGTTCATACAGCCAAACATGAAAGAGGTCAAAGCACTCCAGTCTTGTGACGTTACAACTGTCCTCCTTTATTTGTAGACAGAGGCACAAAGAATTAGGTTTCCTCTCACCCCTTCTCTTGTCTGAGCCTTACAAATGCTTAGAAATTACAGCAAAAGTACTACTGAAATGACTCCAGGATTTATTGCCAGCACACTGGCATTATTTGTCATCACAAGAAGGCAGACTTGTACATTCCCACATTGTGAGTAACTGGAGATTACAAGAAGTTTGATGGAGCTTCAATTGCACCGACTGGCAACAGCTTAAACAACTAACTATGGAGGTGGCGGGGGTGGGAGAGAGTACGCTGTCTGATGAGCTGATACAGTATTTGACAGCATTTCCACAAATATTTGCTGTGACAAAGCATGAAAATGTGAGTAAATTATCCCATATTTCATTATCACAGCACATTCATTATAGCTACAATTTTGTTGAAGCCTATAATGCTACAGTAGATAATTAAAATTGACTGGAACAAGTTGCCCAGAGAGGTTGTGGATGCCCCCTCTCTGGAGGTGTTTAAGGCCAGGCTGGACAAGGCACTGAGCAGCCTGATCTAGGAGGTGTCCCTACCTATGGCAAGGGGGTTGGAGCTAGATGATCTTGAAGATCCCTTCCAACCCCAACTATTCTATGATTCTATGATTCAAAATCACCAAGCTGTAATGCTGCAGCTGTATTAGCATTTTATTTCTGGCATGGCTAACTAGAGGAAGATGGATATTCAAGGGCTGTCACTCAGCATAGGACAAGTTATTTCAATAGTATAACATACCAACAACTTTCTCCTAGCAGCACCCAAATTCACCATCTCCTTCTGTAAAATTGATTTAAATCCTAAAACCATTATGATCATAGAATCATAGAATAGTTGGGGTTGGAAGGGTCCTTCAAGATCATCAAGTTCCAACCTCTTCCAGTGTTTCACCACCCTCACTGTAAAGAATTTCTTTCTTATGTCAAGTCTAACTCTACCCCCTTCCAATTTACATCCATTGTTTCTACTCCTCCCATTCGATATCATATTAAAAAGTCCTTCCCCTGCCTTTCTGTAGTACCCCCTCAGGTACTGATAAGTTACTATAAGGTCCACTCTGAGCCTTCTCCTCTCCAGGCTGAACAACCCCAACTCCTTCAGCCTGATGCAGAATGTTAAATCAGAAGAGAAGCTGCCTCCCTCCCCCACCATCTCTCTCCTCTCTGAGAGAATCAAGGTGCTTCCTTGGCTTTTTTTTGTTTTCTTTTGAGAAGAAATACTGAGCTTTTCTTCAACATTTGCAAAATTAGGCAGTCTGGGCCTTTCATACACAGAAATTGAACAGCTTCACCTGGGAAAAGAGTAAGTAGCTGAGCCAATACATATACCTCACTGTATTTCTTCCACAATTAGAGCTCCAAGCAACAAAATCATGCAAGAATACTCCAAAATCACAACTACATGTCACATTATGGCAGGGAGGTTGGAACTCGAAGATCTCTAAGTTCCCTTCCAACCCAAACCATTCTGTGATTCTATGATTTGAGCAAGTGTGTCTGCACATGTGATGGTTTCTAGCTCTGCCTCAAGGAAGGAATAGAGGCTCCTTCTGGAAATGCCCTTGACAGCTGCCTAGCATGGAGGATTTTGGAATTTCCAGGACTGAAGCAGGATGTGGGATGAACAGCTGATATGCACCACTTGAAACTTTCTGTTGTATATTTCAGGAAGGTGGAGATGGCCTTAGGGTCACAGGAGAGGAAAACTGGAGAGATAAACACAGCTGGAGAAGACAAGGAAAGCAGAAGGCAGGGTCTGAGCAGAGGAACTGCTGCTGTACTGCTCCTAGATGGAGCAGTTTGACTCCAGACCTGGAAGGGTGATCTCCCTTGAAGATATGTCCAGGTCCTTGTCAGTCTGACACTCATGCACTGAATCACAGTCTGAAGACAACTGAAAACAGAGAACTTAAAGCAGGCACTTTTTTTTTAAAAATGCAAAGGTACATCATACAATTTTAACCAATAAACAACAGCTGCTAAACAAACGAAGCCATCTAAGATCTACTTGTTTCCAAGTTTCTTGGCTTAGAAAGAATTTTTCTGGGAAATAGTTACAATGTCACAGCCAATGCATTTTTGCCCCATGATACTTATTTTGCAAAATGAAAACCAACAGTTACAGTTTTAAGAGGCAACAAGCACAGCAACTACTTAACAATTTGTTCTTGGCAGGATCTGAATGTGTCCCAGTACCCTACAGATTAATGTTTTTAGAGAGGAAAAAATGCAGTATTCAGCAGGGAGAGAGATTATCGCTGGCAGGAGTGCAAAGCACAACAAGCTTCCTCTGTTCACTTCTAGCACAGTATCTCTCCTCACAACTCAGTTATCCCACCTCTTCAAGAAACCTGCATCACAGACACCCCTGCAAACAACATACATCTCAATTGCTGCCTTAAAAAACACTTTGTGGGAGGGATTTTTGCACAGATTTACTCACAAACTGTATTAGAGGCTCCCTGAGCAGGACAGAGGAGGATACACATCTTTGCATCCTATCAGCTCAGCTCATTCTAGCATTACTTCAGGGCTTTGACCCTTTCCACGTGCTGGATATCAGAGCCAAAGCAAGCATGTATGAGTAAGATTTTCATGCCCTGCCAAGTTTGTTGGTGTGTCTTTTCTCCATGGGAAGCAATTCACAGAATGGACACATGAAAGGACTTAATAAGGCAATGCTAGGATTTGGTCCCTTGTGTCTCTGCTACTGGTCAATCTGTGTTAGTGACTTTCCAGCATCCTTCCTCCTCAGAAAGGTCATCTCTCCAGTAAGAAAGCCCAGAGCAAATCCCTTTGCAAGCCAGGAGGATGTATAAAGGGTGAGAGACTCTCCTTTTGCCCTGAAGCACAAGGTACCAGACACAAATTGATCATGTATACTCCTCTGCCAGTCCTCTTTGACTTTGCAGATTACCTTGATCCAGGGTCATAGCACAAGAACTGTTATTCAAGATAGTAAGCAATAATACAGTAGGTTAAAAAAAGAAAAATAAAGAGAAAACAAATTTCTCATTATTCATATACCACCATGCAGCATCACCTTCTGCTGCAGTGCTGCCCCAGCAGATAATGTTAACCTTGTGGCTCCCTCTGGGGAAATTAAATCAATTTATTCATCAATACACAGTGAAGGTTTTTGTCAAAGCTTAACAATTTGTTACAAGTTTTCAAGCAGTTTGCATTTATACAGAGAGAAAGAGAAACTTTTCCACCTGTACTTCAACTGCATGGAAAGGAAAGACATTTAAAGATGTTTCTGGATTTATTTCTGTTTTAAACTTCACACAGAGTAATGTTACCATGACCCTGCTACTTCAGCTCTCCACAGTCTGATGCACTACAGACCACCAACCCCATGAAACTTCGTTTCATGGAGATTATCCGAAGCAGTTTTAGCCTTTTGCTGATCAGATAAGAGAAGTATTCTGAGGCAGAGTTATGTAGATGGATAAAGTGACAAGTAGTGAACACATAGAAGGATCTGGCCTTAAACACCTCCAGAGAGGGGGCATCCACAACCTCTCTGGGCAACCTCTTCCAGTGTTTCACCACCCTCACCCTCAGGGTGAGGGCAGCACTGCTGGTTTTTTGTGACCTCTGTCTGTGCTGCACAAGAAAGGACTGTTCAGGTGGCAAGAATGTATTTTCAACAGTCTTCAGGCTTTAGGTTTGTCCTGGTTTGGGGCCAAAATTAATAAATTAGCCCCCCAGAGACAGATGGTCCTCCCTCCTCTCTCTGAAGAGAGGAGAGGAAGGAAGGAGGAGATTTATGAGTTCAGAAGAATTCCGAACTACTTTAATAGATAATGAAACAATAGACAAAATCAAAAGGAAAAGACAAAAAGGTGTACAATATTTACAAGACCGAATCCAGCTCCTGGGATGATGATCACGTCCCCATGTGAGCAGGCCGAGGAGAGAAGGCCTGAGAGACCGGTCTGAAGAGCGCAGGGCCGGGGAGGAAACGCCGAGGAGGGAAGAGAGAGACTGACTCTTCGATCCCTCCTTTTATACTAGAGCATGGGGCAGATGGGATGGAATACCCCATTGGTCACATGTTACATCCATCAATGTAGAACCCTCCCCTTGCGGTTTCTCTCCTTCCTCTTTCCGGTACAGCCGACCACGAGTTCCTTCTTCACTAGTTCTTCGGCACCTCCCCCAGGCTGGGCTCCAACCTGGCGAGGTCTGCCTCAGGCTTCGATCGCTCTCCTTTGTCTTCCTCCGAGAACTTGATGGCCGTCGTTAACTCCCTAGCCTGTGCCCATCCTCCACGAATTCCTCCGTTTTTCTTTAAACATTATACAACGGTAAACAATCTTACACACAACAATAACAAGCAAAAGTATTAGTACAAACACAAACCAGAAAATTTACCCCATTCTACCTCAAACCAGGACAAGGTTGTACTGCAATTTGTGTCTATCATCCAGCAGTAAGAAATATCTAGAGGAGTGCTGTGGCTGCCCTTAGGCCTTCCCGGAAATGTTCTGAAGAGCAGCATTTGCATTGAAGCTCTCAATGGATTTTTGAAGAACTTCATGAAAGCTCCACTGGTCCATGCCACAGTGACTGCAATGTTACTTTATTTTACCACAGTCATTCCCTGTAAAGGTATAAGATATAAGAAAGAAATTCTAGATAGAAATTCTAAATATAAGAAAGAAATTCTTTATGGTGAGGGTGGTGAAACATTGGAACAGGCTGCCCAGAGAGGTTGTGGATGCCCCCTCTCTGGAGGTGTTTAAGGCCAGGCTGGACAAGACACTGAACAGCCTGATGTGCCCCTAGGGGGTGGGAGGTGACCCTGCCTATGGTAGGGGGGTTGGAACTGGATGATCTTTAAGGTCCCTTCCAATCCAAACTATTCTATGATTCTGTGTCAGCAGAGCATGTTTCTGCAGAGCAGAATGGTTCCTTTTCTAGGCACAGCTAAATCTTCTCCAATTTATTATGTTTTCCACTTCTAATAATGCCAGAAAGTCCACAAGGGTCTTAGTTAAAGGGGCTTTTGTTTTTCTGGTCTACAGAGGTATTAAAAACCAACCCCATGGCTCTTATAAAGAAGATCTGTGCATATCTATGGGAATGCCAGTGAAACCAGTTGAACTGACTTTTTGTTTTATTGCATCACCAATTAAAAACCCTTGAATAGATTTAATAAATCTCTTAATTTTAGAAAAACAAGACATAACTGACTCGGGAAAAAAAATCATGAAGAATCCTATTATTTTACAAGAGAATCTTTAATGCTTCTTTAATAAGCAAATTCATTGCAGCTCGTAGCTTTTGTTTCCTCCCAGAAACCACAGCAGAGCAGATCCTCTCAATCAAATGCATCACTGGCCCAGCTCCACCTCCCCATTAACTGCAAATCACAAGCTAGCACCAAAAAAATAAACATAATTTACATTAAGTAGAAAGAGAGTAGAATCTAAAAGTAGCTGATATATTTCATGTGCCAAAAGAGGCGGCAGCAGAGCTGAATTTTAATCCTGAGTAAGTGATCTGGAGCACAGCTAGTGCACATCCCTAAATGTGACAGTGCCTACTGTGCAAGGGCTTTCTGCTCCTGGTTTAATGCATGTGGCAGCTTCACTGATGGCCCTCCTAGGTCTCTGCTGCTGCACTTTAGATTTAGTGCTCCAGTTAAAATAAAAAATGCCATCCCCTTAAGAGTCCCTAATTATAATTCTCTCAGAAGCTAATTGATTACAGTCTCCCATTATTCATTATCTAAGGCTTTATACCTGTAGCTCTCACTGAAGTATTTATGACTCCATCCAACAGACAGCTGCCTTTGACAAACTGCAGGAAGGATCTGTCTGTTCTGAAAGGTAGGAATGTGAAGAGCCATGGAACTACCCCAAGCAGACAGCTGCTACCTGCTCAGTGAACTTGGGGCAAACAGAGACTTGCAGGTCCAGAGGAGGGCCACGAAGATGGTCAAAGGGCTGGAGCAACTGCCCTATGAAGACAGGCTAAGGGAGTTGGGGTTGTTCAGCCTGGGGAAGAGAAGGCTCAGGGGGGACCTTATAGTAACTCATCAGTACCTGAGGGGGTCCTACAGAAAGGCAGGGGAAGGAATTTTTAACATAATATCGGATGGGAGGACTAGGAACAATGGATATAAATTAGAGGGGGATAGATTTAGACTAGACATAAGGAAGAAATTCTTTACAGTGAGGGTGGAGAGGCACTGGAACAGGTTGCCCAGGGAGGTTGTGGATGCCCCATCTCTGGAGGTGTTCAAGACCAGGCTGGACAAGGCACTGAGCAGCCTGATCTAGTGGGAGGTGTCCCTGCCTATGGCAGGGAGGTTGGAGCTTGATGATCTTTAAAGGTCCCTTCCAACCTGAACTATTCTATGATTCTATGATTCTAAGGACAGCAAACTCCAGGATGTGCAGAGGAAGGAAGAGGGAGATGCAATGATGGAGACTTTGAAAGGCCATGGCAAGCCAGGCACCCTCACTTCCCTAGCAGCGAGGTCAGAGTTGTGTGGAAAGCAAGCAGGGTATAAGGAAAAGATGAAAAAAGGTTTATGCAACATATTCTAAGTGTACACAGCATGCTACATGCTGAAAAATAACCTTGAGCTTCTGAATATTGATGAGAAACATCTGCAAAACTCCCTCTGAGATGCTGGGTATATCAGCTCCACCCTGGAATGGGTGTGAAATTGGGTCAATGGGCTTCTTCCATTGCCCCTAAATAAAGTGTGTTTGTATCTTAAAAGATTGCATCTCCTGTTTGCTCTGCTGACACTGCCACAGCCCCCCTGGAGGTGCCAGAGTAGTAATCATACGGAAACAGGAGACATTAAGTGGCCCAAAACACTTAACAAACATGCTCAGACAGATAGGCTTCATGGCGAGATCTGAAGTCATAAAATGAGCATCCAAATGAAAGACAGGTAGTGCAAGCAGAGGCGCAGAAGGTTACTGACTCAGCTGAAGGGTGTTTGACAAGCAGGGAGCTGAGCACTACAACAGCAAATGCTTCAAAAAGGGTTCTTAAACATAACAAGATGGGATTCACCCACACACAGGTAGTGCAGGTGTACACACAAGGGATGTGCTTTTGGAATTAGTTGTTTGAATTAAGCCTTTCAGCTTCCCAGTTTCAAAGAGAGCTGGTATGCAGAGGCAGGAGAAATGGTGAAACCTCTTGCATCCTTACAATATTCAGACAATTGAGGTCAACTGAAAAGATGTGGGAGGAAGGTATCTCCGTGATTTTGGCCCTCTACTCGGCTCTGGTGAGACCCCACCTGGAGTATTGTGTCCAGTTATGGAGTCCTCAACATAAGAAGGACATTGAGCTGTTGGAGCGAGTCCAGAGGAGGGCCATGAAGATGATCAAAGGGCTGGAGCAACTGCCCTATGAAGACAGGCTGAAGGAGTTGGGGATGCTCAGCCTGGAGAAGAGAAGGCTCAGGGGGGACCTCATAGTAACTTATTAATACCTGAGGGGGTCCTACAGAAAGGCAGGGGTAGGACTTTTTAATAAGATATGTGATGGAAGGACTAGGAGTAATGATGGATGTAAATTGGAAGGGGATAGATACAGGCTTGAGATGAGAAAGAAATTCTTTCAGTGAGGGTGGTGAAAGACTGGAAGAGGTTGTGGATGTTTAGGAAAGTTCCTTTCTTCTACAGATGGAGGAGCTTCTGCAGCTTCTCAGGGCAAATGAAGAGTGAACAATTCAAAAGTTACTTCAGCTAGTATTTGTAACAGGAATATTTATAGAGGGAAAAATTAACACAGTTTTAAAGGACAAAATTAGTAAGTTGTGGTAGCCTGAGGGCAAGAGGAACTGACACGGTGTTATTGCACACTATATTCCCATGCAATATTAATGCAATCACCATGACAACTGTGACATCCTCTGAAATAATACACCTTTACAATTACAGAACATCTTCTGAAGGCAAAACACATCTGCAGCTCGTGGGGAGACTGCTGTAATCTAAAATCTATCTTTTTATAAGCATTCAAACATTTCTCCAACAACTCTTTCTTCTGAAAGCTACCACAATTCCTTTCTGCACTGTCTCACCTAAGCTTAACCATGGCTGTCTTCTCTTTTCCCATAGTGAAAAAACAAAAATAGGCTTTAAATCTACACAATTATTGTTTGAAGGCAACTAATCATGCAAGAAAAAAAAACAAAAAGTCTGCATGAAGCAGCTGATCAAAATCTTATAAAAACTAAAAGGTTTAATATGTCAAAACATGGCTACATCCACCAGCCACCTTGCTTAAAAAGGTGCTAAGGCAGGATGCATCACTTACATGTCTGAAAATATAGTATTTGTCTGAAAATACAGTATTTTCAGTGAATAATCTGAATTGCATAGAGAATAATCTGAGGGCCACGAAATTGCTCAGTAAAGTAAAATAAAGGCTACCAGACGCTGTGTCATGTGAATGTTTTCCTTTTCATGATGCATTCAGAAAAATCCAATATGACATAAGCAGGCTTTAGTAACACTGTCTCACTTCTTGCAGGATGCCTCGTGTGGATCACACACTCTGCAGCCCTTTTTATAGTCTCATTACAATGCTTTTCAAATTGAAACCAGGCTGTGATTCAAATGCCTGTTCCCCCACTCATTTCAATATAAGTGAAAGCATCCCAGTTCCTCAGGTTTATTAGAGAGAAACCAAAAGACTTACAAAAAAAAGAGGAAAGAGTAAAAATACAGTGCTAAATATCCTGCCCCCAGCAAGGTGGAGGGTCAAAGCAGCAGCTACTCCTATTTATTGCCCTGTTGCAGAGGGAGGGTGAGCTGGATGGTGTCAGAGGGATATTGGATTCACTTTGTGCAGTAGCTGGTCCTCCTCATACAATAGGAACACGTGAAAAGCATTTAAGAGTTTCCATGCCCTTCTTTATCTTCACAAGAAGGTGCAGTTAGAGAAGAAAATAGGATGGAGAGAGGACTCCTCGATCCATTAAAATCAAGTTCAAAAGTCAGCACAGGGAAATGGTTAAGGCACCATCCCCGGAGGTATTTAAGAGGCAGTAGATGTAGCACTTAGAAATGTGGTTTAGTGATGGCTTTTGTCAGAATTAGGCTAATGGTTGGATGACAAAGCATCAGCAGAGTAATCCCGCACTGGTTTTTCTTCCTTACATCCAAGCAAATGGTGAGAGCATGGCTCTGGTGATCAGAGGAGAAAGATTCTCTGGTTTCAGCAAGGAGAAAGATGGCTGGTCCTAACCAGAGAGTTCAGTAATTTGAAAAATAGGACGCTGATCATAGTTCCCTAGCTGAGCTCAAAACCCTCTCCTGGAAGCCTCACAAACACCAGGCTTCAATTGCTACATCATGCCTCTGAAACTTAAAATTTAACTTATACTTAAAATTTAACTCATAGTTAAAGTTTAACTTCATAAAAATTAAAATTTCAAGTTTAATCTTTCAGGTGGTGGCGGCCCTGGAGACATACAAGGCCAGGCTTGATGGGGTTCTTAGCAGCCACATCTAGTGCACCAAGAAACACTGTGAAGAACAGAGCTGATAGTGCTTTTAAAACAAACAACAAGACCTGCCATAACCTTGAAGGAGTTCTACAGGCTCAGCACAAAGCAAGACTAAAGAGATTACTCACTCCCTGGTGCAAAAGAGCAGTGAAACAATATTGGTCAGCATGACTATTAGGGATCCCAGCACACCAGTGAGTGAACCATGGCAAATTAATCCCATGGAACTGTGCTGATTTACTGAGAAAACATCCTGTCATGTTTGTATTGTGCTTAACTGCTGTTTCATATTTAATTATAAACATCTTAAAGCAGCACAAAAGCCTACAGCAACAAAGCCAGCACCCGCTGTGCCCCAGCTGTCTGCAGTGACAGTGTGACAGATAGTCCTGGCCCTTGGCAGGATCTAAGGATGAAAGAGGTCCCTCAGCAACCAAAAATACTGGCTTCTTCATGCATTGCAATCTTTGTTGCAAGAATACTTTCACTCTGTGCCCATTTCCATCATTGGGAAATAATTATTGTCATCAGGACCCAGCCTGTTTTCATCCACTTGCAGTGGGAGGAAAGACACCATGAGAAAGAAATGGTAGGGCTAGAATTTTAGTCTTAACAGATCTTTTGGGAAGTCTGAAGTGCAAACTCCCCTTTCTGGCATTGCCAGCTGGATGGAAACATCCTAATGCTCCAGCCCAGGTCTTTGCTCTGGGACTCTGACTGTGGGATCAAACTATGTCGTATTCCAGTGACAGGGAATCATAGAATAGTTGGGGTTGGAAGGGACCTTAAAGATCATCGAGTTTCACCCCCCCTGCCATAGGCAGAGACATCTCCCACCACATCAGGCTGCTCAGTGCCTTGTCCAGCCTGGTCTTGAACCCCTCCAGAGAGAGGTCATCCACACCCTCTCTGGGCAACCTGCTCCAGTGTTTCACCTCCCTCACTGTAAAGAATTTCTTTCTTATGTCAAGCCTGAATCTATCCCCTTTCAATTTACATCCATTATTTCTGGTCCTCCCATCACATATCTTATTAAAAATGCATATCCTTGCTCCCAAAATCCTGGGCAGGCTAAGGCATCCACATCATATCTTCACAATGCAGATGTTGAGGAACCCAAAGCATACAGCAGGCAGAAATACTTCCTTTCAGAGAAAAATTAAATAAAAAGAAATTTCCATGACAATAACCTGTCATACAAGCAAGAGTAGGCAGCTAGTTTGGGAGAGAGGTGGAACAATGGACTCAGATTCATCTGTGGATTTGTGTTTTGGGGCCACAGTAGTCTAGAATGTTATTTTTGTGTTCTGGAACAAGTCAGTGACTCTACTTCAGCAAATCACTATCATTAAACACATCTGAAAGCAGCTGTAAGTAGGGGAAAAACCAAAGATAGTCATGCACTAAGTCACGCTGCCAGGACTAGAGCAGAAGTAATTATTGTTTTAGAGGCAGTTGGGAAAAAATTTATAATAATGCCAAATTATGAAATAACCAAGTCAGAGGAGAATTTTGTTTCTGCCTTATGCTGCTAAAGATGGACTCCTGAAATATAAGTCCCAAAGGAAGTTCCCTTCCTCCTCAATCCCCTCACCTCCTACAAAAAATAGAAGGGGAAAAAATTAAAAAGGCTCCAATTTTCCTGCACAGAAATAGTCTAAGTGCAGAGGAGATGAAGTTAGTAAAAGCGAGCTCAACACAGGATATCACTCATTACTTGTCCATATAATTTCCAGCCTCCCCTTCAGCTGTCTGTCACTCCTTCCATCTGTTTCATGAGAGGTTCTTTATGATTTTGAAAAATCAGATGGGCTAAAATCACGCTAAAAATATTTCAATTACAAAATATGATACTTCATAAAATACCAGAAGGCCAGAAATAATTCACAGGGAAGCTTTCAAAATGCTTCAAGACTGCTTTTGTGTAAAATTGCATGCTGAGTCATAAATATCCTGGGAGAGAGAGAGGACTCCCCAAAGACATTTAAAGCTGCAACTTTTTGTACAGTAAGATTTTGAAATTTAGAGAAAAAGACATTTTAGCTGGAGTCATTTTAAAATACGCTTTCTTACTACACAGAGATCCCCAAGTGAGTTTTAACATGCCCAGCTCATTCCTTATATTTATAAATTTTCAGATAAAAGTGGGAAACTTCAGGCAGGTTATCAAGGGAGAAGTAACATGTGCTGCCAGAGCAAATGCTGTAAGAACAGGACTTTACTGTGTCACTGCTGGTCTGCAGAGCCAGGTAAGATGACTTTGTGCTGTTCTGATGCCTCTGCAAATTAAAGCATGTTAACTAAAAGCAGTTTAAAAGTTTACTTTGCATTATCTCTGATTGGGAGCACAGGCTGTTAGTCTCAGATCTGGGCTGACTACAGGTGGATGAGTGAAAGGACAGTTTCTGTTCTGTCCCAGCCAACTCCCTGACTCATTGTTGTTTTGCAAAGGCACCCAGTGCTTCTGTTTCTGACTAATCCACTAAATCACAGTCTCTCTATAAGCTTTCACTTGTAAATTCCTCTATGCCTTGGGAGCAGCCTGTCTTTTTCACCCACAGTGAAGAAATCAAGGAGTTTTTAATTATCAACAAGTTCCTGAAGGGGACCTACAGGAAAGCTGGGGGTAAGGGGGTGGGGACTGTCTGCAAGGGTATGTAGTGATAGGACTAGAGGCAGTGGTTTCAAACCAGGGCAGGGCGTTGGTGGTGCAGTTGATACACCTGATGGAAGGGATGCCATCCAGAGGGACCTTGACAGACTTGAGAGGTGGGCCCATGCCAACCTCAGGAAGTTCAACAAGGACAAGTGCAAGGTCCTGCACCTGGGTTGAAGCAATCCCAAGCACAGATACAGG
>VZTY01014805.1:33956-101199 GCA_013400935.1 Turnix velox
CACAAAAAAAAAAAAAAAAATAGAGTGGAGGAAAAAAACCCAAAACCAAAATCGCAATCACCAAAAGTAAGAAAACTCACTGAAACCTGAAACACAGTTTACAATTTCAAATCTTTCTCCTAGCGTCAAGACACTATTGGCTGTGAAAGCAACCACTTTAAATAGGCTCCTGGGTTACAAGTTTCACTTGAAACAGATTTTTTAGCCTGTGTTGAAGTTCTTAGAAAAAAAAATTTTCATCTGGTAAAACTATTATTAGTGTTTTCTAGAAAATAGAGCACTTGTAAATGAACAGACACCTCACTTACTTTTTGGGATAATAGAGTAACTTTTCTTGTTGTTTGGCTTTAGCTTGGTCTTGCTATTTTTAAGGAATAAATACAAACACTGACAGCCCAAACTAAACACTGACTGGAGTAATTCACATTAATTTCATTAAATGGAGAAATGAAGGGAATAAGGATGTGCAAAAGCACAGGTTTCAAAGCTGTAATGCATATGTAACACAATAGTAAATCATAGAATAGTTTGGATTGGAAGGGACCTTAAAGATCATCTAGTTCCAACCCCCCTGCCATAGGCAGGGACACCTCCCACTAGATCAGGCTGCTCAGTGCCTTGTCCAGCCTGGTCTTGAACACCTCCAGAGAAGGGGTGTCCACAACCTCTCTGGGCAAATATATGAATTTCATCATTGCCTTTATCACTAAAGGAAAAAGCACATCTACAAAAGGTGCCCCAGAATGACCCTGCCTCTGTAGTCTTAACTACACCTTGGCTGAGGCAGAGATCATTGTATCCAAACATAGCACTGGGGAACAAAGAAAATTATTACTTCTCAGGATCTAACCCCTGTTTTAGAAAGGTGACATCATGACCAAGCACTATTAAACTGAAATAAGACCAAGTTGATTTCCTGTTACTTTTTGTGCCTCCCTTAAAAGATGCATTTTACAGTCTGCTTATTTTTAGCAACATCCTTGAATGTTTCTACCCGCCAGTAGATCTATGAGCAAACATTTGCTACATCTTATTGATCTAACTGTTTTATTGTTACTGAACAACAAAGTTAATTAGATTACAATGGTGTATTTACATAATGCCATCAAGCACCAAAGCCTGGAAAAAACTATATAACCATCTTATGTTCTTTTTTTATTGTCATTTTAATTTGGGGTTTTTTTTAAATGTAAAAAATAAAGACATTGAGGTCAGAGTCTATTTTTCCAAACAGAATGATTCAGAGTTATGAAAGCACTGCAAAATTCAGACCATGCAGTTGGGTCCTGTGGCAGAAATACAGACCAGCTTCAGAAGATTTGACTTCAGAAAGCTGCAGCAAACCTACCCTTTTTCCTTTTCTTCCTGTGCCAGCAGAATCTGTTCTGCCACATTATCTGCCATAAAATTTGTGTCAGGATTTGTGGGGTATTTCCCTTCTCAACTGCTGTTTCCTGCAGTTACAGGAAAATTCATTCCAAGTTTTCATCTCCAGGACCAAACTGAACACAGGGCACTGCCATCCACTGCTTTGTGCTGAAGGATGTTCAGATGGACTCAGTAAGACATCTTGGTAAAGGCTTTTCTCCAAGAAGTCTTCTTTTTTTGTTTTTTTCTGACTGTCAAACTGAAGATTCCTACTAAAAAGTCTGGTTATGAGGAACCAGCAAGCAAAGTACAGATATAAGTGGAATAAATATTCAGCCTAAAACAGTTTCTCACTGTGAAAATGACTGAGAATTTAGCCTCACCTCTTCCCAGACTGGCAGAAGCAGCTCAGTGTGGGACATCCAGCAGCAGCTTAAGGGTCCAAATATTTCAAAGGCACCAAGAAAAGAGCACTTCCTTGGTCATGTTATCCAGTCTGAGTCCAGAGGAACATCAGGTGCTCAGGAAGCAGCTGCCCTGGTCAAGGCTGCCACCAAGACAGTTGGCAATCTCTGCCCAGTATCCTCCATGCACACAGGCTGGCTGGATCCTTCCCAAAAGCTGTAAAAAATTAATCTTAAAAATTGTTTGTTTCAATGTTTTGTTGGGAGCTTTTTCTGCACCTACTCCTGTGCCAACTAGCAAGCTTTCTGCCAAGAAGACAGCCCACATAGAAGGGCTGATACAGAAATGCAGGCTGCCAGACAAAAGATACCATAGAGGAACACATTTAATCATGGTAGATAAGAGGCTGGCAGCAGTGAGGAGGAATGCAGGGAGGCTTGTAGATGATTTGGGGGTGGCTAAAGAGCAGTCTTCCAGCAAACATGGCTGGGTTTTTCACAAAAGTTTTCCTGGAGGAGGAGGTTGGAGGAGATGTCCATCGCTACAAGGGATTACTAATTGCTGGTTGAGGATGAATGAGGAGTCTTTCTGTTAAACTGTTGAGGTGTTTGACCCTGCCCTGAGTCCTAGAGGAACAACCCAGCTCTATGTCAGCCATTCCTCAAGGGGAAGAGATGAACTGGATCTGGCATCCTCTGGGAAAAAATGACTTGCTGGAAGGCAATGCTGGTTGAGGTTGAGGACCAGAAGCAATGGATGTAAATTGGAAGGGGGTAGATTTAGACTTGACATAAGAAAGAAATTCTTTACAGTGAGGGTGGTGAAACACTGGAACAGGTTGCCCAGAGAGGTTGTGGATGCCCCCTCAATCCCTGGAGGTGTTTAAGGCCAGGCTGGATGAGGCACTGAGTAACCTGGTCTAGTGGGAGGTGTCTCTGCCCATGGCAGGGGGATTGGAACTTGATGATCTTTAAGGTCCCTTCGAACCCAAACCATTCTATGATTCTATGAACATGAGGATTAAATGGTCTGGATAAAAGGCAATACTGTTTATGCAATACAAGGCATTATAGAAGTGTCCTTAAAACTACCCCTATACATTGTAAGATACTTGGTGCCTATTGCATGCTTTAGCTGTGGAGAAAAGATCAGTGTTGTAGCCATGGATGTGATACAGATGAGGGCAATGTCTAGTTGTGCTAGAAGGGAGGTAGGAATGTTTGGAGAAAAGTAGAATCAACAAAGCTGAGCCTGCTGATCCCTGCCCCAATGAACTGGGAAAGGCCACAGCTCCCTCTTCCCTGCAAAAAGCATTTTGCAGCACTGGCAGATGGGCTGTCTTCCAGCATCCTTCTCTGTGTTGAGACAAGCTGCACATCAGCACCGAGGAGTTAGGACCCTCTCAAAGCAAGTGCATGAGCCTCTTGATTTCCTGGTGCTGAATTGTGATGAAGAATCATAGAATCGTCACCCTGGAGAATGAGTTTTCTTTGAGGAGAAGTGCTGCATCTTCAGCGGAAAATAGCTGAGGTGTAAAAGCCAACTTGAGATTTGAGATGTTGCCACAGAAACTCACAGAGACCACTCATCTGCCACAATTATTCACAGGGCCTGTGGAATGATAGAATGAAAAATCTTAGTTAAGATAATTATGATTGTATTATGAAAGCTGTATACAGTGCTCTATAGGCATATGAAGTACTCCTTTTCAGTTAGGAGATCTCTGATAACACCACCAGTACTGATTTAAATGTCATGGACCAAACTATACTGAATGTGAGATATGGCAACACAAGCTTAGCCCAGCAGCAGATGGTTGTCCTACTTGACTTGACCAGTGCAAATGAAACATTTCCAGTATCCAGCAGGCAATTGCAAGGTTCTCTTCCAGGGGAAGGAGTTCCCAGGAGACTGTGTGGCCCTTCAGCAGAAATAGGAGCACTGGGCATGGCAACAGCAGACAAGTGGCTGAGCATATGTGCATAAGCTCTTATTTAGAGTGAATAACATAATGTGTGTCTACATCAGATTTAGTTTTGATCAAGAAGGTTCTTCCAAAGAAAAACTGCCAGTCCTTCTCAGTGGCGACAAACTCAACATGAGCCAGCAGTGTGCACTCGCAGCCAAGAAGGCCAACCAAATCCTGGGTTGCATCAAGAAGAGTGTGACCAGCAGGTCAAGAGAGGTGATTTTGTCCCTCTACTCGGCTCTGGTGAGACCCCACCACTCTGTGGAGGTGTTTAAGGCCAGGCTGGACAAGGCACTGAGCAGCCTGGTGTAGTGGGAGGTGTTCCTGCCTGTGGCAGTGGGGTTGGAACTTGATGATCTTTAAGGTCCCTTCCAACCCAAACTACTCTATGATTCTATGATTCTGCTCTGGGCAAGTCCTGCAACATCTAAGCCAGGATTGCAACTAGAACGTTCCAGCTGCTAAGGAGCACTTACTCCAAAAGAGCAGATTACAGCTGGTCCAGAGTAAAATCCTTTGAAACACAGAGAGCTCGGCATTGCATCCTCAGCAACAGGTCCAAAAGTACAGATTACAGCTGGTCAGAGTAAAATCCCTTGAAATGCTCAGTGCTTGGTGTTGCATCTTCAGGAGCAGGAATTTCTTCAGCAAATATGCTTCTCTTGGTGTAGACTTCTTGCTAACAGCCAATGGGAGAAAAGTCATTCAAGAGCAGGGGAACACTGTAGACACATTCCAGAAGAAGTTGCATTTGAACCAGGGTACAGCTCAGATAAACCACTGCAGAGCACTGCAAGACAGAACAGGATGGTCATAAGTGGACCCTGTAATGCCTCCTAAAGTTGTTGTCTCAGCTTCTTTCTATCTGTTCTTGGTGTTCTCTTTTTCTCTGATGGACTGTGGTGGTTTCACCCTGATGGCTGATTATTCTTTTACTGCTGCTCATTCAGGCACCTCCAGTGGGATGGAGGAAGACAATCCGAAGGGTGAAAGGGAGAAACCTTGTGGGCTGAGCTAGAAATAGATAAATAATTGAAACAGTAATTATACTAAATGCAATGAAAAGGAAAATAACAAAGAGAGAGAAATAAAACCCAAGAAAGACAAGTGGTGTAAATAAAACCACCATGAGCAGATTGACACCCAGCCAGACCTCAAGCAGTGGTCCCCCTGCCAGCCCTCCCTTTCATTTTATTGCTGAGCAAGATATCAAAAGCTATGGAACATCCCTTTGACCAGTTGAGGTCAATTGTCCCAGCTGTGTCATCTCCCAACTTTTTCTGCCCTCCCAGCCCACTCAGTGGTGAGATGGTGTGAGGAGCAGGCAAGGCCAGGACTCTATGTCAGCACTGCTCAGTGATAACTAAACTATTCCTGAGTTATCAACACTCCTTCCTGCACAAACCCAAAACATAGCCCCATGCTGGCTGCTATGAAGAAAATTAACTATCCCAGCCAAAACCAGCATAGGGATACAAAAAGCATGTCAGGCTGGAACAGATCTGGCATTTTCAATTTCAGGTGCAAACTGGTTTTAGTATCTACTTTTATGAAGCCTTGAAAACAGGTTTTAGAAGGTTTTTTTTACCTTAACAGGTTTGCTGACAGATCATATTGTAAATGGTGTTAGTACATAACATTTACTACCTGACAGCTGGATTTAAGAAGCACACAAAACATGAAGGAAAGCTGTGGAATATATATCCAAGAAGTTAACCCCGGTTTGAAGACAGCTATTTTTCATGGCTGAGAAAATGTGATAAAATAAGGTTCAGGTAAATAAGATTTCTTAAAATGAGATAAACATACATTTTCCAAGAAAAAAGGTAATATATTTAACTCCTGTAGTAGTGTTTTACCCTGCCTTTGGAAAGTTTGGAGTACTTTTCTAACCTATGTCATTAAATTCTCAGTATCTTTCATGGTTTAAAGGATAATTAAAAGCTAAATTAACTATCTATGTTACATCACTGTAGCCCAAAGGAGATCTCAGAAACAGACAAGGGATAATAGTGCTGTTTTGGTAACACCCTAAAGAGCTGGGATGGATATGGTTATTTCATATTGACTTCTTCTGCCACAGACTTCACATACAACTTCAAGCAAGAGATTTATTGAAAGGAATTAGGTGTGCCAGGAAATGATCTTTGATAGATTGTACTGAAGTCAGTTTTGGCCTGTATTTTCAGTAAAATAATAATACCACATGTAATTGCCATTATTGGAACTTCCATTTTGCTCTTACAGAAAGTACCTTAAACACAAGACAGCACATTACCAAGGGCAAAGGGTCTGTTCTACAGGTACAAGAACCATCCTCACCTGTATGATACATAGTATTGATTATATAATCATAGAATCATAGGGTTGGAAGGGACCTTCAAAGGACTTCAAAAAGTCCCTACCCCTGCCTTTCTGTAGGACCCCCTCAGGTATTGATAAGATACTCTGAGTTCCCCCCTGAGCCTTCTCTTCTCCAGGCTGAACAACGCCAACTCCTTCAGCCTGTCTTCATAAGGCTCCAGCCCTTCGATCATCTTCGTGGCCCCTCCTCTGGACCTGCTCCAACAGCTCAATGTCCTTCTTATTTTGAGGACTCCAGAACTGGACACAGTACTCCAGGTGGGATATAGATGTTTGTGGATTTTTTTCTAAAGAGAAATCATACCACCTCAAGACCAGAATAAAATTTCTCTAATAAAAGTAAAATCCTATCCAACCAGTAAATCATAATGTCATCTGCAGATGCTGCAGACTCCTTCACTTTGTATAATAACTTCCTATGTGCCCTGATCAACTGAGGGACTTCAGTCTTAACCATGTTTTATCTCTATGGAATGCTGTTGCAGATAGTTCACCTGAAATGATCATCTATGGAAATAATGCCATTTATTTCCAAATTGCATTCTTGGTTACAGCAGAATAAATGGGTAGGAAACGAGGCAACTCAGGAAGAAGTTGTTCACTTCACATTGGAAAGATTTACAAAGTCTAGTTACAGCAGTCCTCTAAATCCTTTTGGACAATCAACACTTCAATACCTGGTTTCATAGTTTCATGCTTAGTACTCTACTGCCTTGGACCAGACAGCCTGGATGTGACTGTCGCCATCAGAGAAGCAGGCAGTTGAAGTCCCTTTTTCCATCAGTGGAAGGACAGTGACTTGAGAACTGCACTTCTAGAGGTACCAAACTCAATGAAGTCCCACTTAGATGTACTTGATAGTCGTGCACAAGCACTTTAAAAAGGACTTTACAGTGAGGGTGGTGAAACACTGGAACAGGTTGCTCAGAGAGGTTGTTGACACTCCCTCTCTGGAGGTGTTCAAGACCAGGCTGGGCAAGGCACTGAGCAGCCTGATGTTGTGGGAGATGTCCCTGCTTATGGCAGGGGGGTTGGAACTCGATCTTTGAGGTCCCTTCCAGCCCAAACTATTCTATGATTCTATAATTCTATGAAAAACACAACACAGCAATTGCTCAGAAACACATGCTAAATCCTCCTTTGATCATACAGATGGCACAGAGTTCAGGAGTTCCATGGAAAAGATCCATGTATGTCCATATGATCATCATATGGAGACTCCTACAGAAGACTGATCTTCCTGTAAGGAGTATATATTGCTTTAAAATGGCTTATCCTTTATCTTTCCATGCTGTGCAGATTTTTCAGGCTCTTTCCATCTGCTTCCTCTCCAGAACATTAAAAATAGCATTCACAACAGAGGTGTTAAAGTCCTCTTTTTCAGCTATGACAAATCTCACAGCCACTGGCTTCCCCAGCTGCTTCCTCTTCCCCAAGATCCACTCCCTGCCTTTCCTGTTACCTCCCTCTGCTAATAAAAGGACCACTAAATCAATGCATCACTGCCACTAACTACTGCATTTATTGTAGCCATAGATAAATAACAAGAGGATTAAAAAAAACCCACCTTGTAAGTAAGTAGGAAGGTGCATTGTCTCACAGATCCATTAAACTATTCAGCTTTTACCAAAGCTCTTTCATCAGCTAATCGCCCAAGTTAGGCTACAGAGAGATTCCAGGCAGCCTACACTAAAAAGCAATTTGAAAAAGCACTCAGACTTTCAAGTAGAGACCCAAAACAGACAAAGAGGACATGTGTGACATTTCTGAACAATGGAGGAAACATTTAATCATTGTGGTCCACAAGAATCACTGCAGCACCAAGACTGTAAATACCTGTGGTTCTCCTCCGCAGTATCTTCAGCACAGCTGTTCTGTTACAGAATAAAGAAAAGAGAGCATGACCAGAGAAGAACTTAAAAAAAAAATTAAAAAAACAAAAGACCCCCAAAACTCCATGAAATATTTAACCCCACACTAGGGCAATGCAACTAGAACTGTGGGAGGATGGTTATTTGAGGCATTTTCCACATATTGCATAAGGTCATGGCTTTGGAAGAGAGGCAGAGTTATGATGGAACACTTTACAACAAAGACAGTGTGATTTATTCTTTCAGAGCATTACAAACTATCAAGGCCACAAAACTAAGCACCTGCCACTCCAGCTGAAGAGCCTCCAACAAGTAGCAGCCAGCTGGGATCCATTGAGCAAAACTATTCAAATACCCCACAGAAGTACTGAGTTCTGTCATTTGGCTCTTACTCCTCCATTATCCACAGCCTTTGGCATTATAAGCAAATTCATCTTTGTGACTGAAGCAATTTTTGATTATGCTGTTTCATGACCATCATGCTCTGCAGCATGACCTCCACGTTCTTTGACAGCAATAAAAGAAATAAATCAGATTTAAAAATTAATAGATGCAGGAAGGTAAATCACAGCAGCTTCTCACTGTACTTCTCATGCCTTTTTCAAAGAATTCAGCACAGAGAAGCAGAACACAGCACCACTGGGCACCTGCTTAGAATATAAGTGAAGAGTTGTGAGAATAAGTACATTATTTTTGTGTAAAAATACCCTATAAACATCAGCTTGCTGTGATTACCATGAGCCAGCAGTGTGCACTCCCAGCCCAGAAGGCCAACCAAATCCTGGGTTGCATCAAGAGGAGTGTGACCAGCAGGTCAAGAGAGGTGATTTTGCCCCTCTACTCGGCTCTGATGAGACCCCACCTGGAGCATTGTGTCCAGTTCTGGAGCCCTCAACACAAGAAGGACATTGAGCTGTTTGAGCGGGTCCAGAGGAGGGCCACAAAGATGGCCAAAGGGCTGGAGCAACTGCCTTATGAAGACAGGCTGAAGGAGTTGGGGTTGATCAGCCTGGAGAAGTGAAGGCTCAGGGGGGACCTCATAGTAACTTATCAGTACTTGAGGGGGTCTTACAGAAAGGCAGGGGAAGGACTTCTTAATATTATATCGGATGGGAGGACCAGAAACAATGGATGTAAATTGGAAGGGGGTAGATTTAGACTTGACATAAGAAAGAAATTCTTTCCAGTGAGGGGGGTGAAACACTGGAACAGGCTGCCCAGAGAGGTTGTGGATGCCCCCTCTCTGGAGGTGTTCAAGACCAGGCTGGACAAGGCACTGAGCAGCCTGATGTAGTAGGAGGTGTCCCTGCCTATGGCAGGGGGGTTGGAACTTCATGATCTTTAAGGTCCCTTCCAACCCAAACTATTCTATGATTCTATGATTAAAGCACAAAAACCTCTATAGAAACATTAATCCCACCATTTTGCCTTCCAGAATACAACTCAGAAGAAAAATCTGCCTTGAAAGTCCAAGTTCGTATCTCCTGGGCCATTACCCGAGAACAAAAAGTCCACCACATAGGTGAGAGAATTAAAGCAAAAAAAATGGACTTCCTAAGGTTCCTTCTGAACCCAGAAGTCAAAGACTAAGGGCTCTAGTGCAGAATTGTGGATAGGAATGAAGCAAATTAATGCTTTGCCCAAACAGGGCAAGGGACAAAAACTTTGCAAGTAAGTTCTATTCAGAAATTTTTAAGTGTTCTGCTGTCTAGCATTCTGATTTTTGTCTATCTTTCCCTGGTTTAATAGCGTCTTGATTTAATGGAACTCGTCTATTAATATCACAATTTGCCCAGAAACAACATGGAGGCAGAAAGTGCATTTGGTATTTCAGCTTATGAGAATGTATTTAAAAAAAACCCAAACAACACTGTTAAATTGTGTACTGATGTAGAAATCTCTCAAGTAATAGTTAAGCTTTGGGAATGGAACATTTTGAAGCCTTGTTGAGATGATTGAAACCAGCATATTTCAGTAAAACACTCATTTTATATTCTTTCCCCGTTCGTCCTACTGAAAGGAATTTTTACAAAAATATTTCCATTTTCAACCCTTTTCACTTCTTATAGCTTTTCAATTCAAGATACTCCAAGGAGAAATGGAAAGAACTGCAAGAATGAATGAAGGACTCAAGAAATATGCATTGGGCAAAAACTTCATCAGGCTGAAGCAGTTGAAGGATGACCAGATCAGTCCTCAGCAAGCACTGGGAGCTTTTCCTGTTTAAAAAAAAAAGAATTGATAAATCAAATTCAAGTTGAATTGTAAACTACTGTGAGTTATTATTATGGAACTACTATAAGTTATTATTATGGAAAAAAAGGTCTAGAAGGATGATTTTAGGGCCATTGGAAGAGAAGGGATGTGCCTGAAATCCTAAGCAACATAATCCAGCTGGCCAGGGTACTCCTTTGGGGTACAGGGAGATCAGCTCAGCATCTACCTGGGTTCAGAGCAAGGATCCAAGCAAAGGTTTTACTCTGAGATCTTCAATTCCATTTATTTTACTTCATTCATGATATACACATGTTGAAAAAGAATGAATTATAAGGATTGGTAACTGATCTATGCAGATTCAATCCCTTGCAGAAATATATTATCTAACAGTTGAATAAATTCAAGAGGACAAGGCAAAAATAACAATTTCAGGGTATTTACCCGTCAGTTTCCCAGGGCACTTTGTCAAATCTGAACAGGCCAAACAAAGCTGAAGAATCTGAGTTTGAAGCCTTAGTGTCCCAGTTTCCAGCTAAACAGCCTTGGAACTCAAACAAGGAAAATACTTCTGGTGCCATAAAATGACAGAGTTGGAAAGGATCTTCAAAGGCCATCTAGTCCAACCCCCTCAGTTCTATATACAGGACAACAATGAGCAGCAGTCTCCCAAAACCTGGCACAGATCTTCCTCATAAATGGGTTTCTGAAATGCTGACATGATTGTGTGTATGTTTTTCCTGGTGAATACAAACCTTGGTTACTGGATCTGCATGATTTTAATTTTGCAAATTATTTCCACAGTGACTGTGCCTTCCTTATTTCTTAGATACACATTTATCTGAGTTTTTAACAAGCTGAACTACATTCTGTTTGCCACTGTGGCATGGCAGCTGATGGGCAATCACTTGACAAACTGTTTTAAGAGATGCTGAACATTAAAGTGAGGCAATTTATCCCTTTTCTAACAGAGCTCACAGCTTTCTGAAGTCCTTGTGAAAGTGATGAAACAGCTGATTCTCTTTAAATCTTCCACTGGAAGTCAGTTTCTGTAAACAACTCTTCTACAGCAGTCATCAGTTTGGCCTCAAAGGACATTAACACTTGGGCTCTGCTAGTTTAGAGCCCTCTATCATCAATCCTGGTTTAATATTTCTTTCATCTTCATCAAAGAAGAAACTGTCCTCGTTAATGTTTATAAATATGGAAAGGGAGGATGGAGCCAGGCTCTTCTCAATGACCTCCAATGACAGGACTTGGGCCAGTGGGTGCAAGCTGGAACACAGGAGGTTCCACAGAACACTGAGGGTGACAGAACACTGGAAAAGAATGCCCAGAGAGGGTGTGAAGTCTTCTCTGGAGACATTCAAAACCTGCCTGGACACCTTCTTGTGTGAAATCCCTGATCTAGGTGTTTCTACTCCAGAAGAGGGATTGGACTAGATGATCTCTTGAGGTCCCTTCCAATCCCTGACACTCTGTGACAACACTTCAAGCTATCAGGAAGCATCATCAGTTCCTCTCTGCAGTTCATGAAAGACACTACTGCTTTGTTCCACCTCTCTTACAGGCTATGGAAATGTTGTATTTCAACACAGAGCTCAGGAAGACTCACACCAAGTGCTCCATTAATCTTCCTTTCACATTTACTAGGGAAAAAATGAAGTGAAATGAAATAGCTTGTCCCTATCTCTGCACTTTGGCATTTTAAAGTCTATAAAACTCATTTAACAGCTTCAGGATTTATTTTTAGATAATTTTCAGACAGTCTGCAACACTAAGAACTGTGTCTGAAGAAGAGAGTTCATTCTGAAGAAGAGAGAGGGCTGTCTCAGTACATGATATAGTTTATGACTGTCTTCTACCCCCTAAGTAGAAGCAGAAGGCCAGACTGACAACTATATAAAGAATTAAGTTATAAGTAGAAAACCAAGGCAAATGTTTAAGCCAAATCAATATAACTTGGCTATGAAAGATGCTGGCAAAATCTGTAAGCAACAACTTCAGAATTAGATCAGATATGCTCAAATCCATGAGCAGTATGTAACAAATCACCTTTTTCACAATAACATTTCTACAAGCACAAAGGATTAAAACCATATTTTTGTTGAAGGATAAAAATAGAAATATTTTCATTACAAATTTGATGTAACCAAGTATCACTGCTTACAGCTATCATAAGACATATCACCCAGGATAAAACCACATCCTAAACAAATGCTCAAATAAGTTTGCAAGAATAAAATCACAGAATATAATTTAGATATGAGTTTCTTGGGTTTATTCTTCAGTTTTATATTCTGAATTATTCTAAATTCAAAATATCAGCTGTAGTTTTGTTTTTTGTTCAGTTTTATATTCTAAATTATTCTAAATTCAAAACATCAACTGTAGTTAACTTCTGATTTTTGTTCTCCTAAACTCACTAATAATTCTTATTAAAGTAACAGAAGTTTTTATCATTTATACCAAGTTAAAGTTAATACTATTTGCATTGGAAAATTATCTTAGTCTTAACAACAAAGCTCTCAATCAAAGTCTGATGAAGTATTTAAAGTTTATAGTCAACTTCTCAACATCCAAGTGGCACCCAGCAATGAGTTGGTTACTGGGATCAGTGCTGTTGCAACATCTTTGTTGGTGACATGGGCAGTGGAGTGTGCACCCTCAGCAGGTTTGCTGATGACACCAAGCTGAGTGGTGCAGTCATCATGCCATCCAGAGGGACTTGGACAGGCTTCAGGAAGACCTGTGCAAACCTCATGAAGTTCAACAAGGCCAAGTCCACAGTCCTGCAAGCATACAGGCTTGGTGGAGAATGGGCTCAGAACATCCTGAGAAGGAATTACGGGTCTTGGTTGAAGAGAAGTCCAACATCCTGGGCTGCACCAGAATATAGCCTGGAGGTTAAGAGAGGTGATCCTGTCACTCTGCTTCTCCCAGGTGAGACCACTACTGCATCCACCCTTGGAACCTCCAACACAAAGACATGGACCTGTTAAACTGAGTCTAGAGGGAAGCCACAACCATGATCACAGGACTGAAACATCTCTCCTATGAAGACAAGGCTAAGAGTAATGGTTGCTCAGCCTGGAGAAGGCTCTGGGAAGACCTTACAGCAGCCTAACAGTACCTAAAAGGGCTATAAGAAAAGACAGGGAGTGACTCCACATCATGAGAGATAGTGGTTTTAAACTGAACAAAGGTAAATTTAGATTAAATATGAGGAAGAAATTCTTTACTGTGCAGGTGGTAAGATCCAGGCCCACTGGAACAGATGAAGATTGAGAATTTCTGACGTCACTCAACGTTTGACTTTTTTCTTTTCCTTCAAGCAAGGCATTATGGTTCTTGAGGTAAACCACTACACTTTTGTGCAAACTTGATGGTATATTCATTTGTTTTGGTTTAGATACCTGCTACTTTATTTAAACAAAAGGCCAAAACCTTCTGGAAGTATCTCGCTATCTTAGAAATGTGTTTTCCTCTCAGGCATCTGTATTGCAGTCTCAAAGTGCATTGATGTTCTAGAAATAAAGACACTTCTTTATAAGAGACATTGGAGATGTGCTGTGTCATACACCACGAAGACTTCCGAGTAACCCTCTGGAACCATAAGCTAAATAACAAAAAGCTTCTGCTGCTCAAATCTCTGGCATCCTAGACATTTCTTTGTGCTTTTCAGGATAACCACATGCAGTTTTGAGTGCACTTATTCTCTCATCAGACTCGGTGTTCTTACATAATAATAATTTCACGATATATACAGACATCTGTATGCTCTTTATCTGCAAAGAAGTTACAGAACAGCATATTCCCCAGAGCTGAAGGTACCCATTTTTTAGATGATTACACAATAGCACAACCTTTAAGTGGGAAAGCACAGAGATACCTCTCACCGAATTTTTTTATTAGTTGAAGGGAGAGCAAGAAGTTACTCAGGAACAACTAGTTCTGTAAAGCTGCAGTGACTTCTACTGACCACGTATTTGGTTTTATGGATCTTTTGTTCTATTGCAATTAAAAACAGAGTGAACTTTCTCATAGCACACTCTGTTAAGTACAAACTTGCACACATCCATACATCTTTCTTCAGTAATAACTGCTTTCAAATTCCTCTCAGAAACAAGGCATTACACTAGAAAAATACAGCTCTGACACATAATCGCATTTCTATGCTGCAGGCTCAACTCTTGCCCTTCCTGAAATCCAGAAAGGAACATGACCAAAAGAAGTGTAGCACTATCACAGAACATCAGGGATTGGAAGGGACCTCAAAAGATCATCTAGGCCAATCCCCCTGACAGAGCAGGAACACCTAGACCAGGTCACCCAGGAAAACTCAGGCATGTTTTGAATGTCTCCAGAGAAGGAAACTCCACAACCTTTCTGGGCAGCCTGTTCCAGTGTTCTGTCACCCTCAAAAGTGTATTTCTGCTTATTGACTGAATTTAAAAAAAAACACAACAAGTTAATTATGCCTTAATCCAAGCAAATCATTACTAGAACTGTTCAGTAACCCTGATCTCTACTGCATCAAATAACAGTCATAAAGCTCTTTCACTACCCCAAAAAAGTAACCACACAGAGTAAACCAAGCAGAAGCACCTCATCTAACCAACTTGGAAAAGCACTGTTCCTAAACATGCTATGGATAAAAAGCTTGATAATGCATTTTTACTTCAGCCATTTTAAAGTCCAGCATATTTTCAAGACTTGGAAACACAACTGATTGAAATTCAGCCCCTAGCTTTCTCTAATTTTGTGCCCTACCACATTATTACATCAAACTTTCTTCAAATTCACTAAGTGCCATCATGAAATCCAGTATCAAATTTTCCAAACTACTTTTTCTCACAGTTAAGTTCCTTAAAAATAACTACATGCTTAACAATGGCTGCATTTTAATGAAAGACTTCAACCAGAGACAATATGATGACAAGATTATGGGGGCTGGAGCTGCCTCCACAAGGTTATAATTCTCTCTATATACTAAATTATCCACATACTATACTTAGAATGTTCACCATAATGCGAAAATATCTAAGCTAGTGCAGGGAGACTCCTTGTGTGAGGCTAGAAAAAAGCAATTTGCCTGGATGCTTTGCATGATGAAACTAGAGAAATGGAGAACTGAAAGACAAAGAAGTTAAGTTTTACATAGCTCAGGGACAACCTTCTCAGACTGTGACAGACCTGCAGAATTTCCTCCATTTTCTGAGAAGCAGAAACTGAGAAGCAGTTTTAGGACACAACAAAGATGGAGTGGAGCCTTATTACAATAAATAATAAATAATTACATAAATCCTCTGGTAGTCTTTCATAGAGCAGGAGCCTAAGCTGACAGCTTCCAGGAAAAAGACTCATCAACCAGAACAGAGCATGGATAGGGAATCATACCTGATGCCCACTCATCAAGGTATAAAAAGCACACTCACCTGTCTGGATCAGGAAATAAAAGCATTTCACATTTTCGTTCTGTGTTAAGATGTAAATGGTTCAGAAAATATTTACCAAATTGTAAAAATTCTTCAATGAACAACAGTGAAGGAAAAACATTCAGCAGTTAATCAATAATCATCAATTTATGTCCACTTTCATTTTACTGTTTCTTGCATTAAGTTTTTGAGTCACTCTTGCCTTCATATCCCCTCATTTTTACTACTTAGTTACATCCACAGGATGGATGCAAACAGATTTCTATCAGCACATTTAATGAAAAACATTTCTTTCAAGCAAGGCACAAAATTTAGATTTATTTATGTAATCTGATTAATCCCAATTCTTGTCTTACATTAAGTACAAAAACCAACTTGAATGTAGGTGTAAATACAATTTCCACAAAGTAGTTCAATGAGATCCAAAATCAGTTATGTGTCCAGAACTGTAAAGCACAATTAAAAGCAGCCCAGGATATACAGATTGTTTACCATAATTGCTGAAAGAGCTCATAATGAATGAATGTATTTAACAACCTCCAGCAAGTTATCTCCTTTCCAATCTTTCATTTGAAAAGCATTTAGCAATGCTGTACCTAACAAAAGAAGGATTAAAGGATGAGAAGCACAGACAAGTTTTACTCAAGCTGAGGCCCTAAATGAAACACATACACAATTAAAAGATAAATAACAGAACAATTATTTAAATATTTGGGTTGAATGTGTCTAAGAACAAAAACACTAAGATAACAGAAAAATAGTGACAGGTCCAAAGACTGATTTACTTGTCAAAGAACCAATCATGTACTGTAGCTGCCAGAAATATTTCAACAATTATAGAAAACGATATTCCCAAGTTTGGTACGTTCATGTTTTCTAGATGACACACATTTAAGACAACCATCCATAAATTTATTTACAAATAGAAGCCTATCCATTTTAAAATCTGTATTAAAAAAATCAGTTTTGGCACTACTCATAAGGCAATGGATAAGAGAGCAAAACACATCATGAAAGCATAACCAGAAAATTATATTCTTTAACTTATTATTTAAAAAAAAAACAGTGATACCTATATTATAATTAAAGAGGAAATAAAAGAATCAGCAAGTCACTAAACACCCTGTCCAAAATACTGAAGATTCTTTTTATTATGCAACAGGAAATTGCTTTAATCTGCTTTAACACTGTGCCATGTCTTGTGGGAGAACCTGATACTTCTATGGTTATTAAATTATCAAACTAGTTTAATTACAAGAAAATAGAAAAAACCTTAAGGAGAACATGGATTTACTTCTTCTGTAGGCAGGAAAAAATATTACTCTGAAGTACAGCCTTCTTTAACAGTCTATAAAAAATTTCCCTCAAAGATACTTCTGCAACTCGCTCCACTGAGCAAAGACCATTTTCATTTTTTTAATTGATGTGAATGGTTTTAACTTTTTGCATTTCCATCAACTTCAATGGTAGAGGAACCTTAAAATTGAGTTTCTCAGCATTGCCACGTTTGCACTGCAAAGACTGCAAGCCCAGATTTCACCAACTGTGGATTTCGTTTCAAGTTAAAAAATCTTTGTGTTTCTCTTAAATTTATAAAAAACATTTTTTCAAAACTTAAGGCAAAAAACAAGTTTTATTGGTTATGTTTCTTGAAGTCTGAGCGGATGTATGAGGCTGTTTAAATATCAAAAAAGCTAACGCCATATACAGTATTACCAAAAAAAGGAAAGAACAGGAAGCATGCACCCTTAAGATGAAAATTTAATTTTACAAGATGTCTAAATAATCCAAAGGCAAAAAGTGTATGTCTCCTCTAAGAGTATCTTCATAAAACATGGAAATAGAGGACAGTTACTAAAATATTCCATTCAACGTTTATACAAATACATTACTACAATTATAAGTTTACATACAGTCAACTGACATCTCAGTGTTAACTAATTAATTAAATTTACAAGACAAACATAAATAAAGCTGTTAAAACAGGCAGGTACAGTACTGATCTATCATTCAGCACAATGTATTTTGTATTTCTTTCACCTTGAAAAGAATCAGATATGAATTGTGCGAAGTCATTCTCCAAACCTAGAAACAAAATAAAAGAGAATTAAGTATACCCATGAAGGTTTTAAACAGCATTGGCATATTCTAAATGCCTAAGTCCTGTTTTCAGGCATGTAATTTACCATTTAGCAACTGTCTGTTTCTCAGAAGAGGCCACAGTCTTTAAGGTTATTTTTAATAATGACATCAGTTACAGCATCGAAAACAAACTGCACATTTTTTGTGTCTGTGGCACATGTGAAGTGAGTGTAGATCTCCTTCGTGTCTTTTCTCTTGTTCAGATCTTCAAACTGACACTGAATGTAAGCAGCTGCTTCTTCATAAGTGTTTGATCCTAGGAGAAGAAAATTATTCAGTAAGCAGGTTTCACACACTGAGAAAGAATAATATGGCTGCTGTATCTTTGAAGGAAGTAGCTCTTTGGAAATATCATAGAATCATAGAATAGTTTGGGTTGGAAGGGACCTAAACATCAAGTTCCAACCCCCCTGCCACCCTCCACTGTAAAGAATTTCTTTCTTATGTCAAGTCTGAAAAATAAGACATTTTAACAGTAATAAGAACTTGGCTGAGAGGTTGTCTGTATGCCCATCCAAGGAAGATAAAGAATGTGAATCTAGTTTAAAGTTTTTAAAATTCCAGATTAACTGGGGCTCCTCTGGAATTGTGATACTTGATTCTGTGCCAAGGGACAAGTATTTGTGGCTGGGCAATATATTAAACTCTGCCTCCAATTCCCCAGATTTTCAGTTTTGACAGAAATAAACTCATTTACTGATTAATAGTTAACCTAAACCTGAAGAGGAGCGATAGCACAGCCATTGTGTCAAGTTACCAGAAATAAATCTTGAAGAAAACTTTTAGGACACATCTTTAATAAAAACTAAAGACTTCAATTTCAGCTGCAGGAAGGGTCTTTCCATTTACTTCAGAGGCAGATGGAACAAGTCATTAATGAGCCATCACTGTTTCCTAGATTAGGACATTTCGTTTCTTTCATTCAAGTTACTCACTTTCAGTTTTTATGGTTTGAAAGGATTTGACTTTTAAACAGACTAGCCTGAAGTTATACAATGAAAACAGAAAATAAAAATTCTTAGATTTATTAAACTACATAATTCTTTTTGTGTTTCCTGAATAAGCCATCTCTTCTAACACATAAATACATTCCCACTTAATCTGTCATGTAACCTCAGAGATTCCTGTTAATGAAAAAATTACTTCTAAATATAAAAGCAGGAAGTTGGTCAGAATAAAAGAATGGGCTAAATAAATTGCTCTCTGGGGACAGAATGATTTCCCTGTTAATAAGAAGAATCTGACTTAGCATTACTTAATAAACACATGTAATAATTACATTTATTTATTTAGGCCAAGTTTAGCCGTGATCCATAAAAACACACCCCTCCCTCATCTTATACTTTATTTCACTTCAATACTTCAGATATCCTGAATTATTAGACTGCTCCAGATTTGTGCATCCAAAATGACATAAATTAACCCCAAATTACTTGACACCTGCATCCCCATCTCTAATACCTGCATATTCAGGGTAGCAGATAGTGAGAGGACTCCTTTTGATTTTTTCTTCAAAAAGGTCTTTCTTGTTCAGGAAGAGAATAATAGAAGTGTCTGTGAACCACTTATTGTTGCAGATACTATCAAACAACTTCATGCTTTCATGCATCCGATTCTGTAATTGGAGAAAAACACCTTGTTATATTTTATCAGACAGCAGCAGTTAAATAGGGAACCATAATATTTAATTAGTTACAAATGAACCAGATCTAAGTTTTGCATACAGAATCACATTTTACCACAGGGCAACAAAACACCAAGAGGCCAAAACCACTACAAAACATTCCTTCATAAGTAGGGTTTTAGCAACTACTTTTTAATTTACTTTTCTTCTTCTGATTTCCAGGCTTCAGCTATTTAATATTTTAGAAATTCTTCATGTGTTTTGACATCCTGCATTACAGATACTGCACAAGAGCTGCTTGGTTACCTGAATCTGTCTTACATTGATTAGATCTGCTGCAAACTGAAAATTAAATTTTGCACCTAGCTGAGATTCCAGTATAAGGAAAAAAACCAGTTCTGTATAGAGAATCGAGAGAGGGTTTCCTTCTTTCACCCTTATTTTTAACTCTGTGGAAAAATTATCCAACATGTAACCTCCTATCTCTAGCCATATATGTAGAGGGTTGGTAGGACTTTCTTTGGCCACATTTGACTTGAAAGGTTATTTCTTTCTCCTCTCCAAAACATATTTTATAAGAGGTTCCAGAACACAAAAAAGAGCACAGAATTCTGTTAAAGATTCACATATGATAGATGTAAGTATCAATTTAGACCACTCAGCCAGTAAAAAGATGGCACAGTTGTGATTACTGACATCAGTCACATCCAGAAAAAGGAAAATGGAGTGAAGGAGTAATGGAAAGAAAAAAAAATGCTGATTTTTTTCATATTTGCAAAAAAATTTTCCCATTCAAGAAGAAAAACTGAAGACCAAGGAAAGAATCAAAACCAAAACATGCAGTAAAGTACAAACAAGTAAGTCCACCAGTTTCTTAGAATATACTTATAGCATTCATAAAGAGACTAAAATATGTACTGCTGACAATCTACCCTCTTTATTTATGTGGCCTTTAAAACATGAAAGAGTGTAGCTGGAGAGAATACTTGTCTCAGTATTCCTTCTGAGAATGAAAAGAAATAGTCTGAAACCTGAAAGCATGAGTTTTTTCATAATTTCTCTGAGATGTTTTAGACAAGCCCATGCATCTTTTAAAGCAGATGTATTTACGACTTTCCTTTCAAACTCATTTAATTTCTGCTCAACAATTATTCTTGTTTTCCACATCAGGTACTTGCCATTTCCTCATCTTCAGCCAAAACCAAGTCATAATCACTTAATGCCACACAAAAAATAATTGCCGTAACACCCTCAAAACAATGAATCCACTTCTTCCGCTCTGATCTTTGGCCTCCAACATCAAACATTCTGCAAAACAGAAGCATAAAGAAGGAAATGAACTTTGGAATTTCTAGCTCCCTGAGTATTAACCAGTAAAGGCTAATAGCATCAGCTGCTTAAGTCTGTCCAGAAAAATTTTAGGACAAAAATCTGCAACACTTATGATCTTCTCTCAATGGTCTGTGTTTAAATGGGATATTTAAGAGGCAAAATTCTTTTCAAAATTCTTTAAAAGACAAAAAACAAATAACCTAATAAGAATAATAGTTTTCCGTCTAATGAAGGCTTCTTATTTCAAGTGCTGTTAAGTGTAAACACTGAGCTATGAAGGTCAGTTTTGTTTCTTCTGAATTCTTTGCTTTGCAGAAATAGAGCAACTGAAAAAGGCCACATTCCAGAACTCAAAAGCAGATCAGTAAATTAGCAGGGTATGAATGGATTTGCTTTTCTCTGCCATCTCAATGCTTTAAATGGCCATTTGCTCACTATTATTGACTACAGCCATTCTGAAAAACAGAACTTTACTATAAGATACTAAGATTTTTGTTGTTTAGACTATGTTGCCAGCATGTAAGCTGGGAAGGGAGGAAAAATGTCAGACAACTTCTGTAACACACAAGAAACGCAATATCTAGTTTGCATGCACAATTTTAGGCAGAAGCATTTGCTCCAATTCAGAACTCTGCCAGCAGTACATTTCACCAGATGTTCATCTCTTCTTGGGGTTGTTAGTGCACCTAACAAAGTCCCAGCTTATGCAAGCCATATTTATGAATTTATCCTAAGATCTTGCATAAAATGAAGCTTTACCACCACAGTGTCACAATGAACACCTCAACAGCAAGCAATAAGAACTCAATGGATTGCTTTACATAATAAAATTTCTCCTCCATGTGATGTAAGTACAGAGAAAATAAACATACAGAAAAAAACTCTATTTAGCACACAAAATTAATTTTGAAAGGTTGTAAATATCTTTCATAAAAATTAGCTATTCTGAACAAAGTGGTCTTGAAGTTCAGGTTCATTATTTAAAGAAAGCAGCCTTCTCCAATGAGATTACAAGGCAAATGGGCCATATATTAAAATGAATTACTTAACTGAAGCAAATACAAAGTAAGAAAGACACTTCTCCAGTCATCACTCACCTGAGCTACATTACATAGTTCTAAACAATACATAGGATGGTTTATCTGCATTTGTGCAAATTCAAGAACTTATACAAGATCCTTTCATTAGCCTAGTGTGTCTTTGAAAGCTCATATTTTTAATATTCTGCCTCTTTCAGATTACTTCCAGTACCCATACAAAATGAAACATGGCCAAAAGGACACCAGATATTTATGATGATTGTTTTCACTTCTTTGAGATTACAAAGTTATTTGTTCTAGTCCTCAGCCTTGCAAAAAACACTAACATTTAGTAAATGTTTTTTTGAGGCACTGTGTTTTATGAAGACATGATACAGCCCTGGTTTGGGCTGTGCTGGCCACTAAAACAAAGAACAGGGGCTCTCTCTCTCCTTCAGACCAGGGAGAGCATTTCCCTTCAAAAGAAAGGAAAGAAAATTAGAGAGACAAACTTATGAACTGAAATTAACCCTTATTAATAAAATAGTAAGAAAAATAATAACAAAATATGTATTGAGCTTTCAAGTGCTGGGGAACTACCAGACTGCACTCAACAGCAGACCAGAGCTGAACACAGGAAATGGATTCAGAAAGAACTGGATCCACAAATCAGGACCAAAGGCAGACAGAGTCCTCCTCAGACACTGGCCACTGAAGAAAGAAGCTGACCCCTCCGATACCTCAGATTTTATACTGAGCATGATGTAGATGGGATGGAATACCCCTCTGGTCAGTTCAAAGACTATTGTCCCATTCACTCCTCCCTACTAGTCCAGCCCAACAGTCTTCTGCTTCTGACCCTCTAACTTGGCTCATAACAGAGTTGTCAACCTTGGTTGCTAATTAGTATAAGTAGAAGCCTGGCATACCATACCATCTGCTAGAAGCGGACACTGTCTGAAAAACACATAATTTATTTCAGAGTTTGGTGAGGCTTAGCTGAAAAGTAAAATTACTGAAAAGATAATTGCTTCTGTTTCAGCTCAAATCAGGACAGATAAATATCTGGAAATTCTCACATATTACACAGTTATTAAAACTGACTTGTATTTTTAATTATCCCTTTTCCTGTTTCCCCTGGGCTGTAACATTACAGAAGGGGGGGTGGGGAAGATTTAAAAACCTCTAATCATTTAATATCATTGTAGTACATGACTGGATAATAAGCACTAGAAAGGATTCAATTACAGTTATTTTTAGAAAACCTCAAGTCTTTTGAGTTGTTACATTTTTAATTCAAAAAATCACAGTAAAAATAAATAAAGAAGGATGAGGAGAAAAAACTAAGAGAAACAAAGACCCTTGGCTTTCCAATCAAAAACTCTCAGACACATCAAAACCTCTTATGAGGTCCTGTGCTTGGGTACACTTCTGCACAAATGACTGCTTACTGTCTTTAATTGCAATGTTCATTAATGTTCTGGAATAATATAATCTTAAATTTTTACGAATGCTCCTGTTAGAATTTTAAAATGAGAAAAGGGGATTCTTTACCTTCAGAATTATCTTTGAGGAAAAGTGTCTAAATATCACCTTATAGAAATGCAAGACGGTGACCTTCTTCTAATTAGGTTTTGAATAATTAGTGATGGCTGTACCCCATAGGAAGATACTTCATACCTGTTTCAATCTTAATGCTGATGTTTTATAATTTTGTACTAAGACATGAATTTCTGTAAGAAGTTACTAAAATGCCAAAAGAACATTTCAACAACATAAGGTGTTTTTTGGAAGGCAAAAGCACTAAGCAACCAGACTCAACTTTTGAAATAGTCTATAGAAACAGGATGAAGGTGACTTGCTATTCGCATTTTAGAGTGAATCAATAATCAAGGCTATGCTAAGCACTTTAGGGAAGGGTGAAATGAAGCTCAACCTCAAAGGATCTAAATACACATAGGAAAGAAAAGATAATTAATGAAAACCAAAATTGAAGTACAAAATATTGCACAGTCAGTCACATGTATATACCCTTACCTTGGTATAACCAAGCCTTTTATGCTTTTAGTTAATTCTTTTCAGTGTTACTTCTTCAAGCCCTGCCCAATAACCATCAAGACAATCTCCTAATGCAACTAAAATTTCACCACCTGCTGTGCAAGTGTTTAAATAGACAACCTCACAGCTAAATATTTCCAAAGGCCTGTTTTATACATTTTATAGAAGTAAAATGGACTTTGTATGGCTGCAATCGTAAGGCACTTAAAACATTCCTAATAATCAGTACAGACTGGATGTAGCCACCTAGCTACAAATCCATTGAGAACACAGAAGAATTTAAACACTATACCAGGGAAGTTAATAAGGAACATTACAAAGTGAGTGAGAAAATGAATAACACTCCTCAGAAAGCTCAAGACCTCTACAACTCTCCTGAGGCTTAAAGACTGACTCTCCTTAGGTTTGCAAGAGTAATTTCCATTTACCTATATTTTGTGCACTCTAAAACAAGGCAACAAAACATTGTACTCACAGTCCTGAAGCATTACAGTATCAGCTACGCATTTCCATGAAAAAAATATTTTCCATGAAGACACTAAAATATATGGCATACACTGCTGTCAACAACCCTTGCAACAATCTTTTACTGAATTTTCTTCTCATTCTTCTACCTCTTTGGAAGCAGAATATTATTACATTTATGCTATCAGATGCTTTCATCATTAATGTCTTTGAACATAAAACAATCAGAAGATTAATACCATGTTGTAAATCCCACATTGCAGGAAACAAAAGTCAAACTCATCCCTACTAAATAAAGTGCCAGCTTAATGTACAACATGTATTTGAATCCAATTCTTCAGAAAAATATATTTACTCTTTCATCAGCAAACATTTACAAACCTCCAGCCTCCAAATAAATTTAAAAAGAACCCGATAGAACAGCTATTAGTATGGCTGATGAGACTGAATTTACACATCTTTACAAAAATCTTCCAGTAAAATCAAATAATTTATTACTTAGTATCTGCATATTTATTCTGAGTTATTAGAGGAGTTCCAGCAACTCCCACATTCCATCAGAAATCTGAGCCATGATTTTTTTTTTTCCCCCAGAAAAAAAAATAAGGGGGAGGGATATCAAAGCTTTGGTTAGAGAAGTCTGTTACATTACTCCATCAAAAGCCCATCTACTAGAACTTCATAGAAATTGTAACAGATAAATGAAGATGCATCATTTACATACTTAAAATGAAGATCTTTGAAAGTAAAATGTGTTTCCACTATTCCTGTAGTTTTCACTCTCGTCCTCAGGACATCCTGCTGGGTTGGAATGTAGCTGGTCTGTGCTATCCTGTCCAAGTCGTTCAAGTAACTGGAGGTAAAAATAAATACTGCTTTCAGTTATTCAGAAAACTGTAATAAAATAACTACAAAGAATTACACAAGTTCTAGATCCTAGGTCCACTAATTGTATTGTGCTTGACTTACACAGAACAGGTTCCTCTAAGGTAAGGCAAAAGACAAGACAAATCATTTCCCTCAGTTTTTGAATGTTTTTTTGAAATACACTTTAGAGACACAAGACATTTCATCCTAGAAGTAAAAAAACTTGTGCAATTGGCTCTAGTACAAAATAATTTATTTTTAAAATCCTAAATTGCAAACATAGCTCTACATACTCCAAGTTTGTGCTGAACTCCATCATTGTAATCTATTATCACTTATTTTAAGCTGTAACAAAAGCCCCAAATTACCCTGGATCTGATAACAGGTATGAAAGATTCAACCCAATGTTTGGTCCAAAATTAATGTGTTTAAGAAAACACATTACACCTTTCTATTGAAAATTTCTAATTGTACACATTTAAAAAAAAAACCCCAAACTTTCATTCCCAAAATTCTTGCAATACAGGCAAAAAGCCTCAGTGTTTCTCAAAAGTGAACAAATCTTGCTTGTGCCTTTCCCACAGGAAATGGGGAAGGCACTGTGTTCTTCGAGTCTAACTAGAGGGTAGCAATTTTAAGGATACAATTGCAGGGCGAGAAGAACATTTGTCTTATAAAAAGCTAGTGTTACAGACATCTAAAACAACAGCATAGAACTGAGAAAGTTAGTAGAGGAAAGCAAGTGATCCTCCAAACGAAGCACTTCATATTGAAGCAAGTTTGTTTAGGTTCAACTTCTGAAGTCAAGAGACCAGGCACTGTGAGCTCAGCCATTTACCTCCTGTACCCTCAGAACTTCAACAAACAAGTAATAATCACACTGGAAGTATTAGTGTCACTTCAGTACAATTTGATTCCATTTCTGTTCATCCTGCAATTACATTACTCCAGCTGTTGTAACCTTACCTGGATATTATTTATAATTGTACCTATTGTAATACCTTATTTTATGGAAGGTGAAATTTAACTTCAAGCACTACAAAATCAATTCAGCTTTAAAAACCACCATGTAAGTCCATTATCACTGCTATGTCATTCTTTATCTTCTGATCCCTCCCTCTTCCTTGCTGACTTACCATTACTCGCATCCATTGCATCTTATTTCTCACACACTTGATTCCATGCTGTTTTATTTTTTAATAAACACCCCTGGCTTTGCTCAACCCATTTCTAACAGAGACTATAAATTAACAAAGAAATTGCAGCAATATTGAATGACAGAAGAAACTCTACTATGAAACCAGTATCCTTGGCAACACAGATTCACATCACACAATCAAATTTCCTGGACATGCTCAGATATTAACCAAGTTGTTTTTGCAAAAGAAATGCTATGCAAGATACCGCAGCATCTTAAAGAAATTTTTATCTTCATCAAGGGGATGACAGGTCAAAACATGATTGAAATTTGTAATCATACCACAGCTTTTCCTGTCTAACCCTGAAGGTTAGTTGCAGGATTTTGGACCAAGTGACAGACAGTACCCATGCCCAGAAACTTATCTACACAAAAGCAGGATTTCTCACAAGATGAGACTTCTGTTCCTCTAGCTAATACTTAGAAGACAGAGACTCTGTCACACAGTACTTACTAGGCAGCAGAGTCATTAAGCTGGTATTCTCTAGATCTGTTGAAACAAGCTTGGACTCCGCTGTCTTTCCACAATCTCTTAATAACTCCAGCAAGTTCTGCAGTCATAAATCCTTCTTCTGCTGCTCCAGCTAACACAAAGAGTTGTCGAGCATCATCCTTTAGGATGTAAACAGAGAGTGGAGAGACACACAATGAGAAATACATGGAAGTACTATCTCCTAAAAACTAAATTCAGCAAACTAACCTGTTGTCACTAAGCAATGTGAAGGAAAACAATTAGGCTTAGTTTTCTGCATACACACATTTTTCAGCAACAGAAAGATTAGTTAACCAAATCTCTCATTAACTGATAATGCTGCTGCTGATCAGTTTATAACTTGAACTAAGCTTCTACAAACCAAAGTAGTAATATTATTTTGTGCTCAAGTTAACCTTATTTATCAAGAACTACAAGCTGAGTAGAATGTTTAGAACACATCCTACAACCTTAAGAAATGCAGATGTATGTTGATTGACTGAAGAACACTTAAGCTTCAAAGAGCAAGCTTCCTTGAAAATGACAAATGATAGTTTTCTTCCCAAATGACACATCCAGACAGAACAGTTACAAATATCCATTAGCTTAATTTTTCTAGAGAAAAACTCTTCTTAGTGATGCAGTATCAAGCAAACATCAAGATCTTTAAGGTAGCAAATGCTGTATCATAAGACTATATATATACAGTAACTGCCTTTGAGAGACTAATAGAGCACAGGATGTTGATCCATCAGTGCACTGTAACAGGATTTGACCAGTTGGTTACCTTCATCCAATTTAAATAAGGAAGGAAATGTGAAAAAGGTTAACTTTACTGCAAGGTCTTGGAAAAAAGACACAAGCTGGGCAGAAGAAATAGATTCACATTAGTACTATCCTGTGGGAAGCTGCTTGACCTTGATTATTAGCTGTATGTGATCTAATGCCAAATTTGGTCATCTAGAAAAAAATCGACATATTTGTGGCTTGTAACTACTGCCCATGGCATGTACTCTTTGTCCAAAACTTAAAAAAAGGACAGACAATACTGGAAAGGAAGGGGAAAACAGAGGTTTAGGAACATCAGCTGGGAACTGAAAGGATTGCAATGCAGAGGATTAAAACAAGCAACATACAAGGTTATTTTCATGTAAGAGTTAAGTGTAGATATGGACATTAATCTCTAGAAAGAATTGCTTCTATCACCTTTGCTATTCACATAATAAGCTGTGAAAAAAATTCATATTTTCAGGATAACACAGAAAGTAGAGATTGTTCAGCTTTTTAAGAAGTACAAACATTGTAAGGGGTATGTTACCACTATACTCCCTTTTTTAAGTACAGCAAGTACATACAGGTGTTGCAAATTAGGTAGGAGCATGCAACAATCAAGTCCTATTATCACTATTAATCAATAATTTCCTTTAATTATACTGGAAAGGGACAGCTTCCTCTATTCCACTATTCTCATATCAGATTTCATAAATGGGATATTGTAAAATAACTAATCACCTAACTAATTACAGCAAATATTATATTCAGAAAGTGTTCTGTAGTCCTCTAAAGCACATTCACAAAATGCCTCTCAAAAGATAATTTCTACTTCAGTACTGAACATCCCAAAGGACACATGAAGATATACCAGTCTTGATAATGACCACTGTTGAAGCTTCTAGTTTTTAATCTGGGCTCCCTTCATTCCATACCTTAAAAAAAGAAAAAGCTCAACTCATTGTTCTGCCTTTAAGTTAAGAGATAAATAACAGCCTATGATTCTCTAAACAAGCTTATTCCATTTAATGCAAAACACAAATTCCCCATAGAAATACAAGGAAGAGAATCTGAATTGTAACAGTTTTCTCAGGAAGTAAAACTTTGAGCTACTTTTTTTGAAAACTTAAAAAATTTACAACAAAGCAGAATAAAATTTAAAAGGGTGCACTGTAGTAACTGAGTAATTATACTTGAAAAAAAAAAAAGCTAGACTGATGTATCACTCAAGGTCTGAATTCCTTTTTACATTTCTAAGTTGACTTTTTTTGGTAAAAATCTAGTACTGACACTCCACAGTGGTGTTGCTCTGAAAAAAAGAGCTTGGACCACCAAAATCTGCATAAGTGCAAAGGGATAGAAAAATGTTTTAAAATTATCCCAGCTAGAAGTTTACCTCATCATTTATACAGCTGTCTGAAGTCAAGAAACTCTGAAGTCTTCACACTGGTACCATATATAAAATGGTCCTCAAAAAACTGTGTTAGTCATTTTAGCTGCTAACACCTAAATTTACTCCTCCTCCGTTTTCTCTTACTATGCATTTAGTAACATGAGTCTACCATCTGCCTCTTTCCAACTGCCAGACTCCAGAGAGGACTTCATTGCGCAAATACTGAACTAATATGCAATAAGATACTGCTGCTGCCCTGAAAAACTTTGGTCTAAAGGGAAGGTAACAGCAACATAAGAACAAATGTAGAGAAAAAAAGATTTTGCTAGCTATATGTGAAGAGGTTTCAGGTAGAATTAACTTAAATATGAAAAAATTACTATCACAACTGCCAATCAGATCTAGATTTCATATACAGCTTCATGTCAAACTTAAATAATCTTACAAGCATGTCTTCCTTGTGACAACCACACACGATGTATGTCCCAAGGTGACTGAAAGCATATTACTTAATATTAATAAATTGCTTTATAAGCAATCAGTAAGATCTTGAACACAATGCCTTGTCATGAACATAGACCTCACATACAACTCATTTTTCAAGACCTTCCTCTTTTCCCAAACCACAATTCAACCTGAACACAGAATCACAGAATAGTTGGGGTTGGAAGGGACTTTAAAGATCATCTAGTTCCAACCCCCCTGCCATAGGCAGGGACACTTCCCACTACACCAGGTTGCTCGGTGCCTCGTCCAGCCTGGCCTTAAACACCTCCAGAGAAGGGGCATCCACAGCCTTTTGTAGGCAACATGTTCCAGACAGAAATAATAAACTTAATTATGACAGCAAAAAAACCCTTCCTTTAATCTTCCTTGTAGAGCATTGATAATACAGCTAGGTCCTGCTTCAAAAACTGTTTTCCATATAGAGTTTTCCATGTTCTGACATGGATTTATATGGGAAGAAAGTACAGGTACACATTCTGAACTGCAGCGCTACTGAAACTGACAACTTTGGTGATCAATTCCAGTGTCACAGCACAGAATGTGTTCTTGTAACCAGAGGACAAGGAAAAGCACTTAAACTAAGCATTCTACAAAAATCCAGAACCTCTAATATCCTGATGAGATGTAGATTCCATCAAGATCATCACAGGTAAGAGTATAGGGTTGGTATTAGAGAAAGAAGCCAAAAGAATCAATTCTGCAGACAAGCATCAACACATGGAGTGGCAAACAGAGCCAGAGATTTTTATGTAGGATGGAAGACAAAAGAAATGAAAAAGGTGCAGGTAAGCTAGGAAAAAGGTCTCCTATTACTAGGGAAAAAATCCTAATCCATATGGTATCAGGAAAAATAGGGAACACCAGGAGTAGGACTATCCCCATGCCTCTACTTTGAGTAAAATCAAGTCCTCCACATCGAAACAGGAGCAAACTCAGAGGCCAGAAGCCTTTTAGGCACCACTCTAGCTATGATATAATTGGGAAGTGTAGATAGTAACTACATGCCTACCTATTTAAGCTGTATTTTTTAAGGAACATAAAGATGCCTAACTTAAATGACTTACAGAACACAACAGCCCACAAGCCTCTTCAAATATAGAGACATGACTGCACAGTTAAAATGCTTTCCAAAAATTCTTTAAAACTTGGATGTTTATTTCTCCAAATTCAGATGGTATTTGGAGAATTGCACCTAAAAAACATTTGTCATGATGCAACCCAGAGTCATCTTGCCACATGAAGACCAATGGCATGCAGTTTTCCAACAAACTTTGTATCTGACAAAGAAAATTTTGGGATGCCAGGAGATTTTTTTTTTTTCAGGAAACAGTAACAGAAAACAATAAAATTAATGGATATTGCAGCTATCTATGTATGTATTCAATACTCACAGCCCTGGCTGGATCACCAAAGTCTATCTTCAACCTCCCCATTGCTCTAATGATAGCAATAATGGATTGAATGGTGTTACTGTAGACAACTGCTTTGTACTGTTTACATTCTTCTTCTGAATAACCAGCTTCATGGATAATCCTACGGCAGAGAAAAAAAAATAAATTCTCTATTCAAACAAAAGAAACACCTCTCTATCATAGTATTTCACCATACTTACTTCATTTGTTTGACAATTGTGCTTTTCCCTGATTCACCAGCTCCTGAAAAATAAATGTGAGAAAATTCATTAGAGTAGACTTTTACTGATCATTGAAAATACACTTAGTTTCAATACTTCCAATACCTAACCATAATAAAAATCTTCAATAGATCAAAGGATATTGGTTATAAATTAATTTTTAATTACAAAAACGTAAGTGCTGTAATTTTGAAAGAGAAGACATTTTAAGAAGAAATTATTTAGCTCTGAGAAGTCTGTTTTTCTTTTTACAGAAGTAAGCATAATTTTAATGCAGTCTGCTGGTCTTTCTGATGGAAATGAATAATCAATTGGTTAACTTCAGATGCATCTGAAGCTCAATTCCTCAACTACCTTTTTTATCAACACCTAAGTACTGTATTAATAGTCCTCAGTGTAACAAATTAATCTCCTCAAACTCTTCAGGTACTAGTCCTTGTAACCAGCTTTTGGATCTTGGAAGAATAAACCAACGCAGTCAGTTTTGTTGGAACAGATTGCGTGAGGCTTGCCAAACATGCTGATACAATTTTTAATCTTAAAAAAAATTTAAGAAAAAAGTATGCTATGCTAAAATATAAAGCTTACTAAACTAGTTGGTATGTCTCTCAGCAGACTGGAGGGAAAAAAAAGGCATTTTTTTCTGTCTCAAGGACCTTGGCTTACTTTACTTCCACTTTTAGTCTGCTTCTTTCTCTCTTCTAGAGCTGTGACCTAGTCCCCTCAGACAGCACATTCCTACTTTGTGACTTGTGCTGAATTCTCCCTTTTGCATGTCCTCATTCTCAATATGGTTTTGCAGACGCAACTATAAGCTGCATTAATGCAAAAAGATAACCAGTTGTCCAATTCCAATTCTTCAGATATCACTGTAACTGCAGGAAGTCACTGATGAATGGGAATCCGAGGCATTGTCACCATCACCTTCATACCAACTCCACAGCAAATACTCCCGGAAGTCATTTCCAGGCACACAAATGAAAAGGTGTGCCTTCTCATTCAACTAGGAATTGCCATCACATTTTAAAAGTGCAAACTGTCTGACTTGATAACTTGTCATGAGAAAACAGCTGGTTTTGGGAATGAAGGACACCAATAGATGTCACTTACTCTGAAAATGCCTCTGATTCCACCTACATAGCATTCTCGTATCAAATTGCATAAATATCAACTTAAGGTTCCTGAAAATCTGTCTAGACTATCAGATTTAAAGGCTTGTGGTCAGGGTTTAAAATCTAATTGGAAACCAGTTAGAAACCCAATCTCCAGACTGATACTGGGCCAACATCTTCTGCAATCACCCAACAGCTAGGATGCATTCACATCAAGTTTGCAGGTGACATCAGCCTGAGAAATTAAGTATTCACAACACTGGAGAACAGAAGTGCTATTCAGATGGAGGTCCTCAACATGCTAGCAAACTGAACTAAAAGGAATTGCATATCAGTGAACAGAGATAAATGTGAAGTCCTGATAGTGGCACACCTGTACAATAGCACACACTTGGGTACTAGCAGATTAGGCCCAATGGAAAACAACGGAGGGAATCAACATGGAGAGCAAGTGGTGTTCCCTTAAGGCTAAAAAAGTCAACCACATATAAGGCTGCTACAGTGGGTCTAGCTAGGATGGAGTTGTGGATGCCCCTTTCCTTTGAATTGTTCAAGGCCAGCCCAGTGGAAGGTGTCCCACCCAGAGCAGAGGAGTTGAAGCTTGATCTTTAAGTTTCCTTCTAACCCATCCGATGACTTTTCACAGCATCCCATACAGTGCTATGCTTTGGATCTGTGGCTAAACCAGTGTTGATAATTGGTGTTTTTGCTACTGCTGAAAAGCAAATTTGCATCAAGTCTTTTTTCCACTCTGTCACTACCCTCAGTGAATAGACTGGGGGTGGACAAGAGATCCAGAAGGGACACAGCGAGGACAACTAACTCAAGCTGACCAAAGAGATATTTCATACCACACCATGCTGTGCTCACTGAAAGGTAAGGACTAAGGAAAAAGGGTAGGCATTTGTTGTTATGGTGTTTGACTTCCCATACAACTACTATCCATGGTTAAGAGTCTGCTTTCCAATAACTTCCCAGTGGGAAGCAGAGAATCAATTATTCTTTTTGCTTTGCTTCTGTGTGCAAGCTTTCACTTTCCATATTAAAAGTTCATTATCTTGATCCATGAGTCTTCTCAACTTTCTTTTATTTTCTCTTTATCTCAAGGGAGAGGACAGTGATCAAGCAGCTGTGTGTGCTTGAACTCAATCCAGACATCTACTTGTACACTGGCAAAACTCAGTCAGCATTCACAATGATGCATGTAACTGAGTACTGTATAGTGTTCCCCTCCTCAGCAGTTAGTAAAAAACATACTGGTAAAATAGACAAAAACCAGTAGGTCATATAGTTGCTTAGGGGGCTGGTGCTCATGGCAGACAAGAAAAAGCTACACAGAAAAGTTTTTTAATCCTGAAAAGAATATGGAGTTGGGGCAGGCTTTGTGTCTAATTGTTGTCCTCTCCATAAAACAACACCTTTGTCTAACTGAGTAGGTCGGTGTCAGGGCTAGTCACAGTATTAAAATTTAATTGTTTTGTAATACTGTCTCTACTCCCTTTTTCCTCAAGTCAGATACGCACATTTCTCTCTGGTGTCAGAATTCACTTGTATCAAATCCCTAAAATTCTCACGAAATTCCTCTTAGTAACATGACTACAAACACTCACAAAACAAAGAATTCATCACAGAGTACTTAACATTGACACTGAGTTCTTGGAAGATTATTTCCCCCTGTTTTATATTTCATGGAAAACAGAAACAGTCATGCTCATTTTTGGGTCTTTTTAACTGCATGATAAAATGCCTGCAGCTTGGCAAATAATCTTTGCACAGTATGTATGAAAATAACATCTTATTCATTGTCCCATACTGAAAGGAGATTCATTAGTTTTACACTCCTGAATCAGAGTTCAGCCAGGTTTCCTGACGGATGTAACATTTCCTCTTAGTGTGACTAAGTTGTCCATACAGCAAAATGAGAACTAGCTCAGTTTTAGAAAGTTTTAGACAGCAGCAGGCAGTATTACATATTTCATGTGACAGCTGCATAAAAAATGTCAGAGTTAACTGTACTGTTATAACAAATCCCTATCCAAATTTAGACAGACTTGATTGCATATTCCTCAATCATCTAGTAAAGGATGCTATTTATTGCCTACTACTTAAGTGTGATGCTTAATTTCAGCTTCCTAACTGCCAGTAATTTGCACAGAGAGCCTTACTGGCTCAGTTACTATTTATGTGCAACAAAGAAAATAATAAAAAGACATGGCAGTTCTGATCAGACTAGACAAACAGCAAGTTTTGAATTCAAAAGAGTGACTGGGCTTCCTGTTTATTCTCATTTTAAATGAAAGCCTGCATTGATAGGTCACCACTTTGATAAACAAAGTTGCAATAAATTATTAATATTTTCATCTGTCTTGTACACTTTACATCCTTCACACAATCCTCACACAGCCCAAGAAAAATCCAATTTAAAGCACAGAATTTTAAAACCTCTGTTTACATGATTCAGTAGAAGAGTAACACTTGTCACACCTTCTCTTCCAGAATGATTCCTTATTTGAATTTCCATTGTGTGGAGGGCAAAATATGTTTACCTTAATCAGCCCAATTTAACACTGGCAATAGCACATTTTCCCACAGATTCTACTGGAGGGTCTTCTGGCTTCATTAAGTTTAGTAACCAGCCTCTACCTCCACCTGTCAGTATATCCACAGCTAGACCTTGCTGCACAAAGTGGTTATTTGCCTGGATGCAGGAGGAGTTATGACAACATTCAGTGAATTCATATCTAGCGCCTAAAACAAGGCCTGTGACTAGCCCTGATGATCCATCAATGGTACAGTTAATGTGAAGTTCAGCTAAATAAGAGGAACTAAATTTGCATTATATTTCTTTCAGACAGCTTTCGACATTGTAAATGGACAGAAAAATCAAAGTGTCTGTAAAAAAACCCAAAAAAACCAAAACCACCCTCTATTTAACAGACAAATCTCATGGCTAGTACTTTGAAGGAACTGAGAAGGCCTAGCAAAACTCGGGTTAAACAGCATCTGATTCTCCAATCTGCTATTCAACCAGTTGTACACGACCTTACTAAAAAATACTAAAAAGAAGGAATCAGTTGTACTTCGTGATATTAAGGGTCTTCTTCAACCTACTACATGGTTCTGTTTCTATGACTAGCTACTATGAAATTGTAGCAAACACCACTTTAGAAAGATTCAATATTCTTTTACTTTCCAAACTGAGTAGGTCTCTGTTTAAAAAGACTTTAAATCAGTATTTATAATTCAATTAAAAAACAAGAGGTCAACAAAAAACATTACTGTAAACTACTCATAGTGTCTCATGATTCATTATCCCACACACGTCCACATAGCAAACATTCCAGAACTACAAATTTCTACAAATGTTTTATGCACCCAAGCAGAGAAATTACTGTTTGCAAGGGCTAAGGTCTTAATAGTAACATTTCTAACTTGTGAAGCATTTGCCAATTGCCTGCTGAAGAAACTAAAGTAGTACCAAAATAAAAAGCAATGCAAACTTCAAGTGGATAGAATCCATCCTTGAAGGAAATCGACTCACAATAGCACAAACTCCTAACAGCATAAATAAACCTCCTGCAATACTAACACAGAAAACCAACCTGTAGTCTAAATTTTAGGGAAAAATAAGAGATAAAAATGGAGAAATGGAACAGGGCTGGCTTTGAACCACCAATAAAGACAAAGGAATAGAATCCACAAAGATGTTTACTGGGGAACTGCGGGATTCACCTACTGTGAAGCCCTCTGTCCACAACCCCTTATCTAATCTTCCCTCACATCCTAGTATTTCATAGTGAGATGAAAGGTTCGTGTTCCTCAGATGTCACTGCTCATACCACAAGTTAAATGCCCAATGTTTACTGGTCCCTGTATGGGGCCAGTAATCTCTTAGAAGAGCACATGGCAAGATGACAGGTCAGAAATGCAATCTCTTAAATCACCTCGTGACTCATTACCAGATATGAGGTTAAATTTTAATTCAAGATGTAAATCTGTTACTATATTCAAAATACACCAATGCTTGTACAGAAACCTCACAAAGAGTGGAAATTTGCTTCTACACATCCACTCTCTGACATGAGCATCCACATTGCTACATGCTCATGAAAAATTTTATCTTGTGTCCCCACTCCCCCTTTTTAAGTCATGTAGCATCTATGCTTCTTACTCACAACTATCTTTTTTTCTTCTAATTCTAGGGCAGCTGCTGCCACTGACAGTTTATTTTCCCTCTTCCTTTCCCAACCAAAGACTGACAGTACTCAGTACTTATAAGGTGGCATTAGACTTGGAACGTCTATAGCTACTGAAATTTGAACATGCCAGGAAACCTTTGATGAGTTAACAAAGAAGCTGTCTGAATAATATCTGGCAGAAAATATTTTGGTAACTTAGCCATGTAGTAATGCTGTATGAAACCCAGATTACATCATCAGTTGAAACCACAGGAGTGACAGATTCTAAAACTGTGACACTCACTTCAGATAGAAGATGTGACATAATTCTCAGGGTTTCAGTAGTTGTATGCTGGCTTAGTTCTATAGAAGTAGCACTATTTAAATAAATAAGCTGCTGTCACTTTTGTAAACTCCCAAACAAATCAAGAACTGATTAAAATTAATTATTTTTTCCCCTAGGCCTTCACACTCACTCTTAGGAAATGCTTTAAATAAATGGCATACAACAAAATAATCAATATTAAAGAAAACCATTCCTATTATAGGACATCACCTCAAGAAGCAATTGCACATTAGCATCTTGTGTGTTTGTTCAGGTCTAGATGTCAAATAAAATATTTCAAGTTTCTTAGATACTTAGGCTATTACTACAGCAAACACAGAAGCAAGTGACAAAGTCTGTATGACTTTGTTTACTATTAAACTATGTTATCTGCAGTATAACATCTGGAACATAGCGAATTCTTCTGAAAAATATAAAAGCTTATGGTGAAATGAGCACATGCTCCATATTGCAAACCTAAACGTAACATCTATTCACATCTTTATCTACAGAAGTATGAACTGAGTTTCCAGCTATATCATATTTTCTATTAGTGCTTCATATTTTTTAATGACAGAAGTTTATGAAATCTTAATTTTTGCACAGAAGTTGATACATATCATACATAGACCCCTTATCACAACTACTTTATTACTTGTAATTTTACATAAACCACACTTGGATGCAAGATGCTTTTGAATACTAATTACATCTATCTCCTTAAAACTGCACATATTCATAGTCTTCAACTATTCAAAATTACTGGCTGCACAGTTACTCTTTTACAGAAAGAGCCCTTCTACAATTATGGGGATCACACCATAACCATATTGTAGATTTATTGCCCCAAAACAGAGGGGAGCACCAGTACAACCCCAAGTGCCAGATTTCAGAAACTCTGTGAAACATTCAAAAGGAAATCTGGTACCTCAGAATTTAATCTACTTTATAAAAGATATTTCTGTTGAAAACATTCAAAAAGACCTCTTAAGAACAGTGTCACTGCCTTACGGAGGAACAGCACTATTGCACTTTACCATCTGAATAATTTTCTTCAATTAAGACACAGACATAACTTCCCTCACATGAGGTGCCAAACCCAGCAGGACTGGATACTTGAAAGGTCTGGAAACAAACCTCTTGCTTATACCAGATATTAAATATCAGAATGGATGCACACAAAGAGATAGATGAAAAACATATAGTAATTCTGCTTGCTGCCTGATAACTACATGTCACACCACCCCAGTGCTTAAAACATTTGTGGCTCCAGGTTTATCTAAAGGGTCAATGGTGACAGTAGCTTGATAAATATGTTACCTACTGACTATAAAAGATTTGGGAATCTCCTCTAAATTCAAACTCCAGAAACTTAGTGTTTATGATGGATCTCCACTAATAGCAAATAACTGATCTTCCCTTAAAAAAATAAATGAGCTTCAAATTTATTACTGAAAAAAAAAAAGGTTATCTTCTTCCACACGTAGTAGTACACTCAGACACAATCACTACATAACATGAAATCACAGTATGAAAGAACATAAAGACGTTCTAGAACATGAGTTTCGGTAGATACTGTACATGACCACACCAAACAAGATAATGCTAAGTGCTCTGACAGACAGAATCACCTCCTTTGATTTTATGATGTTTACCGAGACAGTTACTGTCAAGTTCTGCCAACAGAGTACATCATCCCTCATCCTGACCTCTAAATATACACCTAATAAACCTCTAGAAATCCTAAGTGCCCTGACATTTTTCTTGACAGTGTGGTTGGCCTTCGTGGCCTTTTACTTTTCATTAAGCTATAAATATGGTGTGCAGAGATGGCAGGTTCATTGACCAAGATATCAGAGAGAACTTCTACTACTAAGCAGAACATCATTAATCACTATCAAAGCTACCTTACAAAAAATTACTCACTGCAATAAAGGCATACTACATGCAGATTATTCTGGTGGAGAGATAAAACAAAAGAACCCAGAATTCACAGCAGATTTTTATCCACATGCAATTTAGATCAGCAACACTGTTGTAGTCTGTACAACTGTGAGAGATCCAACTGCCACCACTACTAGCTGTACAAACAGCTGGGAAAACCAGAAAGTGAGGTCCACCCATTCATCATAAAATAGATTAAAAATCTCTCACGTAAACCTCGACTGATTTTATTCAAAGCTCTACTTGACATGCAACAAGGCATTATTCACAAATGAGAAATAGATATTGCTTAAGTCTGTCAAAGGGTAAACGTAATTATATTACAAGTTATTCCATTATTGGGAAAATAAAGTAATAAACTTTAGTTCACAAATTGTCAGCCTTCATCCATGTCTAACTTGAGAGTATTTTTCATCTTTCAGCTTGAGAAGTAAGATCCACAGAAATAAGAATAAGCATATTGACAGCTCACTACAAAAAGGTCTCCACCTCTAAAAAATAGTAAGGACTAACAAAGTGATACAGATTGAAATGTTTACGAGAAGGACTGAACTACCCAGATTGACCTTTCTCAAAAGCAAATATTTTCAGAAGTTTTATTTGTGTATTAAGCAGGAAAGAAAAAGCATGTGCTCACTCACACATATTCCTGTTACATGTACAAGCATTTTCCCACAGAAAGTTACCTACAGGCAGAATATAATTTGTGGTTAACAGTATTAAAATAAAAATCTGGCTTTTGTGCTGTTGTCGGTTAAACAGCCCATACATTTAACTAGTCTCAAATTAAAGTGAGAGAGCTTTGAAGTATGTAAATATTACAACCCATTTAATCAGACAGTTGCACTTAACAAGCCCAGAAGAAAGAGTAAGACATACACCTATAGAAATAGCAGCTTGTTAGGCCTTAAACAAGTATGCTGTCAAAGTGCAATCTAATCCCAAAAGACCCTAAATTCCAAAACAGCAGACTGACAATAACTCAAGTAGTTAGTCTCTTACCTAGGAATTAAATGACAGCCTTTGCTAGCAAATACTAAGGCACTAAAGCATATTAAAAATTGTCTATGTCTTTAAGAGCTTTAGAAAGCATATAATGGTTTTGCTAAGACTTTAATGGATTTATTAAGGATCAGTAACTGAACCTGCATGCAGTTGAGAAATCCACTTTCACAATGCTTGAGGAAATACTTAATATAAGAAGACGACAGACAGCACCTAAATAAGACTTAGCAACTTTCAGTCCACTCTTAAGACAGTGGATTACTGGTGGATTCTGAAATCAATGAGCATTCAAAATAAAATCTAGAAATACTCAAAACAATGGTAATGTTTACTTAGTTTTTGCTGTGGCAAGACATTAATCTCCAGTAACAGTTCAGTTTCAAAACTACATTCCAATACTCTATTCATGCTGTATTATGTTTGTAATATTAGTACAGCTTCACTGTTTTAACATGAGATTGTCTCCATTCTTATCCCTACTGCTTGGACACCGAGCTGGCAGTTGTGCCACCTGTCCACTATTACCCTGCAAAGTGTTAGGTAGAACAGGATTCTTCCTAGTCAAGCCTATGACCTGCTAAACTTAGGAGAGCATCCAGATAAACCAGGTCTGAGACTCCTTGAATTTGGAACGGAAACAGACTCCTACCTTGATTTTTTGAACTTGTACACTAATGAACACACTTCTTGAAAAAGCCTGGTTGCTATCTCCTATTCTAGCAACGAGCTTTTAAAACAAGGTTTTGAATAAGGTTTAAGATACCTTCAAATTGGACCCTGAAGGTGAACACAATTTCTCATTATTCCTAAACCAATTATTCTACAGCAAACTGTGACATAAGAATACAGAAAGAGTCCTACTTTGTACCCATGTCCCCATCTACCCACTACTATATGTTTCCAGTACTCCACATGCATAAGCCATGTAGACCTAGCTCCTCATCATGCTTTTACTCTGGTCCTCAGTTAAACCAGCCAATCTAGCAGCAAAAAGTTAAGCCAGAACTGTCAAACAGACAGTTAAACTAGCACCAAACTGAATTAAGCCAAAACCATTCAGGCAGAGGCTGTGAGAGCACTCTCCTTTTCAGCAACATTGAGTTTCTATAACATCTCAACTGCTTTTATCACTTCAGTATCAGACAACATGCATTGCTTATTTCCAGGATCCTGATGTGGATTTAGAAAATAAGAAACTCTTGAGTTTTACTGGATAATTGCTAAAAACAACACAGAGATTCAGAACATCCTTATGATAGTTATGGGTAACAACTTGTATTATGAACCAAAAACTACAACAGATTCATTCATGTGAAAATCAACATATAGCTGTATCCAAGACATCATTATATCCACTTTGCAAAGGGAAGAAGGGATACAGATAGCCATTTGATTCTAACAGTATTTTCATTTCAATAAACAAACCACATTAAATTCTACCAGACACTTAAGAAATATAAATCTGTTTCACAGCTTCAAAAGCAATTTTCATTACAGTACCTTGATTTTTTTTTAAAGCTATCTGTTTATAGCAATGATTGTGAAGACTTGCTGTCCATTCTAGTTGCTTAGATACTGTTATACTTCACTAAAAATTTAATCAGGTACCTTTGCAAAGTACATTACGTACTTCAAATTTAATACTACACTTCTAAAAAGCATATATGAAAATGCAACAGTGTACAGTTTGTTTTGTAAACTGAAGCACCACTGATTCTTTCAAATACATAGCTTCACAAAAAGTATTTTCTCATTTCAGTATCAGTTTAGATATAATATTGCAGTTTACATGCATCTCTAAATACAAATAGCTGGCAGCCAATACAAACATCAGATATATGTCAACACTACGTGATTTATTAACAGGAAATTGTTATTTAGAGCTTCAATGACCCTTCAACTATTAAAGCCAGTAAAGGAAACCAAACTGTGTGTCTATCATATGCTTAACCACGTATCTCCTATTTACAGAGTTTGCTCTTGAATGCTCTATATTAATTACTCCTATCAGTTGAAGTCCTGAAAGAACTGCCTCAACAAAAATTTTAATAAGATGACATAGAAATATGTCAGCAAAATCAAGCAAAGTCAGAATTTTATCTGAACAGGCAATATACTTTCAAAAGAAGGAATAAAGTATACGGTATCAGTGGTACCAGGTGATTTTTAGGACAATTTGCTGGGACAGCATAAACAGATACATGACACTGCCCCTCCTGTTGCATTTTCAAGGTCTTGATAACTCCAGTGATTTTGAAACTAGCTCCATAGCTTTGCAATTATCAAAAGCAGAGCCATGGTAATGGAAAACATCTTCCAAACACGGATAATTAGTCTATGACATAACAGTCCTTTATTTCCCTCGATTCTCATTAAGAAATCTGATTGTCTTGTCCGCTCCTACACAATGGACAAGGAGAATATGTCTAGCATTAAGAAAATTACAAGTTCAAATCTTTTCTTGGAAAAGCATACATTCCTAGAACACAAAATCATCTGAGCAAAAAGTCATTTTGCCTTAACCATCTAACAAATTTCAGTATCTTAACTGTCCTTCCGTTCAGAAATTGAACAAAGATGAGCCATTTCAAAAACTGCCTGTCTGAACATTGCTCCCACAGCTTCTTGGTCTGACAGGATCACTTGCTCTGACAAAAGCACTTGCTTTTGGAGTTGCTCTCTATATACCGTAACAACTTAAATATCTTTTAGACACAGAATCTCCCAAGTGAAGCAACGGAGTTTCATTTACAGAGTAACAAAGCCTGAGGTAACAGTAGGACACTGAGCAAACAAGGGTAATAAATAGAACAACTGACCTCAGTAAAGCCAGACAATGACTAAGACTCAACCTCAGAGTAGCAAGTTTTCATCAATACGAGCTCTCCTATACAGATAATGGAAAAAACTTAATAGCTCATTATCAAGTTAATTCAGAACTTTGACATTTCCAGGAAATAAAAGCTTCACACTTAACAGAGTATCTTAAATGTTTCTTCTCTCTTCTCTACTTCCAGTTTTCTACCTTGACATTTATCAGATTTGCATATTACAGGAAATGCTGCAGACATCCGTCCAGCCCAGCAGCAAAACTGACTTCAGAATTTTATGCCAATGAATATATTTCAGAAAATTCAGGCTTAAAGGTGTGCCAACTATTCAAGTGCCTCTTCTTACAGGATCAAAACTACTACTGGGTAAAACATGAGAGCAAAGAAACAATCCACTCGGCTAATATGGTCATATAAGTCAGCACATAAATGTGCTCTTTACAGCACAAAGCCTGAGTTCAAATTGTACCAACACAAATGTGGGAGGAGCTAAACTGTAAACTTCAGTTCTGAAGCGAGTTAAAAATAATTTCACAAAAGGAGGTTAGCTTAAATACATCATCATTTCAGGGCTTTTAGGTCTCCAATCAGGGAAGCATTTTATAATTTTTTAAAGACAATTTGAAGGAAAGTCATCTTAAGCTTAAAATGTTTGTTAAGTCTTAAAATAAAAAAAAAAAAAACTTAACCATACTTTTTAATTGTGAAACAAAAAATTTGCCAATATTAGTAGCATAAGAAAGCATACAGATGTTTAGTCCCTTCTAAAATGAGCATCAATGTAATTTTTCTCCTAACTTATTTATACCAATTTTCCCTAATTTTTCCCCATATATTTCCATGGCACAATCACAAATGGTGATTTTATAAAGAAACTTCCAAAAAAAAAAAACCACCCAAGATTTAAAATAACCCATCAGATGACCTGAAATCAGTAAAGATAATCTGTTTTATACTCACATTTAAGATCATCATTATGATGTAAACTATTACACCAACTTACAAATAAAAAAAGGCAATCATAAAACAACTATGGTCAAATAGCTGTACTTTCTGTACATTCATGAGTCTCTCTCCATTAAGAGGGACTATTACACTATGTAAGCCTAGTAACTTTGACATGGTTCTTCTAAATTATGGTTCTATTTAGTACAAAGGGTTGAAGATAATTGACTTAACTACAATGTCAGGTACAAAAGTCCATAAATATAAATTCTGATTGCCGTGGTCCAAGGGTACCATACTGAAATACAAGACAGCTCCTGGTTCAGAACTCATGCTAAATCTAAACAGATGGGTCAGAGGAACAGGGGGGAGTGGTAAGACAAACCAGACAAGCCCCCTGAAAAAAAAAAAATAAAAAAATCAACAAACCCAAACACAACACTTAACATTAAAGACTTATTTTAGATATCACAAAACAGCTTTTAAATAAAAGGTAAAATCTGTAAATATCTATAGACAGTTGTCTCTGACGGTGACAGGAAATATTTTGACAGAAATGTTTCAGGCTAGGCTGGCATAATTTACAAAGCTGAGGTCAACATCTCTGGAACATGCAATGCTCGTTTGCGAGAAAAAAGGCTATCTTGAGAGCTCCCATCAGTTCAAACAGGCTTTTTGTCTGCAATTGTGGAGAAAGAGAATGCTATGAGGGAAAGGCAAAAGAAGTAACAGCACAAATGTATTTCTCCAGTCCAACATGCAGTCAGGTCTGGAGGAAGGCAGGTATTGCTGTTGAAAAGATGAGTATGCATGCAGAGTGAGTTGACTAAGCAGACAGAAAGATGCAGGTCTATAACAAAAGAAAAGCAGCCAGAAAAAGACGACCAACTGAATAGAATTATTCCATCTACTGTCTTAAGTAACAGAAAGAACTGCAATGGGAAAGACAAAGACCAGTACTCTGTCTTAAGTTAAAAGCTAGGTATCTTTAAGAACATGACACTGTTCCAGTATGACCTACCTATTCAGGAATGAAAAAGCAGCTTGGTTGGTTTTAGGTATAAAGGTATCCAGAGAACTTAAACCTACAAACATGATTATCCAGAAAGAAGACAGATAGCAACAGTTGTCAAATACATGGTCTATGACCTCCTGGAATCCAGGCTTCACTACTAAACATTTAAGACATACCTATTGCCTTTTTCATTCAAGACACTAAGAATCTCTAGGCTGAATTTGCTATATTAGGTGAAGAATGTGATAATCCACAAGACAAAGCACTAATCTTCCAAACTCATGCTGCCAGTTTGAATATATTCATAAAACCTGATGAGTTAACCTCATACCAGAAGGCTTTCTACTAAATGAGGTACTGCCTGCTCTCCTGCAGTTGGCTCAAGTTCAGTCTTATGTGCTTCAGCTAATTCAACAGAAATGTACTTGCAAATCCACACCTGATCTGGATCACATGCATATTAATGCAGCACAGAGATAGGTCACACAGAACCACTATCTCACAACATGAATATAATGAGTAGAATACACAAGTAGAATTATATTCATTCTGTAAACATGACTGCAATTTTTATCTGTCAAACACTAAAAGTTAAGATGAGGAACCATGCAAGAGGAAAACAACTTGGATTTAATGCTTTCTCTACTTGGAAAGCAGCCGAAATACACATTGCTTCACAAAAAGCTCACTCACGCTTTATCTCTAAGAAACAACAGTAACAAACAATGCATTAAAACAAAATATTAAACAATAAGGAAACAAGTTTAGGAACTGTCTAGTTGACACAAGCATCAAAGTGCTTAAGGAACTTCCCTATGGTAAATTATTAGTGTTGGACAACTTACAAGACTGTGCTCACATTTTCTGCTGTTTTCTCATGAAATTTAAGTATTTCTTTGTAAGACATGGATTGAAAATAATTTAAAGAAATCCACTAATTTAATTATTTTGAAGAATAAAACAAGTATACACAAGTACTTCCCATTTGGCTTTCAAACTGCATGTTTAAATTCAAGTTACTTCTCATAATGAGGATGCCACTCAGAAATTTTCCAGAAAAGGCTGGGATAGCACACTGAAGTCCACAGAATTCCAAGGTTTAAACTTTGTTATACATAGATAACATTCAGAATCAAGATATTTTATTCCAAGATCTGATGCAGATTTGTACAAATTTCATCACAATATACATGTGATGAAACAAGGTGTGTTATCCAGGCCAACAGTATTTTGCATAACATAATAATGTTTGCTTCTCCCTAGAGACAGGACAACAAAATATAAACTTAACATGCAATATTATTCACAAATTCATGGTTGAGATACAGCAACATCACATTTGGCTCTTAATTAAATCACTGCAATTTCCTGTTTAAGAAAAATAACTTCAGAAAAAGCATATAAATTAAATTTACAGGCTAGAAATAGACCAATGACTGATTTTATAAACACATCACAAGACACAACTTCACCTGTCCTACGTGACCACCATAACAGATAAGCCCAAATTTACAGACTTAATGAAAACATCATTTTGTGGACATTTGTGGCCTAATATTACTGGAAGAAGAGGCCTGAAATCATCTCACTTTGGGAACAGTAATGGTAGCAATTGCTCTGGCCTGGGCCTGAAGGACTCCAGGCCAGCAAGAGAGCTCCCATAGCACAAGAGAACAGGACACATGCCACTGAGTTGACTCCAGTGGGAACCCAACTTAAATACCTGCCAGAAAAGATGAGGCTGCCCCCATCCCTGGAATTGTTCAAGGCCAGCAAAAAGTACTCTCCTGGAAGATGTCCCTGCCCAGGGCAGGGGGGGTTGGAACTAGGTGATCTTTGAGGTCTCTTCCAATCCAAAACATTCCATGATCTTCTCTCAGTAGAGTGTTTTAACTTAAGATTCAATAGGGTTCTCCAGCCAACACGCAAAAATACAGTTTTTATAGAGGCTGGAATAAACCTATCTTATTGCGTTAATAGGTACACAGCTACATGCTCTTTTTTAACATAAGCAAGGTATTTTAGATGCTTCTCACACATCACAATTTCCTGGCAGCAGACCACAAATTGTACTTTTCCTGTTATTTTGGTATCCTTAACAGAATGAGCCCATAAATAGATGTAGGAGTACAACCGAGTAGATGATAAAACTATGACATATGGGCTGAACAAGCAATTGGGAAAGGAAGAAAAAAATTACTGTAGTGGAAGTAACTCTTAATGGTTTTGCCATCAAAGAACCATTTGCTTAACATTTAAGGTATCTCAGAGAGCTGCAACAAAAAGTAACAGAAAAACTGTAATTGCAAGACATGTGAAAAACAAATATGCATTCATAGCTGTATATGAAAAACCATCACTGAGCTCAGTAAACATTTATTTTTTAAAAAATGAAACAAATTTTTCCTACTGATTCAAACACTGGCCCTAAAAAAAGCTAGACAGCTGGTTTTCATATACCTTTTCAGTAGAGGAGGGGGAAAGATCAATCTAAGCTACTCTGCTCAGAACACAGAAAACATGTGTATTTCAACATTTTTTCTGTATTTTAATATTTCATGAGATTACTGCAAAAAAAACCACTGTCCACAAATCTTTTTCTGTATCTAAACAACAGAATTTCTATAAGTTGAAAATAAAAGCTCACAACACGTGACTTTGTATGCAAGAGTATTAAACAACTGAAAATAATTGACAAAATTCAGTAAAAGCATCCTCACATATCTGTGAGCCTTATCTGTATTCACAGAATACGATGAAAAAATATGAGTACCAAACTACATGCACAAAAAGTTCAATAGAGAACATCAAAATACTGAAAAATCATTTTAAATTACCAGAAGACACAAACCACTGCTTTGCCATCTTGGAAAGAAATAACACCTTCTGCAATATTACTATTGACTACATACATACAAAATCTGACGATTCCAAGAGTGTACAGGACTACATACAGTTAACTAAAAGACTAACACTTCAAGGAAAGCAAATTAAAAAGAAAAGCTTCTGTTTCTCATGCAAGCAAAATTTTAAATGCATTAACACATTTTAGGATCTCTGTTTTTCCCACAATAGTTTTGTTTCATCTCTTCATCTACACATTAAAGTCCTTCAGTTTCCTATACATTTCTAGAGGTATTTTAGAATTTTGCAACAGAAACAAGTCATTTAAGAGACCTACTAGAGTGTCTGCGCACTCTGCTAACAACCTAGCAAAACCAATGTCAACGGGAGTGAGAAAATAGGCAATCGATTAAAGTTCATCTGAAACCATATCTCTGGGATGGGAAGGGCAGCAGGAGGAAAACTGCAAATCAAACAGCCTTTTAACTCTGAATTAGAAGGATTCAATCTGTTTTTGCAATACAGCATACACTACAAAACTCCCCACAACGCTGACACCATGCAAATCTTGCAGCATTCAAGGGTCTACAAACTGTGTAATAGTTTTAGTCCTGAGCAAAGGTGTATAATTAAAACTCTTTGTTTCCTTTTTGCTTGTATAGTATTTCTTTAAAATGTCATTTCACTTAGAGCTACCTAAAAGCACATCACTTAAAATACAAAGAAAATGACAGCTTTAAAGTGCCTGTAAGCAAGACTGAAGAACATAAGATAGCATATTATGTGAGTCACTATACAGAATCACAGAATAGTTCGGGTTGGAAGGGACCTTAAAGATCATCGAGTTCCACCCCCCCTGCCATAAGCAGGGACACCTCCCACTACATCAGGCTGCTCAGGGCCTTGTACAGCCTGGCCTTAAACACCTCCAGACAGGGGGCATCCACAACCTCTCTGGGCAACATCTTCCAGTGCTTCACCACCCTCACTGTAAAGAATTTCTTTCTTATGTCAAATCTAAATCTACTCCCTTCCAATTTACATCCATTGTTTCTACTCCTCCCATTCGATATCATATTAAAAAGTCCTTCCCCTGCCTTTCTGTAGGACCCCCTCAGGTACTGATAAGTTACTATGAGGTGCCCCCTAAGCCTTCTCTTCTCCAGGCTGAACACCCCCAACTCCTTCTGCCTGTCAACACATTTAGAATCCCATCAAGGCAGTACTTCCCGTTGTAAGATTTCCGCAATTCGAGCAAGCTCCACGAAAATAAACGCCAAAAAAAGTTGCGCTGCTTTGCCTTCTGCTCCTTTGATGCTTTCGGCACTTTAATTTTACAGCAACAGTTCAGGAGACGGGTTCTATAGAGAACCTCTACAGAAGAGGTAAGAGCAAACATCCCCCCAACCTAAAATCGACTTCCCCTGAGCACATGTCCACAGAACCCAGGTCTGAAGTTTGAGATGCTGTATCTCCTTCATGAGAAGTTTGGGGCCTCTCTAAACCAGGGCTCCGGCCAAGTGCACCGTGTCGCCTCCCAAGAGGGGCGCTGCCTCTAAGCCCGAAAGGAGCCGAGGCGCCCACCTGCCGTCGGAGGCGGCTGTGCCTCTCTCACTCACCTCGAAAACCGAGGGGCCAGGAGCACACACCGCATTACACCGTCCTCTCTGCTACCTCGCCCGAGCACGGCACCCCACCACCGAGAAGCAGGGCCCTCCCCTGAGGGGAGATGCGAGACAGCTCGGCGGGCACCCCCCCGCCCTCACCTCCACGAGGGCCTTTACCTCATGGACAGGGGGGCGGGAGAGGTATCTCACCTCAGGGCAGCGCTTCCCCTCAGAAGTCGGACCTCAGGCAGACCCTTACCTAAGAGAAGGAGCTTGACCTCCCTGGCCGCCTTCTCGCCATCCTCCCGCAGGTTCCTATCGATCATCTTGCTCCTCTCCACCGCCGCCTTGTCCTCGGCGCTCAGCGTGCAGCCCATTTTGGCACGGTCCAGGGGTGGGGAAGGGGGCAAAACCTTTTACCTTGGCCGGGAGAAGCGAAGGAGCGGCGGGGTTTGGCGCCCGGGGCCGCCGAGAAGGCTGTGAGAGGGAGGGGGGAGCGAGTGCGTCCCCCCTCTCCCCTTCCCCCCCTCCCTCACCTGAAACGCAACAGCGGCGTAGGCGCCACACACGCCGGCTTTACCTCACACGCAAGCGAGCGGCGAGGAAGAAAATGGGGAGGGGGCGGACGGACAAGAGGCGGGGAGAGGCTCGTCTGACGCCGTCGGCGGAGCAAGACGGCGGGCCACTGAGGGAGGGACGGAGGGCGGGATGGATGGATAGAGGGAGGCCACGCACCGGGCTCCGCCGCCCGCACGCTCCCGAGGCACCGCCCCCGTCCCTCCGGGGGCGCGCACCCCGCCCACACGGCGGCGGCGGGAAGCGGGGCGGTGGGACTGCGCCTGCGCGCAGCATCTCCCAGCCGTTGAGGGAAGAGAGCGAGCCCTACGGATCGGAACCAAAGTGTTAAAGGCCTTAAGCCGGCTAAACGTGAACGAGGTTTAAAAACGGGCGCGGGATGAGGAGAAGGAAGGCGATGTCAACCACTCCGCGCCGCGGCCTCCTAATATCATCTTGCAACGGGGTGAAACCGTTGCGAGCTTGAATTTAAACGGGCCCGTGCGGGCGGTTCTACCCCTCGGCGGGGCGGGAACGCCGGGCAGGGCTGTACCAACGCCCAAGGCGGAGGCGGGCTGAGAAGTCGGCGTCGCCGCCTGCTTCGCGTTTGCTCCTCGTTGCCGGCACTTCCGAGATGCTTCTAGAGGGCCTGGGGATCCGGGCCCCGGCGGTCCCGGGTCCTTGTAGGCGAATGGGGGTGCTCCAGCTCCGGTGGAGGGGATCAGGCTCGGGGTGGCGACCAGCGGGACCTGCTGGTTTGCCCTTTGTTCACCGTCCAGCAGCGGTTCTCCGCCATGGAAAGAAATTCAACCCCGGCGATCCCAATCCCAGTCAAAACTGCTCAGCCAACTTCATCTGCGTGTGCCTGGCTCAAGCATAGGACTCTACATACCCACATCTTGTCTATGCGTTGTTTAGTTCTTTGATACAAAGCCCATTAAACCGTACATGGCGTGTCCAACTCGAGCGGTTTAGATTGCAAAAGAAATATCCTATTACCTTACAATAGGATCACGGGGAAAAAAAAAAACCTGAGTGGAAGTGCCCTCTGGAGATCATCTGGTCTGAGCTGAAAGCTTTGGGATCAGCTGAGCTGTTGTGGGAGTTTGTATCTTCCCTCCTCCAACTTGTGGGTGCAGGCAGTTCCGAACAGACAATAGGCAGAATTTCTTAGAAATGCACAGAAGATAAAACTTTGTGAATCTCAGGACAAGCTTCAGTCAAAACATAAGACACCAGAGCTCACAAAGGCAGATATTTTACATGAAAGTTCATCCTTCTCCGTGAGATTTTTTGTTTCTACAGGATCTCAAGAATTTCTGACCCCAGAATGATCGTAGAAAGAGCAGAATTTTATGATGTAGGAAGTGTTTTAGTATTAAAGTACAAAGAGTAAGGCTCAGCTATTACTCTACTGGGTAAATTTTTTTCTTCCATAATATTTTACATGGAAGTTTGTCAGATGTTTAGTTTTGTTGGAGGTATTTGCCTTTCTTTACAGTTTTTTTTTTTGAATACTGAAGAAATTAATAAGAATGTAAAATACAATAGATCACACCCAATTAAACTGCAACTTAAATAGTTCTAACATTTTATGGGTGGTAGGCAGGAACACATTCTCAGATAATTGTGGTATAAAATTCTTTCTTGAATAAATACTGACCAGCATCAACTCTTAATACTTCTAAAGACCTCTGAAGCCTTTTATTGGTCATCTTCATTAAGATGTTGGAGATGATGTGTACTATGGAGAATGGCTGGTCAGTTGAGAAGCATGACTTACTTTTCTGCTAGCCGTTATTTGCCTTCTTGAATGATTCATGCATGCTTGGGGTTTAGGTTCTTTTGTGCAGATTTACATCTTGGTACCATGAGATGAGAGTTTTTACAAAACATTTCAGCTCACATATGGTGACCTTGTCTCGTTTCAGGGTTCCTGATGTCTCCTGCAATAAAGTAGCAGAGGCAGTGGTGTAAACCACTGCTCTGGAAGGAAGGGGAGAGGAAAATTAATAAGCTTAGGGCTAATTTTCTGGTTTGGGAATAAAGGATAAAGACTAATTTCTGAGATAAATAACATGCAGTTTGGATATTGGCAGCTGAAAGTGTGCAGATTAAGGGATAAGAAAAGAATAAACAGAAGTTATGGTCAGTGGAAATATGTGATAATGAGAGGGAGATGTAGGTACAGAGATATGACAAGCTGGACATTCCAACATAGTATGGATTCTGGTTTATCTCATCATGTTTCTAATATGCTCCTTTTTATACTTATGACTAAAAATGTCTTCCCTTTTAACAATGCCACTATGCCCATAGGTATAAAGCATGAAATAGATTCAATCACAGAATCACAGAATGACCCGGGTTGGAAGGGACCCCAAGGATCATGTAACTCCAACCCCCCTGTCTAGCAGGGCCACCTAACAAACACATCTACTAGATGAGGTTGGCCAGGGCCTCGTCCAGCCTGGTCTTGAACACCTCCAAGGACAGGGCATCCACAACCTCCCTCGGCAGCCTGTTCCAGGACCTAACCACTCTCCTAGTAAAGAACTTCCCCCTAATATCCAACCTAAATCTTCCCTCCTTCAACTTGTATCCATTTCCCCTAGTCCTGCTATTGTCAGCCCTTTCAAAGAGTTTACTTCCTTCCTGGGTGTAGGTTCCCTTCAGGTATTGAAAGGCTGCAATGAGGTCACCCCGCAGCCTTCTCTTCTCCAGGCTGAACAAGCCCAACTCCCTCAGCCTGTCCTCATAGGGGAGGTGCTCCAGCCCCCTGATCATCTTCGTGGCCCTCCTCTGGACCCTTTCCAAAGTCTCTATGTCTTTTTTGTACTGAGGGCTCCACACCTGGACACAGTACTCCAGATGGGGCCTCACAAGAGCCGAGTAGAGTGGGACAATCACCTCCCTATCCCTGCTGACCACCCCTCGCCTGATGGAGCCCAGGATCCCATTTGCTTTCCGAGCTGCGAGAGCGCACTGCTGGCTCATGTTAAGTCTCTCGTCCATCAGGACCCCCAGGTCCTTCTCTGCCGAGCTGCTCTCAAGGACCACTCCTCCCAGAGGAGGCTGGTCACTGTATTGGAAAACAGAACTGTATGGTATCTGCTTTTTACACCTTTAACTAGCCTTAAATATAAAGATATTATCTTTTTAGTCCTATTTAGTTTAGAAAAAGTTCCATTGATAATTGGGGACATTATGTGATTCTTCTGCCTTTTTCCTGATACAATCCTGTGGATAAGGTGCAACATTTTGTATATGGATGACATCACCAAAACCAGAACTACTTTTGTAGATCTGTTAGCATATGTTTTCTCTGACATGCATGTTACTTGTGTTGAAATCTGCAGGCAGTTCTTCTACAGGAATAGAAGAAATACTCATGGCAGGTTACATACGAGTCACCAATATTATTTCCTTAAGAACACAATCACAGAATGTCAGGGATTGGAATGGACCTCAAGAGATCATCTAATCCAATCCCCTGTGTCCTTTGAAACACTGAAAAATCTTTTCAGCTGTGTTTAGCAATGTCAGTTGTTCAGTTTTACTGGAATCCCAGTAATCAGGTGATCAATTATTATTATATTCTGGAGTTACTTCACATCAACAGAAGCTCTTAGAATCCTGGAATAACACATGCTCTTCTTACAGTGCCCAAGAAGGCTAAAGAATGATTGTGATAACTCAGTTGTGTCCATGAAACTTGCAGTATTCAGCAGAAGTTTTGCCAGTGCAGTGCTTTACAATGAATAATCTTTTATGTGATAGGGAGTTGTAGAGCAGTGGAGGTCTTCAAGGCATCCAGTACATGATGCCTTGAAGTATTTTCTTATAATCTAAAATATTGTACTGCATGATAAAAGAAACTGTAGTTAAATATAGTCTGTATTTAGGCAGTGTTACTGCTAAATGTCAGATACGTGTTTGTGCTAATGTGTTGATTGAAGATGCTTCACAGCAGTAGGGTTACATGACATAGTGTAATTCTTCTGGTTAGATCTGTGTCTCTTTCCCTTCCATCTGCGAAACCCATAGATTGCTCAGAAGCTGTCTGTGTGCTTTGCAGCCTTGTTCCTGAGAGAGGATTATTTCAAGAGATTTTGTTTTGCTTGCTTTAACAACAAATGGCTGTTGTATGATTTGACCTCCTTGAGACTCCATCACCTGCTCTTGGGCTTATTTTCCCATGAGATTATCTTTAGCTGCTGCTGCATGTGCTTAATAGATAGACTTTCTTGTGTTTGGTTTTGAGTATACAGTGTTGTGTGGAGATAATGCTCAACTTTCAGCCTTCTGTTTTTCAGATTTTGATTTAAATTGTCTGATTCATCCACCTTATTTGCTCTCATCTTTAGCTAGACACAGTATGCAAAGTTCTATATATATGAAATTTAATGCAATTATTGCAAAGGAAATAGGGGAAAGTGGGCAAGAATTTGAATTTCTATCTTTAGAAAAGTGAACAGATGAAGGTACAAGACATTCTCAATAAAGCATGTAACTGTGTGCATAATTATAATGCAATACTTAAAATAATTTTCTAATTTATTTGATTTCTTTTTGTGCCAGGAAAGCAAGATATTTCCAAGATTTAGTCTGGTATCTTGTTCCATGCTCCTGCTTTACTTCTAAAACATGTATATTGCAGTTTTATCTAGCTTCTTGACTCTTTTACAGTTCTAGTAATCCCCATTTTTTTCCTGCATAAGCAACATAAGCCCTCTCATGTGGTCATGTAGTGCTATGGTCCCATGTGACACCATATCTGAATAATTACAGTAAGATGCTGTATTACACTGTTTGAAATTTACGTAGATGAAAAACCAGTAGAATAGTCATCAAAACAAATACAAATGTACTCTATGAATTAAATGTCAGATGCTCCTCTGCCCCATTGTTGAGTCTTCAAGCACTTGGATTTACACTATGTGCATTAACAAAGCTGATTCTCCTCTCACATTAGTGTCATTAATTGACAGTTGATACTTTAGCTGTTAATTAGCTATGATGTCTTTGTTCAGTGATATCCCTAATGACAGGGCAGACCTCAGATGTCATGTATAACACTTCTGTGAAGGGCCTTTCTATGATTTTTTTATCTGAAACTTTTTTTGGAACCACAGAACAAGTTCAGTTTTTAAATTTTTTAACACTGTAGCTGAACAACACTGAATTGATTAAGCTTTAACTTGGTAGCATAGTAACACCAATAATACTTGTTAATATGGATGCAAGTAATTATTGTCAGTGCCTTGGGAGATTCCAAGGAGATAGTGTGAGGATGGTGCTGTTAGAAGAGAGTGGAGACATAAGCCATGTAAATCTTGTAGATCCTAGTACTAATTGCTGCCCTGAAATATAAGTGAGGCTTCTGTTATTTTTAATGAAAGCAGTGCTAATCACACTAAGGTGGGGGAAGAATCAGGTTTGTGTGTGCATACAGTGTAATCCAGAAGTCCTTGAAGGTGGACTGCATGTATTTTGCTAGGAGAAGGAATCAGGCAGAGGAAATTGACATTTAATTCATACTGCATTAACCTTTCCTAAAGATCAGGTTTCCAACAAGTTGTGTAGATCTGTTTTCAATGTTGAAAACATTGCGGGTAAGTCCTCTATAAGGATATGATACAACCAGGAGCAAATGTTCAGCAAGGCAGATTTCTTCTTGTGCAGTCTGCATGTTTTTGAAAAAATGAGCATGTTGTTAGCAAAGGTTATATTAATTTGTAAGAGAGAGCGAGATACACACATTTGCTTCCATAGTCCTAAGCTGGAAGCACAAAATCCTGTAGAACTTAGGAACATAATGCCTTTACTATACTCACAGCAGAAATTAATTCCATGTACAATAAACCACCAAAAATCAGGTTAACTTGTAATATTATGAAATAGATGCATCTTTGTGATGTGATCTGGGCAGCTTTTTTTTTTTTTGTTCCTTTGGATAAATTGAAATTCTTTCAGAGTGTTAAACAACACTGTGAACCACTTATTGTTATGTTTGCACATGTTATTACATGTGAATAGAATATACATTAATATTATACATATTCATGTGCAATTGTCACATGAGCTGAAATTACAGACTACCATTCTACTTGGATAAAACCTTAGTAAATCTTTTCTCTTTGTAATGAATGCTTCAATTTTGAAATGTAGGAAGTTTACATCAGTGTTTATACAAAAATACCAATTAGTATGATGTTTACTCTTACTTATAAGTTGGTGTCTTTTTACATTACATTATTATAAACACCTTTATTTAAGATATATAAAAGTAGAGTGAGTGAAGCAACTATATAAGATGTATTAAGCAAGACATCCAGGGAAAAAACTGCAGGAATATTCCGTTTTTCTCTCACATAAGCACAGTGTAGCTATAAGAAAATATAACAACATATTGACTGTCATGTCCAGTATCTTCACATGTGCTCTGAAGGGCAATTCTTATAAGTAGGCAGCTTGAGTAATTTGCTTTCTTTTACTGTATTTGGAAATTGCATATGAACATTACTTACTGTGTTAAATATTTTCTATAATGTCTTAATACAAGGTTTTAATTCCTAGTTACAGTATAAATGCACTAAACATTTTGGCAACAAAGCATAACAGCTCATTATTTACAGATATTTAGAGACTTTTTCAATAATTGAAAATTTAATGATTGAACCGAGTCAGAATTCAGTCAATTGAAAAGAAAACAAACATTTGTTTTCTTGCAAATGAGAGGTATGTGATATTTACATGTACATGAAAAATATTTTTAAGTAAGTTGTACTTTTTTGCAGATGGTTATGTGTGAGTTATGGCAGCAGTCTTTCCATTTGAGAATGTTGAATAACTGTGAGTTTTTTTCCTTAGCTACATCACCTGATCTGAGTAAACTAACAGACCTTACATTTATTAGAAACAACAAATTTCATGGTTTTAATCCTGGGCACACAGATTTCAATGGAAATGTTACCATTAACTGTCACTTTACCATTACTGTACATCACTGTAGCCATGATTTCTCCCAAGTGAATTGTTATACGTGTCTTTAAGTGCATTCCTGATTAAAATTTTATCCAAAAACATTCATTCCTTTCAAGTTTTTTATTTATTTAGACAGATTATACTGACACAATGTTGTATTGTTTTTACTGAATAAATTAAGAAAATAATTATAATTTTTTATCTCAAACCATGTCCTAAACAATTTGGGAGGTAAGATAAACACATAGTTCAGGCCTTGAAATAACATTGAAATAGTAACATCTAAGTTCATTTCCATCTCCATTCTAAGTTTTGTATTTCTGTGGACTGAGTAATTTTCTCATTTAAGTTTCTCCTTGAATCTCTAGAAAAAAGCAGAACACTTCCTGTCATCACAGAGATAAAGATAAATACGCAGGATATTCTCTAATGCAGTGGCAAGATGGGTTATATTCTGGTGATTTAAATGAAATTAATAATCATGCAGAGCAAAACAAGATACTAGCCTCATTAGAGGAAATAGCAGTTTCTAATGCTTCTTACTTCATCTTCCAAACAGGAACAAGTAAACCCAGCCGGTAGTTGGTTATATTTCAGTGCTCTTTTGTTGCCTTGGTGTTTGCTTTACTTTTATTTAAAATCAAATTAGTCCACGTTGCCTGGGTAATATTATTAATTCCTTTGTTTGTTTACATGTTCAGTGTCTTCAAAGCTTGTAGCAGTAGTAATGGGCTGCTACTTTTTTTTTTTTAATAAACTAGTTCACTTTTCTCAGTGTCTGTGCAGACTGTGGAAAATCAATGGTTGCAAAGTTATTAATTTTTAATTTTCATCATGGATTGAATACCATTATGGTGTTTAGCTGAATAATTAATTAAGACTAATGGTGCCTGGTATTATAAATTACATTTTGAATAATAGCTCTCCTTTGAAAGCTAAGAAGTTTTGCCTTGGAGCATTCTGTTGATCCTTTCAAATCTCACCAAAAAAATCACATGGATCAGAGGAGGATTCTGACAGGAGTTTTTTCATTAATAAAATTTACAGGATCAATTGTGTTAACAGAATAAAATCTAGTAAAGCAAACAATGTTTTTTGTAATATTTTACTGTTGAAATGGCCATAAAATCTGTTTGTAAAATACCAAGAAAATATACTCAGTAATTTTTTTTTTTTTAAAGTTAGAGTTAGCAATACAAATAATATATATGTAGTAAATTGCTGCCAACCTTGTTATTAATATCAAATCCTAGGTCCATTGTAAGGAGAGAAAAATGCTGTAGGACTTGGTTGTAACTTTGGATTACAGAGCGTTGAAAAAATTAGTGAAAGAATCTAGAAATAATAACCTTTCATAACAAAATAACTTCTCTCATGCTCTATGCAAAAGTAATTCTTCCTCCTCTGACTGTAAAATCTGGCAAGTTATTTTATATGGTTTTTACTGTGTTTAGTTTGGGCTTGGTGTCTCTAGGCTTTATTCCCAAACAAGTAGATGGTGTTTTCAGCTTCTCTCCTGAGAGACATTTGGGAGATCTAGTTATTTCCCTGACTGAACTAGAACCATAAAACTGAGTTGTGAGCCTTTGCTGCAAGAATTTGAGGAACTCAGATTAAGAAACTGTGTATTGATAAAACTACCTGAAGGAACAACAACAGGAAATGTTGTTAGATGAGCAAAAGTATCAGGAATTTAAACAGGAAGGGCTGAGTACTGTTTGTTACTGCAGAATGCTCATGCTGTCTGCAGAATGACTATTGCCCTGACAATTAGAGCTTCATCAGAAACTGACTCTACTAGGATCATGCAGTCCAAGTCAGCCATGCAAAAAGGTCCACAAGGTGCTCTGTTTAGAAAAGCTGGAATTAGAGACAAAGGAGTTGGAAGTAAAACTATTCCCTAGATTAGTAGGACCAAGAATTGTCATCATCAGAAGATCTAAGGTACTTTAAAGAAAGCAGAGTATTTCAGCTGGGTCAGAGATGTGAGAAGTCCGGATGAGGGGTGAACTCCATCTGGAGCAGAGTAATGCATTGAGGGAGTGTAATCAGGAGCTGATTGCAAATGGAGGTACAAGCAGGTATGGTTTTAGCACTTAGAAGGAGTCATTATCTGTAGGATAGATGGCCTTGGGGAAAAGCAAAGGAAAATGTGTCAATGGTTTAAATGCTATTTTACAATTGTACTTTATGGTGTGATTCAGGATCTGCACTTCCTTCAGGTGCACTGAGGCAAGTCAACTATGGATGGGCACTGGTGGGGCTGGTGGGCTCACTGTGCTGCTTATTACTAGAAAATGCAGAGACTTGCTGGGCTCACTGAAACTTGTCATCATAAAAACCATTACAATTCTTAGCAGCTCCTTTGCTGGTGGGTAAGAATTATTATGTCAACGAATAGCTGCACGGTTCACAAGTTTCCACTTGCTGAGACATCAGTTTCCCTATCTCCCACTGGTTTTGGAACAGACCTGCCAACAATGGGAAGTTTTCCCTCAGAACTGTGTCTTAGACTGAAAACATAGGTAGTGAGTAAAATAATTTGGAATTCACAAGATGGATTTCTAAAAAAAAAAATAAATATGGTATTAACCTAGAATTAGTTCTGCAGAGATATACCATAGGCTGGTCAGCCTGACTCAAAATAAAACAGATATACAAGGCACTTCCTTATGAATTGAAGGGTGGGAATAACATCCACCTCAATCACAATGTCACTGGGCTTATTTTCCAAGTATATACACATTGCATATATTTTTATTAAATCCTGCCAGGTTTCTGACTAGATATTCCATGAATTCAGATGGGAAATGCAGTAATATGCTTTTCCATGATTCAGACCTGAGATATATTTAAGTGAACTGGCAGATTTTAAAAATATATATTAAACTTCATATCTATATATAAATATTTTTATCATTTGTGACTCTTATGTAAATATTATGTCCAGATTTTCACTAATGGATGGGATTTGTAGAAGCCCTCTATGAGAGACAGGACTCATTTCTCATCTGTTCAACACTGTGCTTGAATTAATTATCATGCTGTATCTGATATAACTTTCACATGACCCAAGGCCAACAAAACATTCAGTAGTGATGAGGCTAAGCCAGTTGAACAAAAATAAAAGATGTTTATATAGCTAAAGAAACACTAAGTGTATGAAGAGGCAATTTGACCTCTTCATGAAGTTTTTAGGAGACCAGTCTTGAAATAGTACTTACAGAACTAGTGTGAGTGCACCAAAGAAAGGAAGTTGAAAATGTTCAGTCAATGTATAAATCATCAGAAAAACAGGGAGAAATAAAAAGGGTGAGGACTGTGAGTGACACAAACAAGAGCTGGGCAGCCCCTGCAATGGTATAGCCCAGCTGTTTGTGACCACCACCATGCTGTAGGGTCCCACCAGTCACCTCCTGCTGGGAACTTCCTATCTGAATTGACAAGTACATCATTTAATTGTCAGTGACAGACAGGAAAACAAACTAGATTACCTGGATTTTATACTTCCTTAATATCAGCTTATCTATGATTAAATAATTTAGTAATGAACTGTAGCAAATCTCATCTGTTTGGAGATTAACAGGATCTTGCAAAGGACCCCGTGTGAAACTGATTCTTGGTACAGCATGATTATCCCCAAGTTAAACTAAACCTGTGTGATTGGTTTCAGAGGGCTGAGACAGAATCCTGTCATTTGAACAAAAGGGACCTTTTAATTCATTATGAGACACGGTGGAGGTACCTGGCAACTGTCAGTCCTTTGAATTCCTTTTTCAACTCAGTGTTAGCCTAGGGGCTGCTGGACCTTACAGCTCTAGGTTCAAAGCCTGTTTTGTGCTGCTGACTAAAAATCATTTAAAAGCTGCCAGAAAAGAGAAGTATGGGTACATGAATGTGCACTATTGGTCTGTCTACCAGGATTACCATGGATTTTACTGGCTCTGGCTGCTGAATTTTATTCTGACTCTCAAAACTTGGTAGTGACAGAAAAGAGAGGGTGGTGTTGACATTAAAAAGTCACCACTGCAGTTATATGTGGAGCAGTCTGATGCTTCCGTGTCTCATGTGACATCTGAAGCTGATAGTAGATGCAACTGATAAACAGGATAATGAGAACTGAGGAGAGGACAGATAGCGGCTTCCCATCCCTAGCATAGTGAGTAAACATGTGATGCAAGTATGTGACTTAACTGTGGAGATTACAGAAACAAAGGACACTGTGACCAGCACTTAGAACGTGTTGATTTTCCATGGGGAGTGCCTGCATGCTGCAGTAGTCAGCAGCATGGCAATTTCTGAGCTAACAGAGCTCTGCAAGAAAAGCATTTTGCATCTCTGAGCTCCAGGGAAGGCTTATGAGGTCAGCCCTGCTCTGCTGTCTTGTCTAAATGGGCAGCCTGGGCTCCCCAGCTCCTCTGGCTCCTCACCATGGTTTGGAAGCTTCTCCTTGACCCGGACACTTTCTACCAGTGTCCACACTATGAAACAGTAATCACAGAATAGTTTGGGATGGAAGGGACCTTAAAGATCATCGAGTTCCAACCCCCCTGCCATAGGCAGGGACACCTCCCACTACAACAGGCTGCTCAGTGCCTTGTCCAGCCTGGCATTTAACACCTCCAGAGAGGGGGCATCCACAACCTCTCTGGGCAGCCTGTTCCAGTGTTTCACCACCCTCACTGTAAAGAATTTCTTTCTTCTATCTAGCCTGAATCTACTCCCTTCCAATTTACATCCATTGCTTCTAGTCCTCCCATCTGATATTATGTTAAAAATTCCTTCCCCTGCCTTTCTGTAGGACCCCCTCAGGTATTGATAAGTTACTCTGAGGTCCCCCCTGAGCCTTCTCTTCTCCAGGCTGAACAACCCCAACTCCTTCAGCCTGTCTTCATAAGGCAGTTGCTTCAGCCCTTTGACCATCTTCGTGGCCCTTCTCTGGACCCACTCCAACAGCTCAATGTCCTTCTTGTGCTGAGGGCTCCAGAACTGGACACAATACTCCAGGTGTGGTCTCACCAGAGCTGAGTAGAGGGGCAAAATCACCTCTCTTGACCTGCTGGTCACACTCCTCTTGATGCAACCCAGGATTTGGTTGGCCTTCTTGGCTGCAAGTGCCAAGAATGCTCATAGCTCCCGGTGCCCTATTTAAGACCACAATAAGAGAGTAAGCAGCCCAGATTTCAGGGACAAGGAGCAGCAAAGATGTCACACTGAGGGTGATTTTCTCAGGAAAACGCAGAACTGACCTGACCACAGCAGCCTAACCTATAGAAACATAAATGTTATTTTTCACACCAGTCTTTTTAATTCTAACTTCCTCTTTATGTGTGTATGTGTATATTGTTTTTTTACAAGCACATTACAATGTGTAGTGGGCTGAAACAGGCAGAGGGTTATCTCTCTATTCATGCATTTCTGCCTTTTAATAAGGATCCATTCAGAGCAAGACAAATGTCTAATTGAATGCTGGGAGAAATTTTGTATCATACGAGTCATTTAAATGTGAACTAGAACATTCTGCAGACAATTACATAAAAATGGCAAGTGACCTGATGTACAATAGTTGCTTTCAACCGGATCCAAGGCCAAGACAGGCTTTTGACAGTTGCATAATGCAGATGGGTCACAATCAGCCAACACAGAAATGTTCAGCACTGGCATGAATGGGAATTGCATTTAGCAAAGTTAGAGCCAAAAACATAGACAAAAAAAGCTTTTATTTCCGGTGTGCTGATCAATTTTCTAATTAATAGTATTCACATTAATTAATGTTTATTTGTGAAAATATACTGGTGAAAATTAAATACTAACAGGAAGAAATGGAAAAGGCTGAAATAAGAAATCCATGAGATGGTCAAACTTTGGCATGCCTGTTTGCAAAAACATTTATAGATGGCTTATGGAAATTATAGATTACTGATCATACATGCTATTGACCATGAAATACATTTTTATTGAGAAATATTTTGAGATGCCTCTGAAATAGCTGCAGACTAATTTTGTTACAGAACTGAATTCCAGATCCAAATAATTTAGCTCACTGCTAGTTCCTCTCACCTCTACTTTCCTTCCTGCTTTTCCCACTGTAAAAAAATGATGTTTAGTATTTTGTGCCAAAACAATAATTTTACAGAAAAACATCAACAACAGATCTGAAAAAATAATGTATTAGTGTATGGAAATAAGGACTTAAATTATGTGGAATATCTGCCCTTAGTTTCTCACTTTTAATATTCAGAAATTGAGTTACAGTGACAAATTTTATCCAGAAGCATTGTTTTTATGCTAGGTCATAAAAAAGGCTTCTATTACTAATCATGCAGTTCTGCTTCAAGGGTAGTTGGTTTTGTATTCTATCTTTTTTGCCAAAATGTATGCTGTCAATCTGTGGAAGAAGATTGACACTAAGAAGAGTGAAANTGTGTTGTTTCAGTGTATTTAATTTATCCTGTAAAAGCTAAAGGCCTTGCAAACAGATATATCTATCTTTTTATATATAAAATTAAAGTACATAAAAAGCCATATTTATAAATCCTTTCAGGGGAACAATAGCTTCAGCTTCTTTTCTATCTCTATTATATTTTCACTGCAGCCCTGCAAACTATTAATATTAAGCTTAATTTTTACTCTTCCTTAACATTCTCTCTTTAACTTCTAGGATAAGACCAAGAATGTCAATTACTAACAAACAGGAATTGTAACATAATTTCAAATGATTTATCCTTTTGTGAGATCCCTTCTGATCTCTAACATTCACCAATAAATATTATAAAATATTGTAATTAAAAATCATGTAAAAAACGTATCAACAAAGAAGCTTTTTTGGAAGTGAAGCTAATTAATAGTTATTTATACAAACTGGTGTTGCAAAGAGTAGTGTCTTGATTTTGTGTTACTGAAGACAGTATTTTATTATTCAATCTGACCTTTTTTTATTTTCCTTGAACTTTATATAAGCCCATTAATTCTTTATAGTAGTAAAGAACTGATTTCTAAGTTGCCTTAAAAACATAATCTCTATATCTGCCCTTAGTTTCTCACTTTTAATATTCAGAAATTGAGTTACAGTGACAAATTTTATCCAGAAGCATTGTTTTTATGCTAGGTCATAAAAAAGGCTTCTATTACTAATCATGCAGTTCTGCTTCAAGGGTAGTTGGTTTTGTATTCTATCTTTTTTGCCAAAATGTATGCTGTCAATCTGTGGAAGAAGATTGACACTAAGAAGAGTGAAAATTTAATTTGATTCAAAACAGTGCTGCACATTGAACAAGTGATGTTTAATACGAAATGTTGTTATAACTTGTCAATCAGTGCCTGTTACCAACATGATTGTCCTGAATTTGATACTAATTAATCTCTTGAGGGTTTGTTTTTTTTTTTTTTTACAAAGCCTAGTTAGGCAGGGACTTACTCCAAAATACTGCCATCTTTTACCACAGTAAACATGTGAAGATGTAAACTTAAAATGTTCCATGGAGCATTCCTTACTAGTAAGTAACAGTGAAGATAAACTGTTACCTGATGTTCATGTTAAATGTGGCTTGTTTCTAGACCCTCTTTATGTTCTTCTAAGTTAATTTTATCTTTGTAGACTCTTATATGGATAAACGGATTGAGAAACAGTGTTAATAAATAGAGCTGCATCTTCTGCAGAACCCTGGTATCTGATATTTAACCATACCAGTGCAGGGCTGTGGAATGACAAGATCTTGATAGTAGGAAACGTTCATCACAAAAGCCATTTTGAATCAGTCCATTGCCAAAAACACAAAGAAATCATAAAGCAATCAAGCAGTAGTTGGCAGTAAATAGGCAAGAGCCTGAGAGATTAAGCATTCCTTCTTTGGTTTTGTTTCATGTGCTCATTAAATAAAGACCTTTGCAACTAAAATACACCAAAATCCCATCAAATTGGTAGAATCTGCTTGAGAATAGACTGAACAATATCAAGTGAAAAGCAAGGTCTCCTCCAAACTAATATTTTGCAACAAAAATATAAAGATCTTATTCAGAGATTTACTGGATTTATAATGCACAGACTATCTGCTAGTGGGCTTTATTTACCACAAGGCAGTGTAAAAGTGCAAGTTTACAAATATCTAAACATTTTCACTTGCTTTGCATGAATAAACCTGTGTAGACTTTGAAAAATAATTATTGTGTTTAATAACACAGTGCCTTTTGCTGTGGTTGTTGAAGGTAGGTCTAAGAAAGCTGGATGAACTTCACTTAGGGTCACAAACCCTATTTAAATTTCCCCAGTATTTCTTCCTAGTTGGAAAATGTTGGGCCTCACTGGTTTTTTTCAAGGCAAAGCTTGCTTTTTCCTTAAAATATACTTTTTTATCAGCTTTCTGTTCATCAATCTTCTTTGGCTTAGTAAATCCTCACCATTCTAACAGGTAAACTTGTCTGTCCCTACTGCCATGTTTCTATGTATAATGTTTAGTTATGACTCATGACAGACAGTGAACTATACAAGGTATATCCTAAAGCTTGCTGTGTGATAGAGATCCAGCCCTACTAAATTAACTCCATAAATAATACAAAATAAATTGGGACAGCATCAGTCTTAATCTGAATGTTAAGGGTTCAAGTCCCTGTCCAGGTATGAGGCTTATCAGAGTTGGGTTGGTGGTTGGACTGAACATAGAAGCAGAATCTGTAATTATTTGGATTATGTTCTTAACATGTATATGCAACAGTATATTCCTTCTCATAACTGTGGGATTAGTTGTGAGTGCTTCAAGGAAAAATACTGTCATCTGTTGTGAAGTGAAAGTAAAACTTTCTTCATCTTACAAATACTAAAAAAAAGCCCAAATGGTAGGAAAGATATGACAAAAGACTGGGGAAGAAAAATGTCCTATTCACCTCTTAGCTTGGGTTTTTAATTGTGTGATTTCTCCTCACGTCATAAGAGGGATAATTCATAGAAGACTTCCTAAAACTTGCAGTGAAATGTAAAATGGCAAAAGAAAAGCACTCCAAAGAGGAGAACATGGTATTATTAAACTCATGTTGTTAATGATTATAAAATGTGAGCAAAGCTGATATTAAAGTAAATCAAGATAAATGAAAATTTGCAAATGGTTGATGAAACATGAATATGGAAAATAATTATGTGCACAGTGATGCTATCCTAAAGTGTCAGAAATGCCACATCCCCTGCTGTTTGCACTCCTGAAAGCATTCAAATGACATCTTGCATCTCAAATCACAATTAACCATGCCTCTCCTTTTGCTTCTGTGCTGAGGAGAAAAGAGGGATTGCTATGGAGACAATATATAGCTAATAGCTGGAGGGTAGGTGGAATAAATTCAATAAATAAACAGTCACAGCTGAGAAGAAGGAAAAAGGGATGACAACCAGGTCTGACAAAAAGCTTCTGATTTTATACTGAAACTTTTTTGAAAGGATGTAGAAATCAAATACTGTCACTAAAAACTGATAAAGCCATTGAATCAATCAGGGAAAAACATCAGGAAATCTTTTGCTGTTCAAAATCAGAAGCTAACAGACAACCACGGGACCTTTTCCTAAACTCTACAGCTGTTTCTATGGCTTTGAACTGGTCATTTGTATTATTGCTCTCCCTGAGCATCAGATTACTATGAAATCCCTCTAGGTTTCCAGTCTGGGCATTATGTGAACACTTTAGCCAGTTCATTTCTTCCTGTGCTCTTAAAAAACAGCAAAAAGGTGGGCTGCTATGATGAGCCATCTCCAAGGGATACAATCAAACAATCTTACAAATCACCTGCTGATTTGAAAAAGCAATTACATGTCTGAGAAAGGTCAGTAAATAATGCATAGCATGGCAAGTGACATGGAGTTACGTTAATGGAAACACTTAACGCTGTTGCCATGGTTAGTGTGAAAAACATGCCCAAACGGGGCCAGGGCTGTTGACTGCTGCTATTGATTCCAGAAAACCTCATTAGTTCTGCTTCTCAACAAGTTACGAAATACTGGAGAAATGCCTGGCATTGTTCTTCTGTCAATTAGAATCAAATATAACAGAAGTATAATCTGGGGTTTGTTACCCTATCTCTGTCCTGTGTACAGCTCCTCCCCACAGCATATGATCCACTGTTAAACAACAGAAATATTTTAATGGTGGGAAAGGAAAACTGACTGCAATTGTTACCTTCTACTAGTTCTTCTGTGTGTCTGCCCAGGCTTTGCATCTTTTGTGCTAAAACCAGATCAGAAATACTTCTTCCTGTAGTGATTTTTCCCTTTTCCATCAGATGACTTTTAATCATTAACCTTCACAGTTCTGTGCTGCCTTTCCTCAAATTCACCACCTGGTTCTCATACTGCCATTGGCCATATCTCATGACTCAGGAAAGTAGGAGGGGTGAGAAGGAGAGAAAGGATAGAAGGTTTGAAGAGTTGTTGTGATTTTTTGTTTTGCTAGATCCCCAAATTCTACATGCCTTCTGCTCCAATTATTCACCCAAACTGATGGCAATCAGCATGAAAACTTTGTGATTTGTTTTTCTGTTATTTACAGGAAATTAGCTTTATCCTTTTTATTAGGATAGCATATAGGCTGAGTTCTCTGAGTTTGAGTTCCTCACTGCTCTTCTATAAAATAATATAGATCCTAATACAAATTAAGATTACCTGCAAATACAGAGCTGTGGTTAGAAGATTGTGTTCATCCCATTTTTCTCCCTATTGTTGCATGGTATCTTTCTAATCAAACGTGGCAGACAGTGAGCTGAAGTGATTGAGAAGCTGATATTCATCAGCTTTTGCTCCTCCTATTG
>VZTY01014807.1:0-87889 GCA_013400935.1 Turnix velox
AGCAAATGTTCCTGAAGTTATACAGATGTTCTGTTAGATGCAAACTTTGCAAACAATCCTGTATTTCAATGCCTTATCTAGCTTCTAAACGTTCCTGCTGATACACACTACCATCTTCCAAACAATTCAGCTGATTCTGTAGAACAGCAGGAATTGCCATGCTTCTATAGCCACTCTTGCTTCTAATTGCAACATATGAAGTACATTACATAAAATGCTCTATAAGTCTAGTTCCTCATGCATCTCAGATTAGGAGTATGGCAAGGAAAATGTTCTGATGCAGGAATACCTTTATGTACCATTTTTACTTCCTTGGTGGTTACTTGTGAGCAGAAAACAGTGCCTTCCCAGTTAGCAGAAATGTCCCAGACAGTCCCCTGAATACAGCCAAGCTGTGATGTAACACACGACAAATCTTACATTCAGGAATTCCCTTTCTATTGTACCACCAGAAGACATAGCAGTCTGTTTTCAGAAAGTGCCATTTCACTTTGGGAATCAGTAGCTTTCTATCATTTGGTGCCTTACTTTCCCTTTTCCTCACTATGGCTTCTATCTTTGTGCTTCAGGAAAGCCCCAGAATACATTGCCATTTATCATCATTTGAGATTTGGCATCTGGCTCAATATTCTTCAGGTTCAGCAAACCCTTGGCAGACAGTATTTGTTCAAGTATGACAGTAAACAAAAGGGAGTTTAGCCTGCAGGAAAGATGGCGAGGGACCTTTTGCCAGGGCATGGAGCAACAGGACAAGGGGTAATGACCTGAAACTAGAGCAGGACAGGGTTAGATGAGACATTAGGAAGAAGTTCTTACCCATGAGGGTGGTGAGGCACTGGCCCAGGCTGCCCAGAGAGGCGGTGGAGGCCCTCTGGGGCGGTGGAGATATTCAGGGACAGGCTTGCTGAGGCTCTGAGCAACCAGATCTAGCACAGGATGTCCCTTCTCACTATAGGGGCTTGGACTAGATGGCCTTGGAAGGTTCCTTCCAGCCCTGTGATTCTCAGGAGGTGGTGGCTAATTCTAACTGTTTGACTGAGGGTTTACTGCTGCAAGCTGCTCAGTCCTTTTAAATGCTATTGATTGATTTGGGCATTACCAACAATTCCAATAATGAAAAACTAATTTGGGAAAACCAAAGGAAATACATATAGCTGTTATGCACTGTGACAGAAGATAGATTTTTAACTTCTGATAAACTTCACTGTTCTAAATGAATACGAATAGCTAACTGTGCAGGGTCAATCCATAACCTCCAATCTACTCTCACCATTTAGAAAAATGCTTTCTCTTTAGCAAATGTCAGCCTCTTTTGAGTAGGGAGATTCTGGTGATTCCTGCCTATCTTCTGAATGGACTTCTAAGAATGGAAGATACTAAAGAATTTCTTCTGTTATTGCATGACAAATATTTATTTATAGAAAAACAGAACATTATCCATAATAAAGCAAAGCTAAATGAGAAACATAAGCTTTTCAAAATTATCTATAGACAAAAGTTTTGATTCATGGGGAATCAGATCTTAGAGGAAACATCTAGGCTGGAACAAAGTAAAGTTGTTTCCACTTCATTTTTAATTTCCTTTTCCACATAAAGGTATAATTTTGTTGCTGTTCCCTTGGGATAGTGCTATCTATAAACCTTCCAGGAAAAACTGGTGAGCCTGCTCAGGAAAGAAATCATAATGGTTGGGAAAATGTGACATCCACATTTGGTTTTGTTTTGTAGTTTGTGTACATTTCCTCAAACATGAAAAGACATTGCCATATATATGGTTACATTTTCCAGCAAGTGCTACCACTAACTTGGACATGTGGCTTTGTATCATGATTTAAAAAATACACAGGCTTCCCTGAAACACAAACAGCCCAATGCCTGACTATTACAAATATTTTTTACTTGTGTGTTTGCAGTATATAAAAGCACATATTGGAAAAAGGAGGATTGCTTACCTCGAAAATATAATCTTTTCCATCCTTTCCATGTACAGCTTTAACCGCACAGATGTCCAAGCCACCAAATATTTCAGAACAGGTGTCAACCCACAGCTTGTACCTGTTTCATAAAAATAATTGTTTTCTGTAAGTCACTCATCTGGCTTTTGTTTTCCTACAGGCTTAACCTAAGCTGTATTTCACCTTATATTTGCTCTACATTCAGAATTTTCACTGTCTTGTCAGCAACTCTGATGGCCTGATCAGTCTTCCCAGTAGAACCCAGAGAAGCTGTAGCTCTGCATCCTGTCCTGTTCTCATGCTGGATTCTGTCCCAGTTTATTTTGGTTCAAACTCATGTCTGCTCTTAATGGTGAGGAATGCAAAGATAAGTTCTGCTGGTGCACAAGGAACATTTAGCTATAATCCACACTGCATTTCCAGTGCCCCTATGCCAACACCACTCACTGCCCCAGCTGTACTTCAGGTGAGAACTCCACAAAAGGAACTTTCATCACCTGACCAGACCTGTTTGCTTCAGTGATACCAAGGGATTTTAGACAGGGAACAGGGCTTCTGTTTTTCTGTGACAGTCACACTTGTGCATCTGTGCAACGATTCAAGTGTGTTAATCTCTTGACTAATAGGCCCGGTAGCAGACTCCCCTATGGATGGTTTTTGGTCTTTTACCAGAAAAATGAGATCAAACATCTACATCTTAAAATACAGCTCCCACTGTATTCCAAGGCAGCAATGATAGCTTCTTAGGTACATTACTGAAGCTAAAGAAAAATCAAGACAAAATAAGATGATGCAAGAGAAACAGACATATGTCAGTATGTAGAAATTATGCAGTATGTAGGCAAAGATAATATTCTTCATGGACAGTTACAGGAATTACAGTAGAATTCAAAAAAATGTGAAGAATCCTAAAGGATTTTCTGAGGAATTTTACATCTTTGAAAAAAAGCTAGTGTTTGACACAGTACTGAACATTTCATTTCTAATCTCACTGTGAGAAATATAGAGTGAGGCATATACAGTTTACCCATCCTCCATGAAGTAACATGACCAATTTTTCTTGCACAAAGAGCTTTATCCATCCCACAAATGGAGCGATTTCCTCACTAAGAAGGGAACGAAGTGGGACTTCATAGAAAAAGAGTGAAGCTATTCCTGTGATCAGGAACAGTGACCATAGTTCCACCAGCTGAAGTACAAAATTCCAAGTTTGAAACTGGCCATTGATTATCATTTTTTTCCTCTTTGCTCTTTCTTGGTGATCTGAGTATAAATGAGAGTTATTTCCTCCTATACACCCTCTCCAGCCTTTAAGCCCTGAGACAGATTTGCCACATCATAGGATTTCCACTGCAAAAAAAAGGGATGGAACAAATGTAACATTTGACTTCATTATAGGATCAAATGAAAGTTGTTGCTGGGCTGAGAGTTTTATTCATATAGAGATCTTCAGTAAAAGTATCCCTTCCAAGAAAACTTACTAGGTCACATGCTTTATATGTTCTATTTGCTTGAAAAAATCTTGATGGCAATATTTAAGCAAAGAAAATAATTTTTTCCTGTTAGAAACATGTTTTTTTGCCCAAAATGAGAGGATTGCTTTGGATGCCTGACAATTTCAACATTTGTAGATGCACCGACTGGATTGCTCGCATGCAGTTGCTTACAAATAACTATTTTTTAGATGTAAAATACTAAGATGTATCTTACAAAGCCATGAGGAAATAAAATTTTCTTTTAAACAGTAAGCACCCTTACTTTACAAGAAAAAAACCTTAACATTTTCTTTAATATACTAAAATATCAATGAGATTTATGAAAGCATTTTTAATAATGTATCTTCTGTCAACACACACTCACACAGAGTTGGAAAAACACAGCTCCATTTGAAAAGCCTGGATGGCCTGGACTGTCATGTCTAGGATGTGAACTAGCAAGCAGGTCCCTGACTGGGCCATATTTTTATTCCGTTGCTAAATTTCTATGCTAAGATTTATATTCAATCAAAACTGGGGCAGTACTTGGGCAGTCAGCTGTTCACTCAGCTCAGGCAGTGCCTTCAAAACACTTCTAATTCATGTCTGGGATGTTTGATACACAAAATGCCCCTGTGTTGGGTAGTATGCTTTCAGCATGCTGTTGTACCACTGCAGCTCTTCAGAAAACCAGATTTCCTTTTTCTTCCTGGCTCTGCTGTGTGCACTTCAGCATGTAAGCTCTGCAACGTAACACCTCCTTCTGCTGTGGGAAAACATCCACCTTTTCTATTCATTTGTCTTTAGCAGCAGAAAAGAAGTTTTGTGATTTGATAGTGTTTAGTTTTCCTTATGGCAACTCTCAGGTGCCAGGGTTTTTACAGAGGAATAGTTCCTGCACTGTAATTACACCTACAAAGGCACCCTTATTCTCCTCCTTCTCCATGAAGATATAACCTCACTTTCTAAAGGAAGGTGGGAATGAAGGAGAAAGAGAAAATCCTGTGGCTCCTCTCCATACTCAGAAGGAGAGCTGCAAGGACAAAGTCTAGACAGAGGCTGGAGAGCACGCACTTGAAATTCCCAGCTCAATTGTTTCCACCTTTCTGAGGGCAGGAAATGCTTCGTCCCTGTGCCTCCCCCCAGCTTTTAAGAAGGCCCGAGTTGTATGTTCCAGCCTTGAAAAAAAATCAGAGAAACACATCATAAAAAGATGACTGTTGATGCTTAAAATGCCTTTTAAATTACGTTTCTATTGTACTGAGTTTTTTTCAGCTTCAAGTGGTAGCAAACTTTGGAGCAGCTGGACAAAAGAAAAAAATCACAGCCATGAAAAAAGCCTCACAGGCTATTGGAAGGGTGTTGGGGGGGAACATGGAGTAAATGAGTTGAACTGCAAAGAGAGCTCTGTCAACAGAAGATGTCATCTTCGGGATGCAAGGAGAGTGTTTTTGACTGGATTGTAAAAAGTGGCCAGCATGTGGATGGGAGAGAAAAAGTAAACCTAAGTACAGAACTGGAAGGATGACAGGAAGGAAATGGCCCAGCAGTATGGCCCAGCAGCTGGGAAAAAAACTCACAGCAAAGCTTAGTGGAAATTTCAAAAAATATGGATTGAAAGTAGTAAAGATAAATATGGTGTAAAGAGGCAAAGTTCAGACTTGGTTGTAATAGATAGATGTATGAGAAGAAAAGTTTAAAATATTGTAGCATGAGCTAAGACTGTTGGGTAAAAGAAAGAAAATTAAGCCAAGGAAATGACTGATAAAATGACTCTGAAAAAGGGAGCTCAGTGAAGGAAATTCCAGTAGTTTCCTAGGTGCAGATAGAGATGTAGGAAGCCAAGGGTGCACGTTAGTCTCCAAGGCTGGTGCTTAATTGTGACAAGTCATACGGAAATGCCTGGCTCCTATTCTTTCATCTGTTTTTCCAAAATAAGTGGTTAAAATGCATTAACTGTGAAGTGCACATCAATACTTGTGATTCTTTTACAAATGCATTTAAAATAAAATCCCATATTTTTTTTTAATATTACCTTTTACATGAGACTTACTTATCTGACATAGCAATTTGTTCCAACATGGCAGAGCCCGTGTTTGTCTTCCAGTTTCCTGATATGGAAGTTCTCCTGAAATGGGGGAAAATATTATAAAGACAGACAGGGGTTTTACATTTTCACTGTCTCTGAAATTAATCTGATTTTGACAGGAATACTACAGGATTATTTACACCTTTTTCATATCAGGCAGCTTACAACAGAACATCTAAAGCAGGCATGGCAACTGCCATGTATGCAGTATGACAGCACTATGATTTGTGCTCCCCCTTTATTTAAGATTTTTTTTTAAAAAAAGAACCAGCTATGATTAAGTGAAAGTGTTAGCAGTGAGCTGTTATCAGTTATAAATGGATTTCCAGTTACTGCAAATGTCAAGCAAATGAAGCTTCAGCTTCTCATTTGAAGTCCATCCCACTGCAATGTCAGGTCCCAGAACTTAAAAAATCAATGCCTTTATACTTTTTACATCCCCAAAGTCACCTCAGCTTCACTTCAGAGCTGGATTTTTGGTTCTCTTCCCTCCAGTTTTCACTCTTTGCTTGTCTACTGATACAACCTAACCAGTTTATGCCAAGGTTCCAATGTAGCACCTTTTATTTAACTCTAAGAAAAAAAAAAAGCAAAGTTTTTTCTTCTTAGATCTTAGGATTGCTACCAGGGCTGGGAAGATTACTGTTTTCTGAAAACTAAATGCTGTACTGGGAATAAGCTAAGGATACCAATTATGAAGTGTTCCCAGTTAGCAAAATAATAGGAACATCTGTAAGGTATTAGAAGTATATTAGGCAGCAGCTATAGTTTTCTCTCCATTTTTCTGTCAACCTAATTATAACGGTCAGTAGCAATTGTGGGCAAATGTTGACTCTTCTGTGGAAGCCTCTGAAAGCTGGTTGAATTTTAGAGCACCCAGTTCTTGTAAACTGCTGTATTCCTTGTTGATGTGGGAGAAACTAGTGGAAGGAGAAGCTGAGTGCTGTTGAATGCTGTGTGTGAGGTAACTTTGGCCAGTACCGAGGCTATTTTGTGACTTCTGCTTCATTTTTCAAGTGACATTTGTTTGCATGTGTGCACTGTATGTTAAATATTTTGTTGATGACTACTGTACACACTTTTTACATCAGAGAGATAATACCTCCCACAAATCACAATTCATTTCTACTACAGACTTCTCAAAAGCATTCATTATCATGTGCTATTTCAGGTGTCTTTCAGGAAGCACAATGTGACCGCATCAGTTAAAAAACAAAGAAAGAAACAAAAATTTTCCTGAAAGCTTTTAGGAAGTATTTACTTTCTGAACTAAATAGCTTTATTGATGTAATATCAGCCCTATTGACAAGAAGAGAAGAGATGGTTTGCTTGAAGCCACACATTCTACCCACAGTGTAAAGGTGCAGCAGTGTCAGGACTGCCTGTTTGATGTACTGTATGGATGCTGTAGGGACCAGACGGAATCCAAAAGGAATGCAATGGACACAGATGTCTACAGCTTGAGGGCAGGAGCCATTGATTCTGTCACACAGAACAACTACACAACAGCAAGGCTTCCATTAGACCATAGGTAAGGGATAGACTGGACCATCAGGGACTTCAAACCTTAGATTGAACTTCTGTGATTCATATGTGATTTCCTCTGCTGAAACATGTAGGTTTCCAACCCTTCCTCATGTCTGTTCTAATGGTTCTTTCACATTGTTGCTCCCTCTTCTACTAAATGATTAATACAGATAACACTACCTCACACTTAAGTGCTTCACACTTAGGCTCAAAAGGTTTCCACTTGATTTGGTCTATGCAAAGAAAGAAAAACTGTTTTGAAGTGGGGAAAAAGGAATTATGATTAATTTAAACAATTCATAGTAACTTGAGCTTCCCCTTTTCCAATGTCTTTCTGCTTTATTCAGTACCACTGCAAAGACACAATCCACACTGTATGGAGAGGGATCTGTCATGAGAGGAATACATAGCAATGTCACACTCCAGCACTAATGCAGGCCTTCTATCTTGTGTTCCTGCTCCAGCAGGGGGATTTGGGCTAGACGGTCTTTTAGGCTCCCTCCCAATCCCTGACATCGTGTGATCTTTTTCTAGCTGGTGTGTTCTATCTTTGTTACACTCACCTTGTGATCAAAGTACATTCAGTTACAGACTGAGAGTACTGCTTTTGGAGAGGAGACTGAGATGCAGAGTTTTTCTATCTCTGTTTTTCTTCATCGTGTGTGACCCTTTTTAAGTCTCCTTCCTTGAAGTCAGAAGAATTCAGTGATAGTACTGACTGCAGTTGAGTGTGTGTCACGCAGCATTCTGCGGGGCTGCGGTATTTAGAGGGATCCAATGCTACATTTTGGCTATAATCTCTACTGACAGATGATAAGCACTAGTATTTTGTGAGTCATGGATCCACTTATACCACAATTTCCCACAGAATTATAAAACTGAAGCTCTTAATAACTCTCTTTAAACTACAAAAACAAATCTTCAGCTGGTATTTTTTTGTGGTGGTTCTCTAAGTGCTCTGTTCCTGTGTCACAGCACAAAATGAGAACCAGCTGTAAAACATTATTCTACTGCTATAATGTATATGTGTGCACATGAAAGATTTTACAGACATTTAGTAAACCTTCTCTGTAACAACAGATCAGTATTTCACTCCTCAGTGTAACTTAACTGTACAAAAGAATCTAGAGAAAAAATGATTGCTAGGCTTTTAGCATTTGGATGAACCCATGGTTTCTGAGTAGAAACTTAAAATTAAATAAAAGGTAGGAGGAACAGGATGTCATTTTAACTTATTTTTGCTGTTCTCAGGCCAATAGCATCTCCTGTGAAGAAGAAACTTTCATGCTTGAACATGACAAATCTATCATGGATGTTTCTTCCAAAATCATGCAAGAGACTGAACAGCATTTTAAAAGAAGGGCTCTCTCTGAAATGCTGTGGTCCAGTTGCCACCGCAGGGATTGAACCATCAGGTTCATCTGATTGGTAGGATCTGGTGGAGTGTCACAACCATTAAGAGCTGGGCTTAATTCCTAAGAGTCTGCCACTTGGGAGCTGTAAAAATGAGACAAATCAACTCTATTATAAATGACATCACAGCATGAGAAATCTGCCTGTCAAAGCAATAACGAGAGAGATAACCCTGGCCTGGAAGAGGCCAACTCAGCCATACAAAAAGGTCTCAGACAGTGCAGGCTGGTGCTTGGGAGTAGAGGGAGAACAAGGCTGTTGAATGACATCAAGTAGAACAAAAGGGGCAAGGCAGAAACTGGGACAATGAAAAAGGTTATGCCTTAAGGAGCAAGGACTAAGAGACAGAAAAGGAGAAGTGGTTTGTGTTCGAACAGATAGGAGAGTTGAGCCTGGTGTGAGGAGAATGCTGCTATTAGGAAGAGTAGAATGGATGTCTCCAAATATGGGGCTACAGCTGGGAAAAACCAACAGGCTGGAACACCATAGTAAGAAAAACAAGCAGAAATGGAATTAACTTCCCTGGAGAAGCCAGGGGCTAAATATTGTACTTCAAGATTTTTATTTTCTCAAGCTGGAGTAGACCAAACACATGTAAAATTTTGTAGGGGCTTGAGTTTCTGCCCCACATTGCAAAAATCACTGAACGTCACCAACAAAGGATTCCAGAAACCTCTTAATACTCATGAGCTATTTGAGTGTTCTCTCTTGGTTGCTGTGTACCACTCCAATTTCCAACACACTGGTTTTGCCAAGTTTACAAAGAAAGCAGAAGGACTGGGTGTCCATGCTACTCGGTATGGGGACAGTATTTAAACACTGTTCTGTGCTGTGCTTTCTGAGGTCCCTTAGATGTACAGGGACAGGCAGGTGGACCACTGAGTTGTTCTAGAAAGGCCTATCTTTGATACTTTTTCTCAAATACCCCTTCAAAGTCATATGTCAGGAAAGGCCAGAAGTTACTTGTAGAGTTTTGATCTTGTGATGGTAATGTCTTAGGGGAGAGGTCAAGAGTACATGTTCTTAAATCCAGACAGTCTAAAATACTGCCTTTCCAGACACATGGACTTCATGGAGGCACTGCAACAACTCCAAGACCCATCTAACAATCTTAATCTCACCCTAAACAAATACATTTTGCTCCCTTCCTCCATCTTGGGTAAAAGGTTCTGTTTTCTCATTTCTAAAGCACTTGAAGGTAATGTTAACTTTGTCTTTAATACTGTATTTTAGGCATTTTCTTCAACTCATCTCCAATTCATCTGTCATTTTGCCAGATAAAGAACTTGATTGTACCTTATAAAATGTTAACATATAAGAAACTGCTGATCCCTCCAATGTAACAGGACTTCCTAACTAATTATTTTTGTGTTTGATGTTAGGGTGCATATGTGAAGGCATTTGTTTATTTTATGTACAGTTTGTTACATTTTGCCTAATTCAGAGGCACTAGGATGAAGGAGCAAATACTTTAGATGACCTACCTTAAAATGAGTTCACACAAGATTACAAAGCTAGACCATTGACAGCAAAAATACAGTAAAAATATGCATGAATACAATAACCACAGCTACTACTACACAATAACCCATTGGCTGCTCTAGCTTAAAATAGTCTGTGAAACAGAAATATCCTTTTTTTTAGCCTCTTATATAGTCCTGATATTTACACAAATATCTAGATTCTAAAATTAGATGACATTTTCATCTCTTTATGTGAATGCCACTGTAAAATCAAAATTTTTCTTACATATTTTATGTTAAAAGTACTTTGTTCTACTGAAGTGCTGAGTGTCCTAAGAGGGAGAAGAAAATTAGACCCTAAGCTGCTGAAAAGACACAAAGGAATTTAATTTAACAAGTAATTTATGAAAACAATTCCCCTTCCAACTGCTCCTTTTGTTAAATGAAAAAACAAACTAATGTTAGCAGGGAAACCACTCTGGCAGGCTCTGTTGTCTTATTTTTGTGCTGGTCAAAATCAACTTTAAAAAAACTATTTAAAATAAAATAAAAAAGAAAGTCTTAAAGAAAATTGAAAGTCTTTAAAATAAATCCAGACAGTCTAAAATACTACCTTTCCAGGCAGTATGGAAGGCATCATGGAGGCACCGCATCAGCTCAGAGACCCATCTAACAGACTTAACCTTACTGGTGTTTACCAGTTTAGAAACAAAAGGATGAAAGAATATAAGTTTTTGGCTCACATGTATGCTTTGTAGTTACTGCCTATCTTTTGGATCCTGATGTCATATTTGGAGTCTATGAAGGGCTCAGTAGTGGCGTAGGTCTGAGTAAGTGCTACCACGCTGGCTATGTCCTGAAAGTCGTAGTGATTGTCCACCTTGATCTGTAGGCATCATACCACAAGTAAACAGCAGATAAAAAAGAAAAAAAGCTATTAGGAACAAAATGGAAATTCAGTTGCAAATGGCATTCATAAGAAGTATGTTTTTGGACAGCGGGACTTTAAAAACAAAAAAGGCACTAGATATTTTCTCCAGTTTCTACATTCTGTAACATTCCTACATTAAAGTACCAATTTCACCTAGCATATTCCATGTTCATCTGTAGAAAGAAATTTCCAGGCAGCGGAACGTCATTTTGCTTTTCAATTTTTTAAAGTAGTGATGGTTAATTTTAGATCTGCAAACTTAAGCATTTTTTGAGGTGTGATAATATGCAACTGTAATTTCTATATAATTCTTGTTGATTCTGTAAATTGCTCATGTAAAAGACTGTACATGGAGCCCATCATATGCTATCACATCACAGATCTCCTCGGAAGGACAAGACAGAGGGACACCATCCCCTGCTGGGTGTGCACTCACATGGAGCATGGAGACCTGGCTCAGGATAGCAGAATCAGTTTCACTCATTTTTCCCAATTCCCTGAATGTATTCAGGCTTTCCATTTCCTGCTTGTGGAACATCGGGCTAAGATGGTGAATGGTACTAAATTAATCAACTTCAACATCTTGGAATAAGGGGGAGGTGGAAAAGGGAAGAATATCAATTTAGGAGGAGAGGGGGAAGGAGAGTTTAGAGGATAGAAGCATTACTTCTGAACAGGAAGTGCAAAACTCAAAGAAGCTGACTGAAACTGGAAGAAATAGTAACTCGAAGAGAAGTTTTAGGGCTGGCAACTGCAACAACACACACTGTTGCACCTAAAGTCCACTTCAGAAGGGTGAGGAAAGGAGGCAGGGATTAGTATTTCTTATTTTATCTAATAATAGGATAATTTGCAACTCATTGCAAGCCCAGCATTTTGTTTGCTTCCTCCTGGTAGGTAGGAGGGAGGCTGGGGGGCAGAGTGCCCTCTGTGACATGGGGACTCCCTGTTTAGTGGGATTTGTGAAGCTGAAAGAAGTCTTCAGGTGTGAATACTTGCTCTCAACTTCCAGAGTGAGACAACAAAGAGTAATCTGCCACTTGAGAGACACAAAACCAGACACATTGCCCAATTTCAACTTAGTTTCTGAAAACTTAATAGTCTATGCAAAACTAATTGGGACCAATGGCAACACTGTGCAACATCCTTAGGAAGGGCTGGGGAGCAAGAACCTTCACACAGACTCTGACAGTAAGAATTTCATTACCAAAAAACTTTAAGGATTTAAAATATTTTATAGCTAAAAAAACCTAATTATGTCTAGATGTGGTTTACTGAGCATTTAAGTGTCTTTCCTTTAAGAGGTGAAAATAAAAAATACAGTATAAATGTTCTAATGCTTCACACACATAATCCAGAGAAACTGTAGTCTAAGTAATTAATAGTAAATTGTTCTATCAAATTTGCTGCAAGATTTCCTCCGACTTAGTGCAAAATAAATCTAAACATTCATAGGCAAAAAATCACAATGTGGAGAGTAAATCCTGCAGAATTAATGAATAAAATACAATTAAATCAGTTCTATATTTCTAATGCTAGTACTAAGTATTATGTTCATGGAGCTTTTGGAGACTCAAGATGATAAATATGACTATTCTCTGATGATTTCCTTTAAAATCTCAACCATTTAAAGCAGTGAAGGGTTTTCAGTGAAAGTGGTTAATCTGTAATGACCAGAAATTTTCTCTGATATCAATGAAAGTAGAATTTAAATCACATCCCATTGAACCAGCACTATGAGATAAGTGATATCAAAGCAACTGTACTCACCACTGAAAGGCAATTACTTTGAAGAAAGAAAGCAGCAGTTATACAACAGTATGACACAATCACAGAGAATAAATTAAGCCAGGAAATGAGGGAAAGTTCAGTATCAAACTGAAACTAATAAAGAACCAAGGCAAAACTTTCCTGTATTCCCAGGGCAAGAAGTTGGATTGTGCAAATACACCTTGTCTGTTACATAGTTTCAACTGTAGTCAACTAAATTCATTAAATAAGGTTCTGCTTCAAGAAAGCATCTTGCCAGGGCTCAAAGAATGTTCTGGACAGGGCAACACATAAACCAAAAAGGTGTGGATGTGAAAATAAACCAGGTGTTTTAATGTTCTCCTAAAGAGAGGTGCTTTCCTGAAGAACAGACAGGCAGAGACTGGCAAGGGGTGAAATCTCTGACACAATGTGGACAATGAAAAATTAAAATATCCAGGAAAGGAAAGAACATGCAGTTCTTTTCAGGAAAATACTCAGGTTCCTGACATGCACAAAGTAGCATCTGCACCTTTCCCATGCCTGAATGAGCATGTCCGATCTTCACCACCACAGGAAACGTTGGCATTGTGAGCTAAGGGAGAAAACAAAACACATGTATTAGAGAGAGTGACCTGGAGCTGTGAGGTTAAGTTGCACCATTGATGAAAACCATGGAAATGTGCCCCGAATGCAGAATTAATGAATAATCATGCCATGGGGCCACTGGAAGGTGCTACTCCTCTGTCAGACTGTGTGCTGGTACATGTTCAGAATGCGCCACCTCCTGAACAATTAATCTCCCTTCCAGAACAAGGAACTACTCCATAAATGAGGTAGCTCTGTAGGGAGAGCATCAAACTCTAATCTGAGGGTTAAGAATTCAGGTCCCTGTCCAGGTGTGAGGCTCATCAGTTGGGCTGAAGGTTGGACTTGATGATCTGTAAGGTCCCTTCCAATCTAGATGATTATGATCTTATGATCTTATGTTCTCTGACTGCTATCAACACAGACAATCGGTGCATTTCTGATCAGCTTTTTGGGATGTCTTTCTCTGGACTTCGCTTTTTAAACTGAATTTCTGGTATTTTCAATTTCATGTTTTGCAGTTATGTTTCCTGAGCCATAAATTCACACTCTCTAAGATTATAATAATTACTGATGTCAAATTAATCAGCTTTGTTTCTTTTCCCCTTGATTTCCTATCTTCAGCAAGGCTGTGAATTCTTCTTGTGAGAGCTTACAAAACAAGTGATATCTGATCTAGTGCAGGATGTCCCTGCTCACTGCAGGGGGGTCACACTAGATGGCCTTTGAAGGTCTAACCCAGTGGTTCTAATTCACAATTAGAATTCTAGCTTGTTACAGAAGGCTCCAGCTTCTGCACAGATTGCTAGAGAGAATTCACCCACTGATCAGGAAATCAAATATGCAAAGGCATATAAATATGCTTTATTCAATCAAATTACCATGGTTCCATCTCTCAGAAAATTCTGTGAATAACCAGCTTTATTTTCATCAGTCATTTAAAGATGTATTAGATCTCCCTTTCATGGGTATGGCTGTCACTTCTTTGTCTTTTATTTATAACTAAAATGTGCATTCATTGACTCTCTATCAATCAAGCATAACTACAAATACTTACTAGAATAGGAATATAATTAGCAATAAAAATCTCATTACTCTCAACATGTAAATAAAGGGGGCAGTAGCATAACAGTAAGTGTCACAGTGCCCAAAACGTTCCGTTAGTACCAAATCTAAACAGAGGAAATATAACCAAAGGCAAAGCTGATGATTTAGAAAACAAATTAAGAATTCTCCCAAGACTTCCCAAATAAAACTTATTTTCCAAATACTTACAAAGGATTTTCCAGAGGTTAAATGGAGTTCGCAGTTATCTCATTGTGCTTTGCACATTCTTGCACAGACACACACAAACACAAACAGGTATTTACATGGGTAATATAATGGGATTGCAAATACTGACATTAAGATGAAGAGATAAAAAGCAGACCTGGCTTTTGGTATCCAAACCTATCTGTATTGTTATAAAGCTAATTAGATTCACACGTGCTCTTCCTATACTTTAAACACTTCTTTCCAGTCTGATTCAAGGATGCCTGCTTCGAAAGGCAAATCATCATGAGAACAAGTGGGTATCCGCTGCAAGGCACAAATTCCCTACTTACCCATACTTACCATCACCTTCCCAGTACAATGCATGTCTCTTCTTTTCTGAATAGACTTTCTCTGACTTCCGAAAATCCATTCCAATGCAATATCTGGTTTATTCTGACTTTTATTAAAGCAAAGGACACCTACGCTGAGAAAACCAACTGCTTGCTTTTATAGAATCTCAGTTCTGATTTGCCTGATTAGAAGAATGAGGGGAATTGGTGGATTTGCCCCATGAACACACTGCCATTTCCAAAGCATGATGAAAAGAGAGGGCAGCTGTCAGCTATGTGGCACAGGCCAGGGACTTCTTCCAAAGCCAATCCGTGTCCTTCCAGGACAAAGCCAGGTTGGATTTAGAGACAGCAATCCCAGTTAAATTACTCCATGAGCTAAGATGTCACAGGCATCTCTTCTTCCACAGGATTTGAAAATGCAGGCAACCCAACCATTATGAAACCCATCTCCTAATGCTCTAGAGTACACCAAACTGAAGCTGCCACTTTTCAGCGAAGACAGTTTGTATTTTTGGCAGAATTTCTGAGGATTGACAACATAGGAATAAATAACTGTGAATTCTTTGGAAGTTTTTTCTTTAACTCTGGTTTATAAACCATTTCAAGGGTTGATCTCAAAATCCAACATACATACGACTTTTGACACACCAGTTTCAATCTAACCAATTTAAGCTAAGGCACATAAGCATGAAAAAGGGGAGTCATTTCAAAATAGCCAAAAAGCACTTGCAGTACCATTACATATGAAAAGTCACCTATGGTGCAATTTTAACTTACATTTCTTGCTAAACTGTAGGAATGCAAAGCCCAGTATACCCAACATCTAGTCACTAAGTTATTGCTTTAATATTTTAAAACCAGATGCATCTATTTTTTTCCAAATTTCTTGGGGAAATAGGAGGAACATATTATTGTTTGACTCAAGATTCATCAGAGCAGCACATTTTTCAGCCACTGAAATGGGGTTTGTAATGGAAATGACGGCTGACCTCTAACTATAGTAATGCAAACGGCACTCCTGTAATTAAGAGGAAGGCATGTTTTCCCATGATTCCAAAGCTGTGGAATCCTCTGGTGGGCCACAGGAAATAAAAAACCTGCGCTAACATCATTGAAACTCATGGAGTTCATTTTGCTCTGGAGTCTGAGCCCCGGATCTGCTGTGGTCTACCACATCCCCACACAGCAGCTCCAGAGAAGAGCTGGCTGTAGGGGAAAAAGGCGCTGAATGCTGCATTTTGGGCAGCAGACAGAAAAACCCCAGACAGCACAGACATCAGGCAAATAGGAGGTTATCCCAGTGCTGTTCTTGCGACGGGGCTAATGAAGCTGCAGTTATTTTGGGGTTTTAACAGCTTTCCTTTACTTCTGCTCTCACTTTGAATTACCAGAGTTTCTCCTTCGTAGATGAGGACTTGACGAGCACCATCCCACAGTCACTTCCTTGCCACTACCTCATTTCCAGATGTCAAGCAATAATAAAGTGTGAAATTTCTCACTTAAATGATAGAAAGCTCCATTTGAGTCTTGTCCCACCTCTTCCCAATCTGCTCATGTCTGTTAATGTCTGACTACAATCAACAGTAGTCACAAGACTCTTCAGAATTTTGAGCAACCATTATGTATGATACAACTGTGAGAGTAACACCAAAAACTTACCAGCTCCACACATTTCCTTTTAATTTACAGTTACTTGGTAGAAAGATACCTTGAAAGCAGAACTAGGATGTCTCAGTGAATCCATGAGTACTATTAGAACTCATTATGTTCTTTCCTGGAAATGAATTCTTGGAGGGAAAAGACCACTTTGCAAAAACATTTTTCAAAGGTTTCTAAATTCAAGAAAAGTACAAACTACACTGTGACAATTAAAAACTATGGGATAAAAAAAACCATAAAAGATCTACATTGGAAATTACAAGATGATTTATCGTGATTTCACTCATATGAGAGATGGTAATGGACTACACTGCATGAACCCTTGCTCATTTGTGTAATTTACATGAAATACATCTGAATATTAAAAAAAAAGAAGGCCAACACAAACCTGATGAAGTTTAACACGTCCAAGTGCAGGTTGCTTCACGGAGGCTGGCATAATTCCTGTTAACAGGACAGACTGGGAGGTGATGTAATAGAAAGCAGCTCTCTGGACAAGGACTTGGGGACATCAATGAATGAAAAGCTGGACAAGAGCCAACAGTATGCACTTGCAGCCCAGAAGCCAAACAGTCCTGGGCTCCATCAGAAGAGCTGTGGTCAGCAGGTGGAGAAAGGGGATTCCACTCTGCTCTTGCGAGACCCCACCTGGATTTACTGCATCCAGCTTTGCAGCTCTCAGCACAAGAAGGACATAGAACTACTGAAAACAGTTCAGAGGAAGGCCAAGAGGATGATCAAGGGGCTAGAGCTCCTCTGCTACAAGGACAGGCTGAGAGAACAGGGGGTTTTCAGCCTGGAGAAGAGAAAACTCTGGTCAGACCTCCCAGTGACCTCTCAGTACCTGAAGGGGCTACAGAAAAGCTGTGGGGGGGCATGGCATGGAGTGATAGGACAAGGAACAATGGTTTGAAACTAGAGCAGGGCAGGGTGAGATGAGACATTAGGAAGAAGTTCTTTCCCATGAGGGTGGTGAGACACTGGCCCAGGTTGCACAGAGGTGTTGGCTCCCATCCCTGCTTGTCTCCTATCCCTGGAGACATTCAAGGTCAGGCTTGCTGAGGCTCTGAGCAACCTGATATAGAGCAGGATGCTTCTGCTCACTGCATGGGTTTGGACTAGATGACCCTTGAAGGTCCCTATGATTCTATGATAATCAGGACTCCAATTTTCCATTTGCTCTTTTTGTTTCCCATACTAATGACAGGCAACTGTTTCTCATGCCATTAAGTGTCTCAGAATTAGGTCACGACACATGTTGGGTTTGGTTATGTGAGACCATAAAGTGGAATGTACTGGTTATGGAAGCAGGAAAGTTATCAAATCATCCTTGTTAGGGCTTGACACATGCTGGATTTTTACTCTTCTGTTGATGTGAATTATTCCTTTCCATATTGCTAGGATGTTTTTTGAATTGGATCCAAATACAATTAGATTCTAAGACTCATTAGTTACTGGTCAGAACCTATTTTAAATGCCTGATATCTCCAAGGTAATATAGTGTTGCTTTTCTGAAATGTCAAGATATTTTCAATATGCTTCATATGTTGTTTTCATCAAGAATTCAGGGCTGGTCCACCTTCTGTTCTGTGAGTATTAATACTCACACTGAAGAAACAGGAAAATGCAGAAAATTCAATAAATTTCAGAAAACGCAGCAATTATTGGTTTTGCTAGAAGTTAGGAAAAAACTTTGCTACATTAAAACAGCAGACATTGATCAAATTATATAAATGCTCAAAAAGAATGAGCAAGTCCAGTGAGAGCTGCTGTTGACACACCAGCCAACCATTAAAAACACAGGTTCCAGAAGACCTGATGTAGACAACAAGGTTTAAACGCTGACTTCTGATCTGGCAAAGCTCCATAGGAAATAGCTAACCTGTGTCCAAACATATTTCAGTTTCAAAACTCAGCATATCCTGCCAGCCAAAAATTAATTAAAAATAGATAACCCACAGGGCTTCCCCCTTCCTCTTTTCTCCAAACTCTCAAATGTTTTAGTTGCTAAGAAAAGGAAGGATCCATATTACTCTCGAAGAATTCATTTGTTACCCAGACATGGAACATCTGTGCCAGCAGCACCAGCATCATTCAAAACAGCTGGGTATAACCCCTTGGTCTGTAACATAGGTCAGGCAAACAGTTCACAAACCTGGGGTGTTGTTGTTTTGGTTAAAAATCCCATTTGGGAACTGCCATCTAGTATGTGCGGAAGAACCAAGAAAATACATTCGGATGTGAAATTTTAAAAAATACTCAAGAAACAAAAAAACCAACAAACAACCCAAAGCAATTAGCAACACAAAAACTGCCCCGTGGAAAGGAAACTATGAAATGGACACTACAACTCTGGCTGCTGAGCAGCTAATTAGCAAAATTATAAAGCTCACAAATACTTATCTGCTACTGTTGTGTCATGAAGAACTGCACTGTTACACTCAGCTGCTGCCTGCATTTGCAAAGGGTTTGAGTAACAAAAGCAGAATCAGTAACTCTTACTGAGTAGTACCTCATCCTTCCCTTCTTCCTCAATTCATTGCCAAGATTTCCTTCACTGTGAAGTCTGTGTCCTGTGCATGCAGTTCCAGTGTAGCAGCAGGGGAAAAAAACCATTCTGTGAACATGCCAATGGGAGTCATGTCCTTCCAGTGAACCCGACAAAATAAACTTAATGTTTTAGGAAGGAACAAAAGCCACTCTGTCACTGGAGGCAGCACCAGCACACTCCTGAATGCAGCTTGATGCTTTAGGATTTGCATCACCATCACAGACCCAGGTCCCCTGCTTACAAACATACTCCGGACTTGTCACTTCACACTTTTCTAAACTCCAGCCAAACCTAAAATTCTCAGTCAGAAATTCTACTAAATTCCTTTTCTTTTTTTTCCCAAATGGAATCTAAGTTACCTTCAGGGTGTGACATGGTTTTACTACAGTAACTTCTGAAGGAACTGTCTGATGGAAGATCAACTTTGAGATCACAGAAAAGTACTCAAACGCTTCCATTAGGTTCAATGAATAAAATGCCCCCACCCCTATTCATCCCTGTTCGTAGATTCCAGGAAATCTCTTGGCTTGTGGCACTCTAGGACATTTCTGTAGACGGTGGCATTTCCCAGAGATCTAAACCATCACAAGTAGTCACTAAAAAATACTGGTTTTTTTTATTGAGCCATGAAGCCCACATGCTCTAAACTAGGTTCAAATTTGAACATGAAATGTCATTTGCTGAAGTTTGACAATTACAGATATTTTGCTTGTTCTGTTTCTGAACAGTAACTCTCCAGGGAGTGCAAATGTCATGCATGCAAGTTCCTCATCACAGTACAGATGAGTGACAGCATGAGGAGCAGTGGTTTGAAACTAGAGAAGAGCAGGGTTAGATGAGATGTGAGGAACAAGTTCTTCCCCATGAGGGTGGTGAGACACTGACCGAGTTTGCCCAGAGAGGTGGTGGAGACTCCATCCCTGGAGACATTCAAGGTCAGGCTTTCTGAGGATCAGAGAAACCTGATCTAGAGAAGGATGTCCCTGCTCACTGCAGAGGTTGGACTAGATGGCTTCTGAATATCCTTCCAACTCAACACATTCTGTGATTCTATTACTTACAATTAAAAACACTTCTAATTAGATAATTAGCATGATAATCTAATAAGCCAGTCACTTCTATGACACCAATACCGAGGCCAAACAGCCTAAACTTATTAACATTTCATCTGATCAGTGTTTTAAAACTGAAGATTCTTTGCACCATGCACTAGCACTGCCAAGATATAATGGACAATATAATCAAAGTTTTACAAAAAAAACCCCACTAATCTAAGATCATCCACTAAAAAAACCCACAAACCCTTCCACTGGCAACAATACAGAAAACAGTTTTTGAAGGTGGTACTTGCTCCAGCTTTAATGTCCTCATGGCTGGAAAAGCCACAATGAGGAAAAAAAAGAGGAGGGGAAAAAGAAGTATTGACAGAAAAGAGCAGATGTTGCATAAACACGACTTACCTCAAGTTCAGTGTTTAAATATTTATCTTTCCAATAACGCCTCAGCAAAGTTCATTTAACCACTCTAGTTTAACTCTAGTTCCATGCACAGGCCATGTGGAATACACATCAGACTATATCTAATTTTGCTCTGCTTACTTTGGAGAAAGGAAATTAAAAGTGAAATAATGAAGGCAGCCTTTTGTTCATTTTTCTTTTTCCCAGAAAAGGGCAGGAAGAGCCCTATACCAATAAACAAACAGATGTACTTTCTCTGCTCTACTTGGTTTTAAGAAAACACAATCTCAAGATAAAGTCACGGCTGGGCCACACAGCAGCTCCACCAGCAAGGGTAGCTCAATATATGGCTCTCCTCACTGGGAAAAGCAGAAACATCCCACTTAAAGAGTTCTTCTTCCCAGCAAACACAGAGAACAATTCAGAGATGTCAAGCCAGATTTTCCACTGCCTTGTTCCTTGACAGAAAAAAATGGTAGAAAATTCTCTCTGTCTGGGAACTTTTCAGGCAAAGGGGATCCTGGAGCTTTGGGACATACTTATAGAAATGGTGGCACTAAAGTAAATCCAGAAGCTCAAGTGGATAAAATGAGTAAAGTTTTAATTTGAACAGTGTGCCCACTAACCAGAGGTAAATGCACCTTTATCATGATTTCTTCATTCACAACCGAGGGTTAAAATGCCTTATAAACTGCAGTAAAATATAGGTTTCCCCAGGGAAATGCTGGGTTATCTCAATTCCCACTGACACTATGGAAGCTGATGCCAAATGGGGTTTTGAGCACGCCCTAGACACAGCTCCTTCCTTGGCCATTGTCACCACCGCACAGGACTTGATTTCAGAAACCAATTCTCTTGGTACTCACTGAAACCAATACAAGTTCTGACATGTTGCCAGGTATAAAGTGACACTATCAAGCAAATCAGACACATACATTTTCCTCCACAACAATTTTTAATTAAAAGAGAATATTTAGCTTAAACAACAAAGATGTGATCTGATGATAGAAGAATCTTCTATTTTCAATACCTCTGGAGCACACAAATTGAAACTGTCGTAAAAAAGAAAAATGTTAAGTACAATGGCAGTGACTCAAAGAGAGCATTTCGCACAGGTCTCTGTTGGAAATTCTGGGGGAGATAAAATCTTTATGGAGACAAATTATATTTTGATTTTGCCTCTTCAATTTTTCATTCCATTCTGATCATTCTACAGTGCCAGTTAAAACTGATAGTAGCCTTAAGGAACAATAAAATGCAATGCGAAATGAGAACCAGGGATAAAAGAACTTGAGCCCAGCATCAAGATAAACTATTAAACTGTGGAGAGTCCTGCCTGCTCTCATTCTAAAAATAGGATTCCTTTGATGCAAAGAAGAGAGAATAAGATTGATATAGATAAATACTTTGACCCTGAAACCTGCCAAAAGCTAATGCACAGAGGAGGAGCACAACCAAAAGATACTGCCCATTCCAACTGCTTGACAGGTGGCAGAGCAGCAAAGTGTCCCCAGGACGATTAAAGATTAATGATTAAAGAGCCTTTGACAAAGTTGTATGGACAATCCCAGCGGAACACAGGCCAATGCTCTGTGACTCCAAGTGTCCAGAGAAAGCCTGACAGAGAAACACTCATGACCCATGGCCAGGTGAGAGCAGGCAGAGTGGGATGATCAGGTAGTGTTGCCTCTCCCCAAGCAAGATTGGGAAGGATGCACCTTGCTCACCACCTTTTGCCTCTGGAAACTCATCAGGAAGAGATGAATACATCATCTCAGTGTGAGTCTCCTCTTGAGCTTAGTGGAGAAGCAGTTCACTCCATGGGTCTCTGCGTATCTGGCATGCAGCAGGAGACCTACTGTTTGTAATATGTGTCTGGGGGCTGCTACGAGGGAAAGAAATGATGGTGGCAATTAATGATCAGATTGTATTTGAAAGATGCGAATGCTTCTTAGTAAATATTTACAAGGATCATGACAACAAATGCCCCTCCAGAATTAGAAGTCCCATGGACAAGAGATGAAGCTGATGAGCAATCTGACTGTATCCAGCCTCCCCACCTCCTTTCTGTACAACACATTGACAAATAAAGTGGACTGTCACCAGTTCTCTTTGTCTTCTTGTGTCTTATTAGAAAACAGAAATCAGTTGTTGAACACTAGACTGACTTAGTGAGACAGAAATGAGAGAGAATCAAGTATTTCTTCTTTGCTGCCAATAATGAAGGAATCAGCAACTACATCATAGAATCACAGAGCTGGAAGGAACCTTAAAAAGCCATCTAGTCCACCCCCATACAGTAAGCAGGGACATCCCGCACTAGATCAGGCTGCTCAGAGCCTCATCAAGCCTGGCCAAGGAATGTCTCCAGGGATAGGGCCTCCACCACCTCTCTGGGCAACATAGGCCACCCTCATGGGGAAGAACTTGTTCCTCATGTCTCATCTAACCCTCCCCTTCTCTAGTTTCAAACCAGTGCCCCTTGTCCTGTCACTTCATGCCCTGGCAAACAGCCCCTACCCAGCTTTCTGGAGCCTCTTCAGACACTGTGAGGCTGCTTCACAGTCTCCTCACACCCTTCTCTGCTCCAGCCCCAGTTCTCTCAGACTGCATTTGCATATTCCTTTATTATCTGAATTTATTATCACTTTATTATCAGTCACATGACGTTGTCTGGAAACCAATGAATGATTCTTAATAATTCTTTCATCACTTTCCCATCCTGCTGCACTGAGACTTAAATCACTAGTCCTAGTACTACTGATCACAAAGGCCCCTAAAATATAACTGCTTTGGGGTGGTTTTTTTTCACCCTTCTTTTCACTTCTGTAAGGTTTCGGCTTCACGTCTTTTTTTTTCTTTGCACTCACACATAAAGCTTCCTGAGAGAAGGAAGATTCCTTCAGATAAGAATACGTTAAGGGTAAAATCCCTCCAGGTATGAAGTGTTAAGAGGTTTAAACTGTTTTTGAGTGTTAGTCCTGGACTTGGATCCGACATTACGGTTCAAAGCCAAAACTTCAGCCTGAAAGCCCAAAAATTAAAGTACAGCTGCTTCAACTAAATTAGGACTCGGAGTACAACATTCCTGGTTCAACTTTAAAGGTACATCTAAAATCTAAAAATGAAACAGCTCTAATAATTCCAAATACTTGCAAGTGGTTCTGTCTTGCACATCAATCAATGTATTTTATTACTCTCTAATCAAACGTTTAATTACTCTCTAATCGAACCTTCTGTTGCCCCCCCATCAGTGGTTTACACAAGAGGGTGCCCACACGTCACACATGGCCAGAGTGCTACAGCAACAAAAGAGCTGGAGTTCAAAAAGATTTCCGACCTTTTCAATGCCTATGGTGTGTGCATAACATGAGCCAGAAAGGGCAGAGCCAGATCTTTGCTGATTAGAGCTCACATGAACGAGGAATGCAGAACAAGCCATGCCTCTAACATGCATCACTGGTATATTTTTCCTCGTTATTTTAAATTAATTCTGCCATGAAATTATAAGAAGTGCCTTTGACTGAAGCTTTCAGTTTTAATTCACTATTCCTTGTAACTACCAATTGTTGGAGGTTCACAAACAAAGCATTGAAAGGCTGCCTTTTAATGAATGAAATTCTGTCCAGCCTGCAAACAGGGACATCATTCCAGGGAAATGCAGAGAAGTGCAGGGGAATATCAGGGGCTGCAAAGGAAAACACAGCTCAAGAAAGGGCGGCTTTGTTTACTTCAGTGAAAGGAGAAGGTAGCAGATCAAGATCTGACACTTAGACTGGAAGGAAATGTACTAGCAAAACATAAAACCTTTCTTCTGCTAAAGAGCATAAAATCAGCTTCAGATACTTGTAGATGTTTTTGCAAAGGCTTTTGATTATTAATAGTTCCACTGACTCATAACAGCAACACTGCAAGGCTCGCTAAGGTAACCTCTCCTCTGCTACAGCAACTCTCACCAATGATGTGCTTTTTCCTGGAAGGAAGGCGGAGTTGGGAGTTAGTGTCTGGGCCATAAATAAGCGGGTCCCAAGTCAGGGAAAGAAGACCGTTAACATCAGCGTATCCTGCGAGCGAGCATTAGAGGGCTTTCCTCCACCTCCCCGTGCTGACACTCCACCGCCTGCGGGAGCCCTCAGCAGCCACCAGCGACTTCTCCTGGCAAACCATGCGTGAGAGAGCCTTTTCTCCTGGTGGACCGACCGGCGCCATGAACCCCATGCCCACCACCTTGCTGTTGTCGGCGCTGCTGGTGCTGAGCCATCAGCCCTTGGCGGTGGGGGCCTGCAGCTGTGCCCCTGCACACCCCCAGCAGCTCATCTGCGACTCGGCCCTGGGTGAGTCACCGCTCCCACGGGGGATACGGAGAGGGCTGGTCCCACTGCTCTCTCTCACAGGGGACGCAGAGGGAGCCGATCCCGGTACTCTCGTGAGGGGCACAGAGGGAGCCGATCCCTGTGCTCCCATGGGTTTTCCAAGAGGAAAGCCAGGAGTAACAAGGTGGCTTAGTCTCTACAGGGACTTAAAAAGAAATTGAGTGCAGAGATCCCTTTATCCCTTTTGCAGAGACGGCTATGGAAAAAATTAGGATTACAGAAGCTCTTCTGCTTGTCTTGCTTTTCCAGAACATTTTGTATTATTTAGTGACTTTTTTTTTCTTTTTTCCCAATAGGAACAGCTTCTATATTATGTCCTAACTTAGAGTGTGGAAGATTACTTGAACTTTTGAATGGCTAAGGTTAACAGTATCTGAAAGAGGATAATCTATCTAAAGATGTCTGTTGTGTGTAAACTATGCATATAGATAATTTTTATAGCATTTAGGGGGAAAAAAAAAAAGAGAAAGAAAAAATACCCAAAATAAAATTCCCCAGTGCCAACATGTTGAAACACTTGTTCTTTGTTCTGCTATACAATTTCTTTCATTGGTTGCGGGTTTTTTTTTTTGTAATTTTCCAAAAACATTTGTGCGGGAAAATGACAGGCTCTTTATTTTCTGCAGATAAATTGGCTACAGCAGTTCTGTATAAATATCACTTTCCAGTCTTTGGGATGATTGTGTGTCACCATATTCCATCAGCACTGTGGCTGTCAAACAACTTGTAGAAATAGCACTAAATATCTCTGAATTGGTCTGCATGGGGATACAAAAATGTGACATTTTGCAGTCTTTTGATTTCCTGAGCTGGACCTGAGGCTGGTCACTTCCATCCAGTGTGAACAGTAAATGTAGAACATGAGTTTCCAAAGTGCCACAAAATTAGCATCTCTATGGAGCTGGCAATCCCTGCTGCATACTGATTCATTGCTTTTATACCATGACAGAAAATCTTTGTGGCCACGACAAACTCTCAGTTCTGTTTGTGGCCATCACTTCAATTGGTTTTTAATCTGCTTGTGTTAAGCAACCTTTTTTACGAAGTTACCTACATCAGGCACTACAAACTTAGAGTGCTCCGAGGTATGCAAGGAAATGAGTTGTGCTCCCAGGAGCTCACCACCTACATGCACATACTGACCCCATCTGCTGCAGTCCAGGAGTCTAAGAAAGAGGCAATTTATTTTTCAACAGACTTAATGTAGAGATTTTTCTAACCAAAAAATTTCACATAGGGAGCACAAAATATTCATTATAAGCCATCTTTCCTAGGGAAACCATTCTGGCTACTCTTGTATATTGTTAGGTTTATTCCATTCACATATACATTTTACAAAAGGTAGATATATGCTACTTTCTATGTGCTACTTTCTATTTATATGTAAGTACTAAAGATTGTAAAATAATGTTACTTTATATCTGGACTTGATGCTCAAGTTCTCCCTTCTATAAACACTTCTGTTTAAGTTACTTGCACCTTTTGGCTAACGAATGTTTATATTGAGGATCCCTTGGTTTATCATTTTAGGATCGTAAGATCATAACCACCTACGTTGAAAGGGGTCTTTCAGATCACTGAATCCATCAGCCCAGCTCTGCCAAGCCTTGTCCTGGACAGGCACTTGAACCTCCTTGACCCTCAGATTAGGAGTATGATGCTCTCCCTGCTGAGCTACACAAGTTAAAACAGCATTTCTTTCTGCTATAAAGTGGCAGAGAGATATAGATATTAATTAATGTAAATATGAATATAAGTGGTTTTATATATAATTTTGCATATAAATTGGCTTAAAACCTTCCCAAAGCATTCACAGCCTTACTTTACCCACATTGTCCAGCACAAGGGCAGCAGGATGAATTAGAGGGGGTAGATGAATTAGAATGCAGCCTTCCCCAGCATGAGGAAGCTCTCATTGCCCAGCAGGATCCCCAGCTCCTCCATTCCCACTTCTCCTGGCTGAGGGATGGAGCCCTGGACACAGCTCCATACCCTAGGAACAGGGCTCTGCCTCCATTGCCCTCTTTATTTGGTCAGAGCCACACTGGTGTCCTTCAGATCACTTGGTTCTTAAGAGGTGTGAAGCCCAGGCCATGCCACTCAATACCCCATTCACTGGCACACCTCAAACCACTCCTCTTAATAGAGCCATACTTAAAGGTGTGTTTTTTAAAAGATTAAATTGAAGATTTGTAGTTCAGTTTCAACATCTTCATACTTCCTGTTTACACATGTCCCTGCTCACTGCAGGGGAGTTGGACTAGATGACCTCTGAAGGTTCATTCCAACTCTGTGATTCTGTGACTGCAAAAACTGAAAAAGGACAGCTCCCCAGCTCCCCAAACACATGGGAGCTGAATGACAATCCAGCTATTTGCTGAGGCTATTCAAGTTTTTTTTTCAGTTCCATTTCTGTACCCACAAACACATTTGAGTATTTCCTTGCAGAAGAGAACCCTAGCTCACCTTTGGAAAAAAACAAAAAAGAAACTGTGCTGTGCCTCTTAATCCCACCAGGTTAAAACGAACAAGAAGCCCAGTCTTCCTCACAGAGCAATCAACTAAATCTGTAAGAGTTTTGTTTTCCTCTGGGAATCCTAGTGATTGGGGTGCAGAGGAAATGGAGGTGGAAGGGTTGACAATAACTGATGTGTGAAACCACTCAGAAACCTTTGCATTTTTAGGAGATAACCCAGAAAAAATAAGTCGGGGACAGACACCTTTCAGTTTTACTTTAGTTCACATGATGAGTGATGTGCTGCTTTACTCAATCATGTTGGGTGTTAGCTGTGGGTATTTAGAAGAAGCTGGTAGAAATGACAGGTTTCCTGACAGAGCCAGAGGAAGAAAGGTCTTCTGGTCCTGGATAGAACTGCACTGAGAGATGAGCCCAGAGCCCTGCAGGCCATAGGAAGAACAGGAATCATGGGAAGTAAGCCATAAGGGCCACACCTGCCTGACCTTGGGCTTCTGACTCTTCCCACCTAGCCTTAAGGAGGTGTAATCTTGTACAAATTTGAGTGGCTTCCCTGAACTTCTTGATAGTTTTCAATTTCACTCCAAAATGAGGCAAATCTTCATTAGTAGGAAGTGACTGCCACCATGAACATATCTACCTTTTATGCTATTTTGAATGGTGCTGAGGCTCTCCTAAAGCATGTTGGATGCCTTCAAATCCCAAAGAACACTCCCAGCTCTCAAGAGCACTTGTACTGGAAACAGAACGGGGGGTTTATGAAATAGCAGATCTGCTGATTATCAGTGGTGATCTCACCCACCAACCCCTGCAAGAGACTTTCTCCTTCCAGAAATGACACATGGTGGAGACTTGCTGGTTAACACAGCAGTGGGGCACCACAGCTTCAAGTCAAGTCAAGAAAATTCCTCTGATATGGCCTTTTGAGAGAGAGCCACAGATGCAATCCATTTTATCAGATAATGCCAAAATTTCTCTTTTGCCAGTGAGGTTGGTCTTCCTGTTCAACATTCATGTTAAATGGGGCAACCTGTAAGAGGAATGAGCTTCATGGAGAGGGCTGATTGCTTTCTGAAGTCTGTCACTTGTGCTAGCTTTTTCCCCTCAGGCATACGCAAGGTCATATTTGGGACAAATATGTAAATATTCTGCATTTCTTAGCTCCATAACACCCATCTCTAACAATCTTTATCTTAGCTATGTATACCCTGTTTTGAAAGTTAGATGAATTCTTTCTGATTTAAACTGTCTTCTGGTTGTTGTTTTTTCTTAAAGATAGAGTGAAAATTATAATTTTACCAAATATCAAGCACCACTCTCCAACAGAAATGAGTAACAGGTCCTGGGTACAAATAAATCTATAATACAGCTTCAGAGAACAGCTCTGTAGCTTTGGAGCAGAGTGGCATGTTTCAAAATATGATGGAAGCTTTACAGCTGGAGCTTGGCAGCATTTTCAGCCTGTTAAAATCTCACAAGATGACTTAGATCAGGCATAGTAAAGATGTGCCAGATGATACATTAAATTTTAATATATTTTTAGAAGAATAGTAAAAACTTTATTTAAGTACACCAGAATTAAGTTTTCAAAGTCAGTTCCTCTGAGAAAAACCTGCAATATGCCGTTTCTTTATTACTGAATTTCCTATTAAAACTTTCATGGCTCAATGTCCCATGATTTTTCCTCTCTGCAATGCAGAACCTAGTTCTGTACTGGAATGGATTAATTGGTTGATTACTGGAGTGGGAAGTAACTTTACCTGATGGGGAAAATAAGCATTGGAAAACCTATTAGAAATGTAGATAACACATATTTCAAGTTAGGGGAGAAAAGGTGGAGAGTGAAATTAATGAAGAATTTATGCTTTATTCTTATGATATTAATGTTATGCACACTTGTCACATTGTTTGGGAGTAGGGCATTCATGCAGACAGCAGTACCCACACCACATAACCTGTGCCCATTAAGACAGGGTCTTTTGTGAGGGTGCTGAATGAACCTCACAAGGAACCCCAGCTCCTGGGACAGGGTCTGGAGGAAAGGGGCAGGATGACCTTGTGACTGGTGGCAGATCCACCCTGGCTGCCTTCATATACCTCATAAACAGAAATGGGCTCCCACTGCTCACTTCCTGGACCTGTGGTCTTTCAGCAAGGGGAAATATGGCAGTACTTAGCCTAAAGTCAGCATGTAGCTGACTGTCTTTCCTGAAGAAGGCACATCTTCAGTGTCCTTCCTCTAGAACAGAGATCAGGGACAACTCTGGACAGGGGTACTTCCAGAGAAACTCCTCCCAGACTAAAAAGAGTCAAACTCCATTTCTCACGGGTCCTGAAAAGAAATGAAAGTTGAGTTTCTGATCCAAGATGGTGAATTCTTGGAACTGGGAATAATGCACTAGACTTTGGCTGTTCTAGCTGTGTCTCAAACAACAGGCACAGCACAGCACCTGAATGTTTCCTGCAGGACTGCTATGATACTCTGTTAGTGCCATTGGAAGACCATGCTGTCAGATCTCTTTTTGCAAAACCCTAATTACATTAACCAATGAATCATATGATCTAGCACAGGATTTACCTGATCTAGTGCAGGATGTCTCTTCTCACAGCAGGGGTGTTGGCCTAGAGGACCTTTGAAGGTCCCTTCCAACTTCGTGATTCTATGATCTGAAAACCAGCTAGAAATTACCCTAATCTCCAAAGCACTGTTATTTATGGTTGGTAATGCTGAGGTGCTGAAAATGAGGTAATTCAGTCATTCTCTTACTCTCATCTCCTCAGCATTGATTCCAGGCCTGGGCTTGAGGGAGTCCTGTAGGTGCTCAGTAAACACCAGTGTGCTGTAAAGCCCTTCCCAAAATCTCTTTTTGTTTTATGATCTATTTTAAGATAATTAACAAAAAATAGCAAGAACTAGACATTTTACCCTTAACACACATTCTAACAGACTCATAAATACCAAACCCACTATTCAGCTGGGTTGGCTGTATGATGTCCTACCAAGTCAGCTCTACAAAGTGGGCATGAGTTTTCTGCTTCTTTAGGTATGAGGGAGTTACACAGTCATTTTTCTGAATTGTCTGTCCTGCGGACTTTTATGCACATCAATAGCATTTTGAAGTAAGATTTTAAATCCAACAAACAATATAAATCTAGGGAAGTTAGTCAGTTTCAAGCAGCTACTGGTGTGCTCAGAGTGAAGCTATTGTCAAAGATAAAGCACCTGTATCCCTGTCACTGGCATAAACATCAGCATATTACAATTCAGTTATAATTACAGGACAGACAAAATCCTTTGTATTCATAGCCCAAAACTTCTAAACACTTTAAAAGAAACACAAAAAATGAGTGCAGTGGCTGCAGAGATGCAGTGCTACACTGACTTCCTACAGCTACCTGTGTTAGTACTCCCCTCTGCTCAGTGTTCAATGGAGCACTTCAATATTCCCTTTGATTGAACTGCTGAGTGCTGCTATGGCAATAGCAGTTGAAGTCCTACCCTTTGCAGGTGGTGTTTAACAAAAGGTTACCAAAAGAGCTTCTCGGGATAAAGACTGAATTTCTTGGAAGTCTACAAACAACCCTGTGTCTACTTGAGGTTTTAAGACAGAAGCAAACATTCTGAGAACTTGCTTCAAAATACCACATCTATTTAGTTTCCTAACTTACTTTTCAGATCTGAAATATAAGACTTGAGTTGCATTGCCAATATCATGCAACTCTACAAAATCATTCCCAATCTTCTGTAATTACTGTGTCTCCAGAACCCTGCCATTTAAGTATGAAAACAGGGCTTGGTCTGGAAAAACACAGTCACTCTCCTTCCCTTTGCTTGTTGAACTTTTTCATGGCAGTGTTCCAAACAGCTTAAAAGTTGTAGATGGAAAATGAGGTGGCATCATGGAATTGAACAACAGGACACAATTTTAAGGAGCTAAATCCACAGGCCACAACACTCCTGTCAATTAGAAGGCAGCCGACAACTATCAAATAATTTAGCTTTAGTGAAGAAAAAAACAGAGCTGAGAATTGTGTAGTAAAATGAAATGTGAGAACGATGCTGGTTGCCTCATGTAACCAGTAACAGTGGCTCATTGCTGAGTATGTCATAAAGGCAGGATACGAAAATCTGCCTGACTTAGATTTAAAAGCATGTATTCTGGTGCTCAGATACTAAAACCCCAGGATTTCAAACCCAATGTTCTACATGCACTGTGCGGAAAACAAATCATGAACTCAGAAACAAAGATTAAGTAATATAAAACATGGCACTTGAAAGGCTTCCAAAGGCTTAATCCTATTAATCTACCAAATTTAATCCCTAACTTTCTCATTAAAAATACTTCAATAATGTGGGTTTCTTCCACATGGAGGACAGGGCACGAGGCATCAGATGGAAAGCCACAATAACATTGTGTATATTGTTCGACAGACTTCAGAGTACAAAGAGAGTGTTATTCTTCAGCTGAAATTAGGCAGATGTTGATTACTAGGCAAATGATGTGGTATTTGAGGCTTGTGAAGCAGAGAGAAATATTTCTGGTAACACGAGTGGCAGCTGTAAAAACAGCACAGAAAAATAAAACTGACTTTGAACAACATTAAGAAATCTCCCTGGTTTTTAGGTAATATTTAAGCTAAAAGAACACCATGCATCTGTTAAAAATACGCCTGCCTTGTGTATTTGAAACTTTAAAAAATTGAATGTATTCTTCTAATTAAAAAAAGTAAAATTGCTTAATCTTCTGGTTTAACAAGGGAGCCAAACCTCATCCACTCTGCCTTCAGCACAAGAAATTTTTGCATCCTGAGCCAAAACCACAGAGATGCACAAAATCATGACCTACCTGAGAGTCCTTATGAGCTTAAACACAGCTCTCCTGCATTCTGAAAGCATTCAATGGAGATGCATTTTGAATGTAGGCTGTGTTGACAAACCTGTAATAAAGTTGTTGTCTGCTGATCTGTCTGACTGAAAGACAATTTGAGAGATGTGCTGTTCACTAAATATGTTTGTTCTTCAGCTGTCAGAGATCAGCCAACAGCAGCTTGTTAGGTTAACAACAGAGGAGAGGAAGTATGGGGTTTAATGGGAAGCTCCAACTTCCACAAGAGTAAGGATAATACCCTGGAGATCACCCATCTCTTTACTAAAGTCTGGAACAATTAAACACTTGCATAATAATTCAGAAATTAACCTTGCAGAAGAAGGGCTGCAGTCTTCTTTGTCCCATAAGCATCAAAAGCCCAAGCTGTGAGGAACATCCGCCCCATGTGGCTGCAACAGCATCAAACAGAAGAAAGATTTGGCAGATTTATTTTCAAAGCAGCATGTGGTATTATCTGTGGTATCACCAGCCTGCTGCTATCACAGTAACTTGGCAGCACTCCTGTGGGAATCTGGGAGTGATCATCTTTCTCCTCCCCCAAACACAACGACAACCACTGGGACAAAATGCATGATCAGCACCTGGCCTCAACCTCCAAGCTCACCCACATCCCATAGGATCTACAGTCTTCTGTATAAGAATAAAAACATACTTGAATACTACAAAACTAATTTTCAGAGGTGATGATGGTGGCTGGCAGATTCTTTTCAAAAAACCCCACAATCCACGAGAAAACCACTTTATAGTAAAGCACTGGGAAACCCATGGCAAAAGCACCCTACATCTGACTGACATAGAAAGAATCATGGCCACTGTAAAACATAAATATATATGCATACGTAGAATAGAAGGCCAGAATGAAACAGACACATGTTTCTTTAGAAGGATGGAAACTAAACCATGTGGACACCAAATTCTTCTTCAAGGCAGTTAAAAATTAGTTCTCAGTCTTGGTAGAAGATGAAGCCCTTTCAGTGTTCAAATAAATTCATAACAACCAGATTCCGAAAGATCACAAGCTGCCACTGAGTTTAGCTGAGGTTTCTTGTCAATCAAGACAGATTTACCTGCCTTCAAGCTGAAAACCAAGTAACTGAAGCAGTAAGAAGTAGAGTAATTTCTGAGAAGACAGGGGATGGCACTTTTTGCATGCAGCACAGACTATCTCAACTCAAAATCTGGGAAATGTAGTTCTAGTACCAGCAGAGCCCTTTATGAAGAATGGAGAAAACAATAAATGGGAACAGGATAAAAAGTAGTGGCAGTTTTATGAGACTGTAATTGGCAAATCCTTCAGCATAAAGAGCGTAACCAGAGTACTTGCTGTGAAGGAACTTGCTTTCAAAAACATTTCAGGTTAAGGGCAACTAAGTCAACATGCTATTGTCATGGTGCTGGCACTGGCTAATATTACTTGTTACTGTGTTCATTAAAAGATACCAGAGGCAATCCTTGCTCCAAGAGACACACGTAACACACACCAAGATTCTCACAATTCCTCCTCATGTCAGAGGATACATGGATTCTCATGTGAATGCTCAAGTACCTACACAGCACAGGACAGACACTGCCACTGGATTTCACACCTTTGTTTTCCAGAGATTTCCAGTAACTGAGAGAGCATTAGTGATAACTTTTTGCAAAGCTAGTACATGCAGATCAGATAGTGTACTGAGGAGAGAAACAGACTCCACAGTATCCAATATTAATCTGTAGAGCTCCTTTATTGAGCTACAGTGCAGTTTTTACAGCAGTCCCTGTCTATGGCAGGGGGGTTAGAACTACATGATCTTTAATGTCCCTTCCAATCCAAACTATTCAATGATTTTCCATCCTAGGGCCTACTAACAAGACACCCATGTTATCTACACAAATACCCGGTGGCCTTCTTGTTTCTGTTAGATGTTGTTTCCAGCACAATTTGCTGCTCCCATGGTTTCATTCCAACAAGTACCCTTGTATCTTCTCCCAGGGTCAATCTACACTTGCAGAGCTCTGCAATTCTGCTCTCTGCCTCCCAAAAGTGAACCACAAATGTAAGAAAATAAAAATCCTAATTCTCCCCAAAAAACATTTCTAAGTCACTAAAATAACTTACTTTAAAAATATCAGTGTTTGTAAAGCTACATGGCAGGCACTTAACTATTTTTTAAAAACATTATTTTAATGAATGGTAAGCAGAAACAGGTGCCCATTGTGGATGTGAACGTTTTCATTTTGTTGAAGGGCCATACTTCTATATAGGGGCCTTCAAAATTATGTACCTACATATTGCATGTCCATATTTCCTACTGTATACCCTAACTGATAAAGAATTTCAGAAGAACACTTTTGTTTTCAATTTTTGCTCATGTGGATGCTTTCCTCTTTCTGTTTCCATAATATCTGTGATGCCATCCTCAGCCCATCTACATAATGACAATTCAATTTTAATTTTATCCCTCTCCATGTGCCACTTACTGTCCCTACAAGACCAACAGCATCTGGCAACAGATGGAAGTGTCAGACATTAAGAGACGGGAAGAAATAAGGGCTTAAAAAAACACTCCTCATATTTCATGTAGTCAAATGAAACGGCTAAACTGAGGCAGTAAAATATATATAAACATACATATAAAGACATACATATAAACTAGCTGCATGAGTCATTATCACAACCTTGTCTGTACCTTTTCATAGACTTTTATCTTTCCTGTCAACACAGTTTTTTCAGTTTCATTTTAGGGTTTCTGTAGCAAAGCGGATGCTGATTCTATACCTGTGTGATAGGAAATAAACTTTCCTGATTTCTGGGGAGGAAGACTATTTAAGAGCAATGAAGATTTAATTTTTATTCTGATAGCTGTGCCACAACCTGTAAACTTAGTCTGAAATGAGCTGGGGGGCTACAGCTACATCCCAGTGTTTTCCTCCAGATGCCTCTTTGAAGGATGTTGCTCCCCTTGGTTCTCTCTGATCTCAGATCTACAAAGGGATGTCATTATCAGGACCTGGCAGGACCCACTGCTCTTTTCTTAACAAAGGCTGATCTCTCCAAGCAGAAAGAACACTTGTCAGCAAGCATGGAGAAGAAATATGGGACTTTAATCCCCAGTTCTTTTGGTGCAGTGTCAACGATGGAGATACCATTTTGAAAATTTGCAAGTGGCATTCATCATATAGGATGTGTTGGATTGGAAGGGCCATCTAATACAATCCCCTGCAGTGAGCAGGGACATCACATGCCTTAGACGTTGATGGAAGGAGACAAAGACCAAGGCAGAGCAGGGGTAGGAAGGGCTGGCACAGTCCCTGCAGGCAGAACCATACTGATCATGGACTTCAGCATGCACCTTAAGGCCAGGGGACTGGATTTAGCCCTGTTTTCAAAAAAAGCAGCTAAGCCACACTAGATCAGACAATCTCACCATTCTCCTCATATTGCTGAAGGGCTGGTGCTCATTAACTATGGAGTTCTGCCTTAAGCTGCAACTCCCTAACCCAAAATATGTTTACAAATGGTAGGTATTAAACAGTCTATCACCAACACAATAAAAACAACACCACAGACAATACTTAAAGCTGAATGTGTCCATCATGATACTAATCTAGAAATCTCATTTAATTCTAGAAGACAGTGAAATATTTCTCTTATAGTAGCAATCATACCCAGAAATAATATTACTGAACTAAATCAAACTTACATAAAAGAACAGCTTAATTCAAATTAAACCATTTGTATTTCTTAGAGTACTGTGATCTTCACACACTTGATAATTTTGCTCAAGATGTGGCTTCAGTGTTTTTAGAGCCAAAACACATGGCTAAAGAGATTTTCCGAACTCCAAGTATCTGCCTCCCTGTCTGTCCAGCTTTAGAATTTACACTCTTCTTAGCAATATAGAATTTATTTATTTATTTTTAGGTTTATATTTTTAAATTATGCATGCACATTAACAGTTCTGATTTCTCGTTATTTCCAAAATTATATTAAGTATTTTCCTATGTACTTTTCATTATATAGTTGCTGATATTTAACACATACTGTGGAAAAAAGAGCTCATTTATTCATCAGTTTTTACTTTCTCCCCCACCTCCTGTTTATCAGGATAATAAAGTTGTCCTGGAGAGTGGGCTCCCAATTAGCTTTCCTTTTTGAAGGATGAATAAATTTGGTTGCTTCTGTTGATTAAAGCTGCCTATCTTTAAACAAATACTGTGATGAAAAGTTAAGGAAAAATACCAAGTAGCATCATCTTAAAATTTGTGTAAGTACAATTTATATAGATATCAAAGCATATAATATTTAATAATATGAATTTGGAACAATGAGAAGCATTCTCAGGACAGTTTTCCCTTTGTTAACATATTACAGTATAAAAAAACATTGTTATTGGAGAACATGAATTTAAGAGGACAGATTGCAAGGATTTACTTTATTCTGAACCCATCTGTATCTGCAACTTTGCACAGGACTTCAGAACACTGATGCCTTCTTTGGGCTCTTCTTCCCTGAGGAAGATGGTCATATTTTGCCACCTGTGTCACTGTAGTACAGAAAAATTAATCTAAAGGAAGTGATTTTTTTTTAAAAGCCCCTTAGAAGTACTAATTAGAAGTAGTTCCTCATGTTCATAAAATTCTATAATACTCCAAGTGATGGTACAGTTTATTTTCTTACAGGAAAATAACAGAGTGGCTGATTTCAGAGAGAAATCACCCAAGCTTGGGAAAGATGCAGTTAATGCCTAACTTTCTACCTTTATTGTTTATAAAAACTTGTTTTGTACAGACCCCAGCACTTCTCTCTGTACAAAAGCTCAAGACACACAAAGATACCTGATGTTACACTGAACATGGTTCCTGTTCTGAGGCTCTGCTGTCCTAACAGCTCTGATCACCTGAATGCCCTTTTCTTTTGGTTATCTGGGAACGACAAGTGGGGATAAAAGCTGAAATTCCGTAAAAGTCCCATGAGTTACAAAATACAAATTCCACAGGAATGCTACATCCTTCCATTGAATAGAGTGAAGTTCTTTGGAAAAACAGTACCTGTTTGTAATGCACAATGGATGTGTGGCAGAGTGAATTGTTGGCATCAAAACATCAAGGCTATGCATATGTGTTCCATATATGCAAATTTCCCATTTGGAACCAATAACTGTCCGACAGATAGAATGCCATTACTGCACCAATCGACCTGAGAGGAGAAGCAGAGCCACCCGCGGTGCACTTGAAACCATCCCCTGAGGAGAAGTGCAAAACGGGAGAAACCCCAAGTTCTAACCGCCTCTGAACCAGCAGGGGAAGGAGGGAGGTGGCCAGGTCCAGGAATGCAGTAGCAGGAACTGCTTGTGGTTAAAAACAGAAGCAACCACATGAACAGGAGGCCTTTGGAGAGAGCTACACAACACTGATTGAGAAAAATTACATTCAAGCAAAGATAAAAGGAAAACAAGAAGGATTAAAAGGCCTGAAAGGATCCAAACGCATTTGAATCTGGTTTCAGGAGAATGAAGAAGTAAAACCCAAATAACTAAGGATTTAGACATCCTGTAACAATAAAACTTTCTTGACACTAAGAAGTAAAAACTCAATTTCATCTGCCTTTTCCATCTGGAAGCTTTCTCTTAAACAAACAAATGAATGAAACACACACAGAATAGAAAGTTTTCATTTTCTTCTCTGTGCCTGGAAAAAGATTTCTTACTGACAAACCCAAAATGCTGTACCTTCATCCTTGCTTTTCCTGGCTCCAGGGAGATCCTTTGAGCTAACAGAGCTAACATCTGGAAAACTCCTCTCAATTAACAAGAAGAATGTAATACAAATATGAAAATGAGTAATAATTCAACATTAAACACAAGGGGGGAAGCACTTTTGATGATCCTACAAATGTTTGTATTAAGTAGCAGGAAAGGATTTCCTGCCTATAAACCATGTTATGGTACCAGATTTAGCTCCAAACTGGCATCTCATCCTTCACCTTCTAGACTGAATCAGCTTTTTCATGAGAAAACCTTTTTTTAGCAAGTAATGTTGCAAAGAAAAGCAAGGCAAACCAAACCAAACCAACTTGTCCTTTCCAGTGGTACAGTACACATAATCCACACCAGTTTTCAGCTGGAATTAGATCAAAGCACTGCAGAAGTACTGTTAATTTATGTGAACATAAAGCAACTGCAGATGATTAAAGAGACACTGGCACTTACCATTTGAAATGAGGAATTTGCTGTTCATACTTGAAAGAGCTCCTTCCTTCCAATCCAACCCAGGAGCCTACAGAGCTCCTTTAAATGGCCCGAGAGGAAGGAGCATTGTGCCAAATGATAGAGGACTCCAGCTTTGCAGGTACCTGCACCATGCTATTACATCTAGTTTGTTCTGCAAATGAATGAGGAGATGAGATTTGCCCATTACTGAATGAGGCTGACCTCTATTTGCCTTTAAGGAAAATTATGATTAAGGTATCTTATTCCTTTTTTAAAAATGATGTTTAGAGGTCAATGTATCAAAGAAATGGGGGGTTTTTTTGAGAAAAGCTTGATTTTGATGCCACAAGATTTTCCTCTGTACCAGCCTGACATTTGTTTTCAGTGAAGAGGAGCATTGAGGAACTCTGTAATGCAGAGCAAGGACTGAGGGAGTTGCAGAACCTCCATCCTCTGACATAATCCAAACCCAGCAGAAGCCAGCCTGGAGTATCTGGATTCAACTTGAGTAAGAGACTGGCCAGACTTCCAGAAGCTCCTCCTGACCTAACTTACCTAACTTACTCCAGGAAACATCATGCCTATTTCATGCTAATTTTGATAGAATGGCTCCTTTTATCATCAAAAATACAACAACAACAACAACAACAAAAGTGTTTGAGAGATGCTCTTGAAGAAAGTCCCCAGAGAAATTCTGGCCTTAGACCATATTCTTAGAATCCCATTATTCTCTGTGCCTGACTGTGGCATATTAAGGCACAGACTCTAAGTGGTGATTGAAGACAATTGAGCTACAGTGCAGTTTATATAGCAGCTTGTTAGCAAGTAGCAGTTTTCTATCCTAGCAGTTATATTTTATCAGTTACTTTCCCAATCTAAAACCTACTGACTAAACATATCTGCTATCTACACAAATACCAGGTGTCCTTCTTGTTTGTTAGATTTTGTTGCCAGTGCTGTTCACTGTTCCTACAGCTTCATTCCAGCAAGTACCATCGTATCTTTCTCCCAAGGCTGATCCTTGTTTGCAGAGCTCAACAACTCTGCTCTCTGTATCCCCACACCTGACAGCCATGGGGTATTTTAAATAGCATCTACAAGACAGGCCTCAAACCAACAGAGAGTAAAATAAACCATTTCTTCCCTCATAAAGTCTCAAACCTTCTTTGTTTAAAGAGTGGAAATAAATAAAAGAAGAGGGAATAATTAATTTATCCAATTGAATACAATGATGTGTTAAGAAAAATGCTCATATCTACAACTGCAGAAAAGTCAATGAAAGCATGGAGAACCAGTTTCTTCTTGTCTTCTGATTTCATCCATAAAAATATTTATATAATCTTGTCTGCCATAGTCTGAGTGCTAACTTCAAGTCTATTTAACTGATCTCCCAATTCTTCTGCCACCAAGGGAAGTGCCCCTTTTTTGTGCTCACTGACTATAACGGTGGGTGTTTTGTAAAATTTTAAGGGATTCAAGTCTTTCAAAGATTTTGATGGACAGTTTTTATCAAAACAGTGTGATAACTTCATTCAGATTTCCAGACTCAGGTATATAACACTGGCAGCCCATTTATTTTGATTTTCAGAAGTTAATCTAGTGTCCTTATAGTAAAAAGCCTTACTTCTAGCTAAAGTGCAAAAACAAAGCTAAAATTTATTAATTTTCACTATTGCTTGCAAGATTAGACATATGCTTACATGCTTTTGAATTTTTTTCTTTATTACAGTTATTCGAGCAAAAATATCCAGTGAAAAGGTGGTTCCTGCCAGTGATGACCCTCTTGATACCCACAAAATGATCCGGTATGAAATCAAACAAATAAAGGTACATGGAATCATTCAGCTATTTTGAAGTTGAATGCTGATAGACTATGTATATGATTACAAATAAGCTCAAAATACTTTAAGCTGGAAAAAATATTTGCAGGAACAAGAGATCTTCCATGATACTCATATAAATAAAAGCCTTGTGAACAAACATTACTAGGAAAGTAAACAACCAAAAGCAGGAGTTTCCAAAAACACCCTCATCCGGAATCTCAGGGGATTGTTCAGCTCCAGTAAGGATACACATCCAGTGCCTTGAGAGGGCATTAGGATCCCATTCAAGTCACCATGAAATTCTCGCTTATGTAAAAAAGATGGTGATCTCCCTCCCTGTCTCAGAGTTACCCATTGGAGGGGCCATTTCTTGTGAAGGAAACACATCAGCATGCAGAGGTTAGGGGGATTGGCTGTTTGGTTGGTTGGTTTGAAGTTTTCTAGGTGGCTTCATCCCTTCTTTTTCATAGAATCATAGAATGTGCTGGGCTGGAAGGGACCTTTAAAGGCCATCTAGTCCAACCCCCAGCAGTGAGCAGGGACATCCTGCAAAAGATCAGGCTGCTCAGAGCCTCATCAAGATTCCTTTTCTAATAAAGATGCTCCAAATCGTTACCTACGTGGTAATTACTCAGGATAACACTGTAAAGTCTGCACCAAGTTCCAGAAGTAAAGAGAGTGAGGGGTTTTAAACATCTCATGCTGTTTAAAAACATTTGGTAATTGTAAAATAATGCATTAAAATAACATAATGCCATATACAGTCGGTCTGATTCATCCACTCCAGTGAAGCAGGACAATTCCCAGAGTGACCACAACGTCAATAAAACAGAGACCTTCAGCCTCAGCCTTCTGAGGAACTGACCCTAGCTGTGACTTGCAGCACACTATTGCTTTCAGTGGTTGTTTGCAACTGTTATTTTAATTTTTTTTATTATTTTAGAATTTTTTATTTCACTCCTGACTTTCTGTTTCTGATATCTTTCAGATGTTTAAAGGATTTGAAAAGCTGAAGGATATCCAGTATGTCTATACACCTTTTGATTCATCACTCTGTGGAGTGAAACTAGAAGCTAACAACAAAAAACAGTACCTTTTGACAGGTAAAATGTAACCAAACAAACATACCTGTAAAAAACAGAAGTAACTATGTAGAGCTATGCCTGTCTTTCTGGAAAATAATGTATTCATGTGCTAAATAATACAAACACATGTATAAAGCTGCAATCATACTGGGATCTTCAATGTTTTCTGTCTTTCAACCAACAACCTTAAAACAGTTTCAAATGAAATCAAGGTCAGGAATAATTTAATTAGTAAATGGCATTACTGATTGCTTAAAACTAATGATACTTTTTTTTTCAGGAATACCAGCGTGCTTAATTAGCCAACAAATGCCTTCCTGTATTAGGCAGATATGGGATTCTCAGCAATTACAGATTTTTCTGTAAACTCACAAAATCTTGTTAAACCTTTGCATTCATTCCTCACTGGCAGCTTACCAAAATCTCTGGAAAAATACCCTAAATATTTTACACTGATTCAGCACAAATCAGCAGAATAGTTCTCTCTCGTCACTTTTATTGAAAAAAGTGTGAAATATTACCAACTCAGTGCAACTAGTTAAAAACTTAAGGTATTCTTCCAATTTACTTCAGTATTTAGAAAACAGATCTGTTTTCTTGCCTGATTTTTCTTATTTTTCATGCTGCAGGACAAATTTTAAGTGATGGTAAAGTCCTCATCCATTTGTGCAACTACATTGAACCATGGGATGATTTATCCTTGTCTCAAAAGAAGAGTCTGAATCAGAGATATCAAATGGGCTGTGGCTGTAAAGTAAGTACTAAATGAGCCTCTGTCTGGCTGTCAGAGCCCACTGCGCAGGCATGAAGGTCTTCTCTTAGATACCACCCATTTTATATGGCTTGAAAATTAATACCATTTAAAAGAAGGCAGCAATACACTGAATGAAAGTACTTTCTCCCAAAAAGTACCTATGAAGGTACTATCCTTGTTACTAACACAGACTGTGAGGTGATGTGATAGAGAGCAGCTCTGTGGAATATTGGTGACTGGAAAGGTGGATGTGAGTCAACAGTGTGTGCTCATAGCCTGGAAGCCAACCTGGTCCTCGGCTAGATCAGCAAAGCCATGGCCAGCAGGTGGAGAGAGATGATTCTGCCCCTTTGCTCTGCTCTTGTGAGACCTCTCCAGCTCTGGAGCCCTCTGCACCAGAAGGACATGGAACTATTGGAGAAGGTCCAGAGGAGGCCAAGAGGATGATGCAAGGGCAGAAGCATCTCTCCTGTGAGGACAGGCTGAGAGAGCTGTACCTGTGCAGCCTGGGGAAGAGAAGGTTCCTGGGAGACCTCATAGCAGCCTCCTAGCACCTGAAGGGGCTACAGGAAAGCTGGGGAGAGGCTGTTTGCCATGTCTTGGAGTGACAGAACAAGGAACAATTATTTAAAACTAGAGCAGGGCATGGTTAGATGAGGCATTAGGAAGAAGTTCTTCCCCATGAGGGTAGTGAGACACTGGCCCAGATTGCCCAGAGAGATGGTGGAGGCCCCATCCCTGAGGGTTGCTGAGGATCTGAGCAATCTGATCTAGTGCAGGATGTCCTTCCTTACTGCAGGGGGTTGGACTAGATGGCCTCTGAAGGACCCTTCCAACCCTGTGATTCTATCTGCCATTTAGATAACTACCTGCTACACCGTGCCCTGCTCTATCACAATGCCCAACGAGTGCCTCTGGACGGACTGGCTGATTGAGAGGAAGCTGTATGGGCACCAAGCCAAGCACTATGCCTGCATCAAGAGGAGCGATGGCACCTGCAGCTGGTACCGAGGTGGTCCTCCCCCAGAGAAAGAGTTCATTGATATTGGTGAACCTTAAATCCATCACTTCCTAAACAACGTTGGAGTCTAATTCCATCAAACACTATACGCTCACAGCTTTGAACTGCCATCCTCTAATGTATCTGTTGCTTAGAAACAAAACCAATTTGCCCTGTACAGCTAAAGTATGAGTCTGCGGAACTGGCACTGGCGCAAGATGAGGAACAAACCTCCTGGAGGCAGCTGCTCGATAAAGGTGTGTTCTGTACAGAGAGGCTCACGCTGAGAATGTTCCTCCATGGCCTCTGAGACATAACAAGGTGGCCTTTTACCAACAGAAATGTTCAAGAACAACAGAATTGACATAATTTTGTCCCCTATTTCTATTAACCTACAGATCCAGAGCAAACACGTGTTTCATTCCAAACCTTTCCAATGAACTGCGGAATATTTTATAGAACTATTTTTTTCTGGATGAAAGTTTTCTGATATTTGAACTATTGTACAGTGTATATGTATTATAACAATGTGCTATTAAAAAGTTATTCAAAAATTTTCGTATTTCCTTGTCAAACACTTTCATGATTAAAACAATCTGTGCTCTGTATTTTGTATTTTACTTATGTCACGGCTTGATTTGTAGTTTAACTTTCATTGATAACTGAGTTAAAAACCAGCCTCAATAATCACAATCCTTGCACATATAACTCACAGCGATATTCATGTGGAAAAGTCAGATGTTCTAGTGCTTCACCATTTTATGGTGCCAACACCAATGACACTGGGCTAAACCCACTCGAATTTGCAGCAACAACATCCATCATGAGGGCAGCCATGGGACTTGGTCACACCTCTGAATACGAGACCTGGTCACTGTACCTTGGCTCTGCTGAAACCTCAGCTTAAGAAACCACATAATAGATACTGAATAACTGTCACTGCAAGTTACTGCTACAAAGCTCTAAAATATTTAGCTCTATGTAATCGTTCAAATTCACGTTCATGACTTTTCATTAATGAATACCCAACTGTCATAACAAATCTGGAAAATCACAGACTTAGACTAGAGAAGTGTTAGGATGTATTTTGCCTTCTAGTTTTTTAGTGTCTTTTATGAATTGACTATTGCAGCCAGTAACTAATTTCACACATATTTAAGTTTACAAAAGTAATTCTATTCATACTGGCAAAATGTAAGAAATTATTTCCATAAATGCCAAAGTTTAGACAGCTGTCCAACTGTTTATGCTCTGGAAAGTGGATGGGAAGTGTCACACAGGAGATTGCTCTCTAATAGCTGCCATTCCTGACATATTTCACTCTCTACAATTTTCTCCATGGGCTCTCCTTCACATCATGTCAGTTTTTGCTAGAAATGTCTCTCATGCCTTCCTTGTGGGAATGCTCAGAGAGACATGCAGAGTTGTAGGCAGTTGTCTTCTTGTTCAGTTTGATCCGGTCTATTTCAAGGTTTAACACAAGGCTTCACCCATCCTACTAACCAGCCTGGGACCTTTCCACCCACGGGCTCTTTACAATGGAAGCTGTCAGTGCCTGTAGATTCAAGTACTTTGATTTCCAAACAGTTGCTTTAGTCTGTTTGCTACAGAGTCCTTAGAAAAACACAGTGAATTAAACTGGCAAAGAAAGTATGCACATCTTTAAGTGTGAAGGGAGCTCTAATTTCATTCCATCCAATTTAGTGGTAGCTTGGACACAAAATTCAGTGTGTCCTATGTGTCCTGCTCCACTCTAAAGCACATTGTATTGGATATAGATTGCACAAAAATCTGTGTAATTTGCTTTTGTGACATATTTCGTTCATGATTCCAATGTTCATTTTTACAATTGCATGAATCCATATTTAAAGAATAGATTTGAAAACATCATTGGGATAATAAATTTTCTTATGTACTTTTTTATATCTTAGCTTGTACAATTTCAACACAGAACAAGTGGTACAAGGCCAGTGGGAAGGCACATAATAATTCCTTTGAGGAATATATGTCCCTAAATAGTCAACTCTTCATATTTTGCTTACAATAAATCAGTTTTAGTGTTGCAATTTACAATCCTAAATTAAAACACCATATATTCATGCTGCCAACTGGAAAGCCAAGCTCATTTTTTGTTTTGCTAAGGGCAAACAAAAAACTAGCCAAAACTAATTTGGTCCACAGACTTATTATGGCTACTTAAACAAATGAAAAGGCTACATTTCTTCCAAAAAGAAACTGAGAATGCGGAAACAATATTGACGGTGCTATTTACTGTCAGTGCTGTGCATTTATATGAATAATTTATAGAAAGATTTAAAGAACAGGCCTTATTTCCTCATATCAAACAAGAACAATCCCTGGGCAAGCCCATGAGAGCTTAATGACTATACAAAGACTGAAATAAGCATGTGGCTAAATAATATTAAATACACATAGAGTGCAACCCTTGTTCCAAATCCATTTTGATGGAATGGTATCTGTTGAATAGAATTCTGCAGCAAACAGGTATCTTCTTTTGCTATTCCTTATTTATTGCAAATTACACCTTAAAGTCAATTAACCCAACTCAGACTGCTTTAAATACTTTAAAAAAATAAACATTTTCTTTGATATTTATGAACAAACTGTATTATGCAATATTTTTGAAAGTACATATGTCATACAATTCTTATTTGATCTGCCATAAAATACCCCATATGATGTGTTTCTAAATTAGTATCTGTCCCCTTTGGTTTCTGTCTGAGCATAAATCTGGCCAAACTTCCCAAACTGATGGCACAAAGACTTTCTTTTTCCCTTATCAATAAATACAGCAAGAAAAGCTTTATGAAAAACCCTCTCAGAATAAGTTTTTATTTTCCCTGAGGTTCAGGATAGATAAAGATTATTAAAAGGGTTAACTACAAATTGGCATTCTAACCTTGTAATTTTCCTATCAAGCTTTTTACTGCTGTGGCACTGAGACATTATCAACAGCAGATAAGCTTTATTACTTTTTTTAGTTCTTGAGTGTGTGTATGTGCTATGTGACAAGTCAGAACAGCCTGATACAATGTTTGATTTTAATTTGAAAATTACATGATTTAAGAGAGGAGGGAGAAGAACAGGAAAGTAGGACTGCACAGGTGAATGGCGGAAAAAAACACCACCTTGAGCATTGCTGGCTCCATTTGCCAGTTACATTATAATTAGATAGTCTAAAATTACTTTGAAAAAGCCAGGCTCTTATTTATTTTTTCCATGACAGAGAATGTGAGAGGTGCGAATGCAGTTAAGTAAAGGGAACTAATTAGAGGGAGAGGCTGCTGATCTGACTAAACTAGCAATGAGTCCAGAAAGCCTCACAGTGTTTTGTATAGTTTTAATCAGTCTGAGATGAATGTTTCTGTTTCAAAAAGTGTTTCATTAAAGTAGCTCCAGTTTTAGACAAAAGAATGGCATTTTTGTTTATTTACCTCTTACTGCCATCTAAAGACTGAGTACAAATTATCACCATGGTGTGAAAAAAAGCAAGACGAATATCAGAAGAAAGGTCCCTCTGGCACATTCAGCTGGAACCCCAATGCACAGAGACTGGGAGCAACTGGTTTGCACTGGAGGAGGTAGAGAGCTACACCTAAAAGTTTGGAGTATAAGAAGAAAGGGGATGAACAAAAGAGAAACTACAGAAATCCTTTTAAATTGTAAATACCAAAGCCTGCAAAAGTAAATGCCAATGAGGCCAGCTATACATAAATAGTGTTCAAAAAACCCACACCATTTAAATAACATGATATGATTTCAATTCATCAACTAGAAGACACTGATATTCAGATCATCATACAACTTGTTCTAGAAATGTGAGCAAAATGTAGACTCATATCCTGCTGCCTAATTCTTTTTCAAGCACAAAGTTCCAAATAATTTCTTCAGAAGGAAAAAAGCCCAAAAGAATTTGCTTCACCCCAATCAGATACTACAGCACTTCCAAACTATGCATGGCAGTGCAGCACTGAAATGCACTAATTTGCTTTAGGTTAACACTCATTACGTATAAGTATGTAAAAGAATTACACAGCTGTGGAGAATATTAACAACAAAAGATTCAAAAGACAAGTAACTTGTCAGTTCAGACTGAATCAATGTAGAGAAATGACAGAGGGGAAAAGGCCACTCAAGTGTTTGTTATATCCTTCAGCAAAATATGCCTTATAAGCACAAATGCATGTTTTCTATTGCTGAAATTGAAATCAATCGGTAGTTCAGGACCCCAGAACACAGCTGAACTGGCAAACCTTCTACAGGGCCATTCTATGGAAAATTCAAAAACTAACACATTAATTCCTGTCCCAGAATTACAGAATATTTTCTTTGTACTGCAGTTCAGCAATGGGTTCAAAGCCCTGCCTTTTCAGTAGAACCATGGAATCATGGAATATCTCCAGTTGGAAGTGACCCACAAGGACTGCTGTGGCCAACTCCCTGCTCCTTGCAAAACAGCATAAAACCAAGCACTACGACTAACAGGGTTGTCCAGGTGCTCCTTGAACTCTGACAGCCTCAGGGCCACAACCACTGCCCTGGGTAGCCTGAATAATGCCTGATAAAATAATGAATAAAGAACAATAAAACATGTGCAGGAAATTATAAAACCACTTTAATGTCAGACATTCTCAGGAAAAGTGAGATGTAAAACTTACTATCATTTAAAAAATTACATTGTGAAACTGATGTATTTTGGACATTGCATAAAAGATGTTCTGTTTCTCCACCTGGTGTTAAATGAATCCCTAAGGGGGATGCACCATCTTTGCATAAAGGAAAATAAATAAAAAATGTATAAAGTTGTGTTTTCCTGATCCATCCATTTCCAAATCCATCAGCAAAACTTCATTCTATTCTAAAAATATTTAGCTGCCTGGGACAATACTCAGATCTGCTGTTCCATATCAGTAGTGTTCCCCTTTGGCTCTCAGAACTTCTGTGTAGTAAATGTACTAAAGAAACAACTGTGGGGACAGCTCTTCTCAGAAATCTCAACTGTGACAAATGAAATGGAAACATCAGTGAGTTATTAGTCAGAAGAAGCCAGAGAGAAGAGGGAAGGCGGTTGGGAGAATCATCCCACCATTCTTGCAGAACTGCACCATGATGTACAAGGATGAGACAGATACGTGACAATTGTAAGCCACAACCACCCTGATTTCAGGTAACTTCAAAGTTCTATACCATCAGGCGCATAACCTTATGCATCACCTACAAGTATAATAACCACTTGGACACATCAGAAAAGACTAGGTTGAAAACAAACCAAGTCAGTAACTCTTGGGCTTTAATAGTTCACTTGAAAAGCATTTAATCTCCTCAAGATCTGAAGCTGGTGAGGTGAAAAATGCCTACCTTCACGTCTGAAAACCTTCTAATTGGCTGTGGCCATAGCATTACAGGATTGTCAAGTACTCACTCAGTCTCTGAAGACTTGAAAAATTGTTTTAAAATAGACAATAAATGGGGATGATGAAGCATGTGCTTACAGTTATGGAGACAAGACAAGAAGCAAACCCAGTACTGGTATTCACACTTACCATTTCCTTGTGATTAGGGTAGAATGTCTGCTCAATTAAAGGGAACTTCTCAGGACCTAAGGTTTTGTAGACCGACACAAGCTGGGCAAACTGCAAAATAAAGAAAACAAAAATAAAAGCTAAGGAGAAAATTAACATTCTACCAAAAACATGTCACACTATAATTTTGCTTCTTGTTTTCTGTGTTTCATAAGCATACAGATAGACATTCTACCTTTTCCCTGTTCTGCCCTCTCACACACCTCTTCATTCCATCCAAGCCATGACTTCATGTATGGAGCAACACAGAACAAACCTCCTAGAGGCAGGTGTACAGAAAATAAAATATGTTGGAACACTTGTTTTTGAATGCCTCAGAGTCTATGCATTTAAGCTGATTTTGTGATAATAAAATCATAAAAATTAATCATTTTCTACTACCTTTAGTCTAAAGCTGGGTCGTGTTTCCCATTCGTTTACTTTCTAGCATCTCACTGACACAACAAGGCCATTTCACAAAACTGGGAAATGGAGAAAAGGAGTGACTGGGTCTCCCAGTACCTGAAGGGGTTTTAGGAAAGCTGGGGAGAGGCTGTCTGCCAGGGTATGGAGCCACAGGACAAGGAACAATAGTTTGAAACTAGAGCAGGGCAGGGTTAGAAGTTCTTCCCCATGAGGGTGGTGAGACACTGGACAAGGTTCCCCAGAGAAGTAGTGGAAGCCCCATCAAGCCTAGAGACATTCAAAGCCAGGCTTGCTGAGGCTCCGAGCAACCTGATCTAGTGTAGGATGTCCCTGCTCACTGCAGGGACTCTTCAAAGGTCCCTTTCAACTCGGTGATTCCAATGGCTCAGGCAGTGGAAGAATGGGCAGTCAACAAAGGCACTGACAGTTCAAACTGCTGCGTGTTATTGACATTTGTATTCATGTTCTGGGCCCTTTCTCCAACACACCCAGGCTACCTAAATGCTAACTGTATTCACGTAACACAGAAAGCCAAACAACACTTTGACATAAGAAGATAAAGAATTATTCAATATTAATATTTTGGGGCTGCTGCTCCTCCTTATTGAGCAGACTAACTCTTCTGCTCACACACTTTAAGGCCTGGAGCCCTCCCGAGGCAGCGGCCAGCGAGGTTCCCAAGGAGCGTAAGGACTTTGGCAGTCAAGTGGCCGCCCTTGCTCCCAGCCCCCAAGCCCTGGCACGGACATGCCTGTGATGTCTTCCACTGTCATGTTGCCAACATAAGACATAAACAGCTCCACACAACAGCCTGAATAGCGGGTTTGCTGCTCACAAACAGGGGAAAAGCAAAGAACAACAGAGTGTCTGTTTGTGGGGTGGTTTGATCCAACACCTACTCCACTGATGCAGTTTAGACTGTGGGGAGAGTAAAAATGAATCAAAAAAAAAGAAAAAGAAAAAGAAAAAGATTTGCATCACATTTCCAGCACAAATAGTTTCATAAAATCATAGGACTGGAAAGGCCCTTCAAAGGCAATCTAGTCCAACCCCCTGCAGTGAGCAGGGACATTCTGCACTAGATCAGGTTGCTCGGAGCCTCAGCAAGCCTGGCCTTCAATGTCTCCAGGCTTGTTGGGACCTCTGCCTCTGCCTCTCTGGGTCTTTGGGTAACCTGGGCCAGTGTCTCACCACCCTCATGGGGAAGAACTTCTACCTAATGTCTCATCTAACCCTGCCCTTCTTAAGCTTCAAACCATTAGCCCTTGTCCTGTTGCTCCATGCCCTGCAAAACAGCCTCTCTCCAGTTTTCCTGTAGCCTCTACAGGTACTGGGAGGCCACTGTGCGTTCTCCCTGGAGCTTAGGTTTGGTAAAACCCATGTTTACATTTTGAAGTCCAGCGGAGAATACCTTACTGATGAGTGGGTTTCACCAGCTTAAAGAAATTCTAGCTGGGCAATGTACTGTATAAAACAGACCTCAAGGAATGGAAATATTATCACAGCTAGCAAAATAAGGTGATTTGCAAATAGGATTCCCCAAAATTTACTATTTATTTCTGCCCTATTCAAGAACCTACTTATTAAATTAATACTGTCTCTTAAATACAAGGCTTTTGATGAAAAATTGCTGTGTTCAAATACATCTAATTACCCATCTTATGTAAAAAAACTTTGAAAGATTCATATGACTATTTCCTATGATTCTTTGTTGTTTTCTTTTGCATTTTCATCAATAGCAGGCAAAGGATAGTAAGAAACTGTGGGGGGTGTGGCATTCACTCAAGAGGCAAAAAAGTTCTAATTCAAATTAATACTGGCAACCATTTGTTTACTTAAATTAAATAGTGCCAACCACATACTGTACACTTCTACTACTCTGAAGTATCCTCTAATCTCGTAATTAAGCTATGAAATAGCACATAAGAAAAGCAGATTTACATTTCCCGAGGTGGAGGAAAGAAACACCTCAGATTTCTCACAGCAGGAGGCCATGATTTTGCATTTCCCTACCACACTGTGTCACCTGAGGCTACAATTTTAGGAATCTCTTGTCAAATTCTTCTCCCCTGTAAAGCAACTTGATTAATTCAACTCAAATTCAGATAAAGTTTTGCATTCTCAATGTACATCCTTACGTTGCTACAAATAACTTTGTATTATATATAGTTAATGGCTCATTGTCCAAATGGAAACCAGTGATGAGTGACATTCCTCAGGGATCAGTACTGGGACCAGTGCTGTTTAACATCTTTGTTGGTGACATGGACAGCAGGATTGAGTGCAACCCGGCAAGTTTGCAAATGACACCAAGCTGTGTGGTGGAGCTGACACATCGGAAGGAAGGGATGTCATCCAGAGGGACCCTGACAGGCTTGAGAGGTGGACCCACGCCAACCTCACTAAGTTCAATAAGACCAAGTACAAGGTCCAGCACCTGGGTTGGGGCAATTCCAAGGACAGATACAGGCTGGGTGGAGAGTGGCTTGAGGGCAGTCCCTGAAGAGAAGGATATAGGGGTATCAGTGGATGAAAAACTCATCATGAGCCGCCAGCGTGTGCTTGCAGCCAAGAAGGTTAAAATCCTGGGCTGCATCAAGAGGAATGAGGCCAGCAGGTCTACTGCTGCACCTCTACTCAGCTCTAATGAGACCCCAGCTAGAGTACTCTGTTCAGTTCTGGAGCCCTCAACCTAAGTAGAACATTTAGCTGTTGGAGAAGGTCCGGAGGAGGGCCACAAAGATGATCAAAGGGCTGGAGTTACCTCCCTTATAAGGACAGGCTGAAGGAGTTTGGGTTGTTCATACTGGAGGAGAGAAGGTTCAGGGGGGACCNGAGGCCAGCAGGTCTACTGCTGCACCTCTACTCAGCTCTAATGAGACCCCAGCTAGAGTACTCTGTTCAGTTCTGGAGCCCTCAACCTAAGTAGAACATTTAGCTGTTGGAGAAGGTCCGGAGGAGGGCCACAAAGATGATCAAAGGGCTGGAGTTACCTCCCTTATAAGGACAGGCTGAAGGAGTTTGGGTTGTTCATACTGGAGGAGAGAAGGTTCAGGGGGGACCTCACAGTGGCTTCTTAATACCTGAAGGGAGCCTAAAGAAAGGCAGGGTACAGGGTGGCAGGACTAGGAATAATGGATGCAAATTGGAAGAGGGGAGATTTAGGCTGGATATAAGAAAGAAGTTCTTTCCTGTGAAGGTGGTGAGACATTGGAACGGGTTGCCCTGAGAGGTTTTGGATGCCCCTTTCCTGGAGGTGTTTAAGGCCAGGCTGGATGAGGCATTGAGCATCCTGGTCTAGTAGGAGGTATCCCTGCCTTTGGCAAGTGGGTTGGAAGTAGATGATCTTTAAGGTTCCTTCCAACCTAAACCACTGTGTGATTTTCATAGAATTACTGAGTGTGCTGGGTTGGAAATGACCATCAAACACTATCTAGTCATGGGCCAGTGTCTCACCACCCTCATGTTGAAGACCTTCCCTGATTGCTACTGGTCAATAATGAGAAATAATTTAATTTAAGTTTTAATGAACTTCTGTCAGTCTTTAAGTGTGATCTGGACCATACTTTTTGATATTTTCTTCTTGAGCAGCTGAATCAAACAAACTGCAACTATAGAAAGTGAAGCACAAGACCGCTTTAGAAGATCCTGTTCTATCTGCTGACTGGAAGTGATGCAGTGCTTAAAAATAGGCTGCACACAGAAAACAGACTGAACATACCATGTTATTTGCTCTTCTTACCAAATCAGGTCTTAAAGGTCTGCTACAAAAAACACTAAAGCTAGATTTGACCTTATTAATGCTTTGCTTTGATGAGAATTTTGAAATGTTTTGTTTTACTGGACTACCAGTATGACCTTAAAATACACATTTAAATCACAACAAAGTTTCTCAAGTTTCTCCCTTGGCAACAGCATCATCATTTTGAATGATAAACTGTGGAATTATTACCTAAATTGCTGAATGTTTGCAGATAGGGGATGTTAATGAAATGCAGAATTCTGGTGGAGCTACTCTTCATTTAAATAAAACCCTGGAAGATTTTAACAATTACCTAATATAATAAATAAATACTCCCATAGAATTTAGTGTTTCAGGAAGGTCTTTTCAACGTTTTCAGAGAAAACAAAGTGAGAAAAGTTTTTAGCTCTTATTTCAGCTAGCTGAGTTTACTTCTCATTTTCAATTTTTGTATCTAACTTTCAGGTCATAGAGAAACATACTCAGGAACATATGTGACTTTCAAATTTTTTTTAAAGGAAAATAGCAGGATTTTATGATATTCTTTGTAATGTCAGTTCTCTTCTTTTCTACCGAGGTGAAATGCTTTCACACCTGTGCTCACAGATTATCCCTCCACAACAGAAGAGGAGAGCACCAGCTTTAATTTTTCTGTGTTTCAAAGAAGTATGACTTAGTCAAAAAAGACCCTTATTTTCAGATAAAAGCAGAGCTTTATGAGGTTTCCTGACACTGTGAATGAATGTTATAACTCTGACTGCACGGCACTGTAACGACACTGTAACTGTAAATGGCACTCTAATCAAGCAGTGCACAATTCTAAAAGCCACTTTGCTGATTTCATAAAGATGTGAATAATGACTTTGCTTTTCACTGTGTTTAATTACCTGCATGTCATCAGTGAAATGCTCCGATATTTTACCAAACAAACTGTACAAACACTTCCCTTTCAAAGATTATTAAGTATGATAATTAGAATTATTCCAGATGGTGGTTTGTATTACCTTTAATTACAGTGAGTTTCTAATCTCTAACCAGACTGATGGATATATATATCACTCCATGTTATTGGAGAATTCCCCGGTATATTGAGTAAGATTTTCATGCAACAAACTACTTCATATATGGCTGTACAGTTGCTGTGCATTATATTCTTAAGTCTTTTCTGTCAGAAATTTTCCTTTATTATGAGTATTCATTATTCATCATCTTTACAAGTCAGAGCTTGATTCAGCTGACAGCAAGAGAACTTCTACCAGACATCTAAAACTTCATGGGAACAGCTGAAATTATCACAAAAATGCTCCAAAGAGTCTGTTTCACCAACCCCGATGAGCCATAATTCTCTAGAACCAGAGAAAAAGGAACACTTCAATGCTGAGCACTTTTTAAATCCTCCTCTCACACAAAAAATGGTCCTTTAAGCTGAGGTTTAACTCATCTTCGACTGCTCTGTGGTGTGAGCACATCTACTGAGTGCAGAAAAGCAATGCAATACCAGTTTACTTCTGGACTCCCATATACAAATTTGCCTTTTTATCCAATCTATTACATGTGTGTCAGTGTTTGTGGGTGAAATGATTAAATAAAATTGGTAAGTTTCTAATACAGTCTGGATATTCAGTATCACTGCCAGCTTTCTTTGAATGTGCATTAGTGAGAGCAGATGATGCAAACCAGTTTAAAGAATGGGTTGTTACACTGATCAAATGCTTAGAGTTTTCTCCTACTGTCCACTGAAATCATTCCTTTGTAAAATGAGGGACTGAAGAAAGACAACTTCCCATGGAAATGCTGTAAAGATTCCAAGTATTTGTCTGGGACATGCGCTCTTGAGTCAGTGATAGCTGAGTATGTACCTCACTGCCTATGGGAGCCTCAGCAACTTTATTTTCCCTTTCAGTATAAGGGAAGCTCCCTTCTCCCTCTAACAATTGCAGAGGTCTCTGATAGTGTCTGTAGGTTATGATGTAAGAAACTAATAAAAGTAGATGGCATGCATTGATTTGTTATTTATCCCCTTCAGGCACCACTGTGAAAAATGCCCTGAGGTCTGTTTTCAGGGTGAAATACCCATCTTCATGCTTGCAAATGTGGCTGCTCATTCAAAAAATGCATGACTGCCTTGTAAGAGATGTTCAAGAGCCTAGACTACATACCATCAGCACAAACATGTCAGCGTCTTTGGCAGACAAGAGACTGAGAGACAAATCTCATCGAACCTTCATAGGGAGAAGAAATTCAGCAGTTGTGTGAAAAGGTCTGGGAGGGTACTCTTGACACCTAGACTCTATAGGAATCAATTTACTTCAACCAAAACTTTTCACTTTGGCTGTAATTTTTATTTATTCCTCTTTGGGGGATTAGATTTTTTTTTCCTTAAATATGATGACCTGGGAAATATCCATGACGCTCTTTTAATGCTTTTCATAATGTTTTTTCTTTGTTGTGACTGGCCTACATTTCTTCTATTCTCCTTTAGTAAACATTAAATACCTTTCCAGAAGGCTGAGCACACACAGACTGGAGTTGCTATTTGATCCCCAATCCAAGCATTGAGGAGAAGGAAGTGCTGACTGCAGTACATACCTCTTGCTGTCAGCAGGAGCTGACAGACAACTTAATGACAGCATTCCAACTTTCAAAGTCAATTCAAAGTTTGACATGACAACTGCACAATGAAATATCTACTACAAATCAGTTTGGGCACATTAACAGAATACAGAAAAGATAGGAAGTGACAAAAGAACTTGATGTTCTTCCAGTAGTTTTTCATTATTGTAATGCAAAGCCAAAGACAACACAGTTGCCCCATGAATGGAAAGATAACTTAGGTGGGCTCCATATCACAGCTCAATGGGGAGCTTTATAACACAGACAAGTTGTTTCCTAACCCTTTTACAGACCAGTCTCACACATAGAATGCCAATAACCTGCAATGCCCAAGGCGCTCTTTATACAAGTCATGTTACTTGACACATTGCACAGGGACTAGATGCATCAACGCCTTCCAACTCTGAGTGTAGCTGATCTTCATCTTCTTTAGAATCACAGAATGCATTGAGTTGGAAGGGAACTTCAAAAGTCATGGAGTCCAACCCCTTGCAGTGAGCAGGGACATCCTGCACTAGATCAGGTTGCTCTGGGCCTCAGCAAGCCTGGCCTTGAATGGCTCCAGGGATGGGGCCTCCACCAGCTCTCTGGGCAACCTGGGCCAGTGTCTCACCATCCTCATGGGGAAGAATTTCTGCCTAACATGTCAACTAATCCTTCCCTGCTTTACTTTCAAACTAGGGTTTCTCATCCTACCATTCTGTGCCCTGGCAAACAGGCCCTATCCAGCTTTCTTGTGGGCCTCTTCAGGCCAGTGTGAGGTCTTCCTGGAGCACTCCCTACCTTCTGGGGTGCTTTTCTCTGCATCAGCCAAGATGGAGCTACCAAGCCTTTGTGGATTGTGCTGATCCTTTGGGTCTCTGCTCCAAATTACTCTGCTTTTACCCAGACTTTCTCCCAGAGGCACATCCCTCCAACTGCTAATCACTGTCTGTCATTAACTGCTGGATATTTTCCCATCACAATTATCAGCTAATGAGATATACAAACACATACAAATCATTAAGAATTTCTACAGGTTGCAAAAAAACCCCAACAAAACCAAACAATAAAACCCTGCTTTTGGAATAATTGCAGGGAAAGCTTTCACTTGCAAATCCCTAGAGTGGATTCATGAGAGGAGAAAGAAAAAAAAAGTTACAAAAATTGTGATTAAAAAAAAACAAACAAAAAACCCAATAAAAAACTAGAAGAGTATCAGAGGCAGAGATATAAAAACACTTCATCTTGGCTTGCAAATTTGGCTAATAAAAAGGCAATGACAAGATATGTAAACAGTGAGGAAAGCGAGATTTAAGGAAGACATGGATTAAAATTAAGGAAAAATAGCTCTGAACCTAAAAGGTAGAAAACAAATCAAAACTTGTTTATTTGAAAAGGATTAGTGAAAATTAGTACCAGGAGGCCTGGATCAGGAAGCCTCTGGAGCTTTTTATTCCAGAATGAGTAGTTATAGTGGGAGAAAAAAGAGGTTTATGGAACTGAATCATTCCAGTAAAAGCCCTGAGGATGCTCCCTTGGGTTCACTTGGCAGCAAAGAGAATGTACAGTTCATGCCACTATGATGGGAACACCGAGTTCAGTTCAGTTCTACATGGAAACATTTTTACACTGTTTATTTTAATGGCACTTGGGCATGTGCTTAAGCACTTCTCTAGAGAATCCGGGGCTCACGACAATAAAAAGAGATTTTATTGGTTTGAGGATGTTTTTAGAGATACCAAGTGCCTGCAACTTTCCAGTTGAGATAGTAAGCTTTTATAAAAAATACTGAATTCAATGAAACTTCACAGAAGAGGAGATCTATGTTCTAATGCAAAGTGGGTTTTTGCAGATACAGACCTTCAAATTCCATGTTCAAAAGTCTTGTAAGTCTGAAAATTTGAGCAGGCATACAGATGTGTATGAAGCTATTTTCAGTCATTAACAACCATTATTTGTACTTAATCATTGAAGAAGGAATCTAATCCCATTTTTACACTAAACATATAGTCAAAACACTCTCCCTCATTCCCTTACTCTTAAATTGTACATAGATACAATCACGGGCAACTCCAAACTTGCTTACAGAATTCAAATCTATCTACACAGTCTTGAGATGCTTCCCTCATTTCAGTACACTAAGAAAATCTGAAAATTTTTTTCTCAAGGGCTCTGCTGGCAAAGCTGGATGGCAAAAGGCCATTCCCCAGCCAAGATGTCCTCTGTTAGGCCCAGCACTGACAGTCAAGAGGTCTTCTCCGAGGTGGCTATCATCCAACCAGGGTAATACTTCACAGTGTTTGAAACTGCACCATAAACTAAAGAAGATTCTTCAAGGAACAGGTGTCAGTGACTACACCTTGTGAGCGAAAAGAGAGCAAGTCCAACTTCTACCCATCTCACATCTGAACTGGAGAGAAGAATGGAAGCCAAACCAACATGCAAATGCAAGTGAGGAAACCAGTCAGCAATGGCTGCACTGGTGGGAGTCTTGAAGATAAGATGGGAGAACTACAGTTGTGCTGAGGAAGAAGGGACAGGAAGGAGTGGGGAAGCATGGCAGGGGTGTTCAGGATGGGTGACAAATCCCTTTTTCACACAGGGACCAAGCTCTCCTCATCACTGAGCCACCAAGTCAAATGTTAAAAGAAGCAGATATACGCTTCACCTAGACTCTGATAGAAGATAGAAACAGATCTAATACAGGTGCAAAGAGGAATATACACTGCTTGGTTAAATGCATTTAGATTTCTTTATTATGCATTTAAAACAATAATTATCTATGAATCTCACTCCAACTTAATAATTTAATATAAACGGTCTTTTGACAAAAGAATTGAAAATGCTATCACCTTCCTTCAGACACACTTCTGTGAATTTACTTTCAGCTCTTCTTACAAATCCATCAATGTGTTTTGCTTTAACTGTCAAATCAGAGTAAAGAGGCCAAAATCTTCACTGGCTGACAAAGAATTAAATTCCAGGGGTTTACGCATAATAAGGCTGTGTTTGGATCAGTGCTGGACAGAGAGAACATATGGACACTTTCCTCTCACCTGCCCTGCAGTGTCTGTCAGTCCAATACCTTGCATATGAATTAAAGCCACAACACTGCTTTTCGAAAGAAAGCCCTCTATCATTCATAAAAATATTTGCTTATTGGCAAATTGAATTTGTTATGGGGATTGCCACACATGAAGCTATTAAACTTTACCACCCATGAGATTGTGTCCAATGCCCAAAGAGCAACTCATCCCCTCAAGGAGATGGATAGAACCCTGCTGGAGTAATGAAGGGAAAGAAATTAACAGCTAACCCTTCCTACAGAAACTTCCTGAAGTATTTCATGGTAGGAAAAGGGCATGAAACAACCTCTTTAGGTAGACTCTGATTGTCCAGTGTTATCATTATGATCAATGTTGCCAGAACGGTTGAAATAATTAAGTTTAGTGCTGGCTACAGATTTCATCTAATGAAATACATAAAACTACGGTCACTAACTAAAATCATAGAACTACAGAGTTGGAAAGGATCTTTAAAGGTCATGTAGTCCCATCCCCTGCAGTAAGCAGGGACATCCTGCAATAAATCAGGTTGCTCAGAGCCTCAGCAAGCCTGGCGTTGGATGGCTCCAACGATGAGGCCTCCACCACCTGTCTGGGCAACCTAGGCCCAAGTCTCACCACCCTCATGGAGAAGAACTTCTTCCTAATGTCTCATCTAAATATGCCCTGCTCTAGTCTAAAACCATTGCTCCTTGTCCTATCACTACATGCTCTGACAAACAGCCCCTCCCCAGCTTCCCTGTAGCCCCTTCAGCCACTGGGAGGCTGCTACATGTCTTAAAGTTTCTATGATCTATCATGTAAGAGATGTTAAAATGTGAACATCCCAAAATGTCTTCTCTGTCTGATATGAAGCAGGTATGCATTCTTTAGCCTTGATCTTCATTCCCATAACCAGTCACACACTAGTTAGGCATTTAGGATTATTGTACAAATCCTCTTTTCGGTAATGAACACAAAACCTTTCTAGAGTGCAATTAATATTTGGTAAAAAATCTGTAATTTCTTTTTCTAAAAACAAACTTTCTTTTTTGTGCTCATTCATCTGATTTGTTATTAATTTCCCAGATGATAATTCAACATGATTGCCCAGAAGTCAGTTCTATCCTGGGCTGCGTCAGCAAAGCAGTGGCCAGCAGGTGGATAGAGTTGATTCTGCCCCTTTGCTCTGCTCTCATGAGAACCCACCTGGAGTTACTGTGCCTATCTCTAGAGCCCTCAGCACCAAAAGGACAGGGAACTATTGGAGAAGGTTCAGAGAAGGCCACAAATGTGTTTTGAGAGCTGGAGCTCCTTTGCTATGACGACAGGCTGAGAGAGCTGAGGCCATTGGAGAAAAGAAGGCTGTGGGGAGACCTCACAGGGGCCTTCTAGTACCTGAAGGGGCTACAGGAAAGCTGGGGAGGGGCTGTTTGCCAGGAAATGGGAGTGATAGGACAAGGGGCAATGTTTGAAATTAGAGCAGGGCAAGGTTTGGTGAGACATTAGGAAGATCTTCCTTGTGAGGGTGATGAGGTACTCGAAGAAATTACCCAGAGAGGTCGTGGAGGCCCCATCTCTGGAGACACCCAAGTCCAGGCTTGCTGAAGGCTCTGAGCAACCTGATCAGGACATCCCTGCTCCCTACAGGGGATTGGACTAGATGGCCTTTGAAGGATCCTTCCAACCCTATGATTCTGTGATACTGAAACTCCACTCTGTCTGTGCTGCCCCTTTATTCCAGCTTCAGTCATTTGTGTCAACAGGAGCCTGGGATGAACAGATGTCACATCTCCCACATGCTTCCCCCTGAAGAGTACCTACAAGATTCCTGCCAGCACCCCAATCTGCTGCTCACTGTTATAAAATACAGTTTGGAGGGGAGAAAACACAAGTGCAACACAGGAAGAGGGAGAAAAAAGTGTGGGAGGGTACTTTAATATCCTCAGACTTCAAGGAAGAGCAATAGATGGGAAGTAGAAGGGAAGTAGAAGAGAAGTAGACCTTCCAAAGACAGCCAAATTAGAGGAGAGAAATGAAAAGCCTGATAAGATTAGAAACATGAAAATAGGTAAGTAGAAAATAGCTGCAAGAGAAGCACAGAGTAAAAAATACAACACATGAAGGCACAGAATTACATGAGCCTGGCACAAGGAGGAAAAAAGAAAGAAGAGACTTGCAAAAAAGTTTTTTGCTGTCTCCTCACAAACCAAAATAAACAAACAAACTGCTAGATTCACAATGCGACCAAATTCCACAAAAAGCGACTGCCAGCTCCTCCACACAAAGAGTTCAGCTGAGCAGAGAGATTAATTTTGGCATAACAAAGTGTTCTGTGGCACTTCTCTTGCACTTAAAATCCCTAATAACAATAAATTCTGACAGTGAAACAGAGAAAGTCCCAGTGATCTCTTGAAGATGGTTCAGTACAAGACGGGTTCATATCTGGCGCTCTATATAAGAAAATGTCAGGATCTTTTAGTGTTCTTTCAATAATAATAAAAAATAATAAATTCTTTAAATAAAAAACTTCAGGGCCTCAGTTCCAATCTACCAGCTTTTGACCGAAAAGTTGTTCCTGTTCTTCACTTCCCACTTGACTGAAGGGATGTAGCAGTTTGTCCCTGTGCCAGCAGGGCTTTCTCAAGGTGAGGCCCAGCCTGCTCAGCACCCAGTGTGTCCCATCTGGCAGGGACAGGCATCTCTTTCTACATCTCCTCCTCAGTCGCATCACAGCAGCATTTCAAGCTAAATACAGGCTCATCCACCAGCATGGCAGCAGCTAATTAAGTTCACAGCACTCACTAATGTTTTTGTAGACCTGTTATTACCTTGTAGATGTTGTCTTCACCAAAGTCGGTGAGTAACTGAAGTGTAAGCAGATCCCTGAAGCCTTCAATACAACCACTGTCAGACAGCCCCACCCAGGGCACCCTAAGCAGAGAAGAGATGCTGGCCTGCTTTACCTCTGCAGTAAAAGCACCAGAACTGCTGTCATGGAAGTGGACTGATTATCTGACAACCTTCTATCTCTCCTATCACCTACACAATTCTGTAATCCTTGCAGTGTTGAAATGCTTTTTCCTGTCCGAAGCACCAAACTGGCTACTATAATGCATGTAATTAGTCTGTCACAATCCAGGTTTAACTGAAATAAAGAGTTCTGCTTAGAGCAGGCACAGATATTGAACTTAGTGTTACCTGATGGGTCAGTCAGTGTCAGTGTGGGAGGTGTCCCTGCCTATGGCAGGGGGGTTGGAACTTGATGATCTTTAAGGTCCCTTCCAACCCAAACTATTCTATGATTCTATGATAATGTATTCACCAGTCAAATGTCCCATGAGATGTACCTGCAACCTGCTCAGCGCAGACTGAGAGACGTGAACTGCTCATAACCCCATGGCTTCCCAGAATAGCACTCTATCAGCAATATCTGCAACTGAAGCAGAGCCTAATTGAAGCAAACACTTAAGCGTGCAAATCTCACTGAAATCTTAAGAGGAAGAATGCAGAAGGATGCCAGCAAGACAGAAGAAATCTTTCAAAATCTTTCAACTCAACTGGGGAAAAATTGTGAACTGTTTCAAAATATTTTTTCTCCAGCCTGATCCATAACATGAGATTTTTGCCTAGTACTGAAAGCACTGTCGTTGTCATCATATCTTCTAGTTACCTCCAGCCTCTGCAATTGCTTTGCTTACCTACACGTGTTACCAGAAAAATTATATCCAATCTCATAAGACTAACTTAAGAATTCAGGTTTTAATTATGTTTTCTAAAGGAAAACAGAGATAATAAAATATCTGTATTCTTATTTTGAATAATATAATACTGAGTATTTAATTATGCTGGTCTTTTTCATTTTCCTATTATAAAACTTCCATAAATGCTGCACAGTGGGTTCTGCACACCATTAGACATGAGTAAAATTATAAGATGGATCAGAAATCCAATGAGGGAAGTATAAACCTTTGCCTCACCTTAACTCAATATTACTGCAAAGGTAAAATTTATGCAGAAACAGAATCATCTTTGTTGGAGGAGAGCTTTCAGGTGATTGAGTTGAACCATCAACCCAACTCTGGTAGGAACCAGCCCTTGAGGGCTCCAACTTGAGGCTATTCCCTTTTGTCCCATGTCCTGTTTCTTGTGAAAAGAGTCCAACCCCCCCCAATGGCTACTCACGACTCTCATGACTACCAGGAATCTTCAAACGACTACTCCACTGCTCTGCACGCACTTGGGAACAAAGAACTCAAATCTTTGTTTATAAAACATGTGCTTTCCCCCTAGTTAAGTATCTTCCTGACATTCTCATTAGCATTTAAGTGAAATCCATCTCACAAGCAAGAACCATTAATTTTTCAATGAGGTAGGTGGTAAGTATTGTCACAGAAGTGAAATAACGGGGACACTGTAATAATCCCAAGTCATTACCACATTTCAGTATGCAAAACTCTCACCACACACCTTCATTTCAATATTTTCTTTGCCATGATTGCCAGCATCCTGAATTTTCAAAGCCTTTGAACTTTCGATGCACATTCGAAGGAACCAGGTATGTCCCAGTATTGGAGAACACAAGCTTTAAGACCAGTTTCCAGAAATGTTTTCAGTATGTTCCTGGCAGCTTTCCCTCCACACCCCAACAACATACCTCAGATCAAACACTCTCTCTTGGCAAAGGCACAAAAAAACCCCTGTGTTTGTGCAAGCAGAGCATGAAGGGACTTCTGCTTTAAAACCTAGGGCAGGTGCTTCAGATTCTAAAACAGGCTTAGGGACTTTGTCACAGGCAAAACAACTCAGAAGAGAGCCATTTCATCAGGAACCATTATGTCACACTAAAAATTCAAGATTATCTTTTGTGAGGTATACTGTAAAGGAAAAAAAAAAGACATGAAAAATAGCAATTATTTTACACATGTAACCTTGCATTTGCTTTTGCCAGCTCTTCCAGTTATTATAGCAAGTATTCCTATAAATCCTAGTAATTCCACTAGTAAGAATGAAAATCAGCAGAAAAAATGTTATATGCAACAAGGGCAGCTGCAAGGAAGAGACAGCTTTATTGGCGTGGTGGAAGCACAGCCATGACACTAATGCCACCAGAAGCATATTACAAGGAAGAATTATTAATTTACTTTTTATTACATTATTATTACATATAGATGATTCGATATTGCTTCAATGTTATTGCTTCACTGCCCAGCTATATTCCATAGTGTATCAAAGCATTAAGAAATGTCACACAGCTTGGAAAATGTGATGTTTTAAAACAATAGGTTCAGCAATATGCAACATGTGTTCTGGGAAGATGTAAATGTTCTATCAATTTTTTATTTCCCATAGTAGTTTACTGCAACATAAAAGTACAACAGAGTAAGCTGTAAGAGGCATATGTAAAAATCTGGTGGGTTTTGGAGGGATTTTCACAGGAAGTATGTGTGAAAAATTAAACATCTTCAGGGCAATAAAAAGTATTAGAGTAAAACTTTATTTCTTTATGAAAAATACTGCCAACTGGACTAGATGGCCTTTGAAGATCCTTTCCACCTCCATGGTTCTTTACTTTCTGAGATATTAGAAGAAAAAGTTAGGAAGCTTTGGCTATTTGTAACAAGTGGATTTCTTCAAAGGTTTGTTAGCTCATGGGTGACTAAATGTATCTACTACAGGAATAGCAACTGCACCACTGACAATCATCACTTACAGCACCATATTTTAACTTGTTGCTACTAATGATTAGTTCTCTGTCAGCTAAAAGGATCGCTACATTCTTGCTCCACCACTATAAAGCATGACATGAAAAGTGAATTGAGTAAAGGGTGGTGAGGCACTGGAACAGGTTGCTCAGGAGGCCCCAACTACGGAGATGTTTAAGGTCAGGCTTGAGGAGGCTCTAAGCAACCTGATGTAGTGCAGGATGTCCCTGCTCACTGCAGGGGCTTGGACTACATGGCTTCTGAAGGTCCTTTCCAACCCTTTGATTCTATGATTCCACACTTGAGGAAGTAAGGTAGCAATGGATGGGCTTTCTGTTAGTCTCTTCACTTATTTCATTATTTGATTCTATGATTCTGACTTCTACACTCAAACTGGCAAATACTAATGATTCTCTGGTGTTTGGCATTACTCCAGGTGTGATGAAGGGACTAACTCCTACCCCATAACTACAAGATTATGAAAAGAGCTTTCAAATGAGGAAACAAATAGCATCAGATTTCCTTGCTAAGGCAAAGCCTCAAAAATCTCACCAGCATGAGGAAAACACTGGCTACAAGACTGTTTAAATTACATTCAAAACCACAAGCATGAGAAATATTCCCAGCTTTCTTTTCCCAAAGAAACTGTGAATAAACATAGTTTCCTCTCCTGCAAGGACAGGCTGAGAGAACTGGGGATGCTCAGGCTGGAGAAGAGAAGGCTCCAGGGAGACCTTCAAGTGGCCTCCCAGTACCTGAAGGGGACACAGGAAAGCTGGGGAGGAGCTGTTTGCCAGAGCATGGAGTGACAGGATGAGGAACAATGGTTTTAAATAGAGCAAAGCGGGATTAGATGAGACATTAGAAAGAAGTTCTTCCCCATGATGGCGGTGAGACACTGTCCCAGGCTGCCCAGAGAGGTGGTAGAGGCCCCATCCCTGGAGACACTCAAGACCAGACTTGCTGAGGCTCTTAGCAACCAGATATAGTGCAGGATGTCCCTGCTTACTGCAGGGGCTTGGGAGAGATAGCCTTTGAAGGGCACTTCCAACTCAATGGTTCTATTGTTCCTCGCTGGAGAACCTATGGTAAAAGTGGATGGGCTTTCCATTAGTTTCCTCACTTTGTTCAGTATTTGAGCAACAAATACTTTTTCTCTCTCTATTCATGTTGCCTACACTTGCACTTTGAGAAAATTATTTAAATATCTTAAACTTACCTTTCATCCCTTTCACTACTGCATAAGTGCTCCACTGAGTAACTCTGCAGTTTGCTCCTCAGTACTCATGAAAAGGAACCAAACAAAAAAAAGTCACAAACGCGTTTTGCACCAGAAAATCTCTTTGGTCCATCACTTACCACCCAGGGTTTGTCACAGAAGTTATAGACAGATTCCAGGGAGTTGACACTAGGGATGCCTGCGTACTGCATCCCAATGATCAAGTTACGGAAATCTTCATTTTCTGCCATGCTGAAGGAATGTTGTCGAACAAGGACAAAATCAGGACGGAATGACCTAGCAAGAAAAAGATACATTGCTAAAAGTCAACAACTGAATCATCCTTCCAGCAAATGAAAAGAATCCTAAAAAGAAAAAATGCTTATCTGATGGATAGAGAAGGATTTGAAAAAAACAATCAATATAAAGGTAAATGCTACAAAGACAGCAAGAATTACTATGGCTTTATGAAAACCACTGTTCAGGAAACAGCAACATGCAGACAACAATGTGGGTCCATGAAGCAGACAGACATTCCAGGTTCTTTTCCTACTGAAGATAAATCAGACACACATATAAACTCCAAGTATGCGTATCAGCTGCTGAGAAGTGAGAATCAAACTGAGCAGGCAAATGCATCTGCCAGAAACTTAAATTTCTTCAGAATAATCCTTTTTCACAACTACTGTCAGACCATTGTAAAGACAGTAAGAGAGAAGCAACCTCACTGTTTTTAAAATTAATCATATCATAATCAGAGAAAATTACAATTCAAACTTTGATCAAGATATTAATCAAAAGGAATTACCAAACTTACAAATGTACTTTTTTCCCCTCTCTTTCTTTCTTGCATAATAATAATATAATCAATAATCACCTAGCTTGGAAGGGACCATTAAGATCATCATTTCAACCATCAACTCAACTCTCGCATGCCTGTTGTCTGCAACAGAGATTTGAACCTTTGACCTTCATGTTAGGAAGCTGATGCTCTCCCAGCTCAGCTACACAATCAGGATTTCCCCTGTTGCAGCCTTGGTGGCTTCTTGTCCAGTCACCATTCATCCTTTGAGAACAATTCAACATCATCTTAACAGAGTCACCAGCACAGAGGCAATTTATACCTAGACTTGAAGTATTGAAAGAATCTCGTATGTATTAAAATTTTTACAGGCAGACAAATTACTGACTAGCTTCAAGCTATCAAACTCCTGAAAGCATAAATTAAGTTAATGTAGTAAATTATCATCATTGTTTACATGCCTTGTGTACATAAACATGAATATTACAAGAAGTCTCATTCTATTGAAACCAAACCAGCTAAAATTAATGTTAAAATTGCTTTAAGCACTGTTAAGATGCCAGGCTGAATGCAGCAGTCAAAGTGCACTGGAGTCTTTACCTGGCTTTCAAATGCAACACAGGAGGTGGCAAAAGCAACACTAGTAAGATTTGCTGTCAAGAGTCATTAAATTACTCTTCAGGACAGTGACCAAACTTGTAGAGAAAAACCTGTCTGTAACAAGTTTCAAAAACAGTAATTGCAACAGAATTCTGATAACTTTGTGATCCCAGAAAAATGGTGGTATTTGAAATAAGGAAATTCAATTCCCTGGCACAGAAAGAGAACAATCCTTAATACTGATGGTGCCTTAATCAAACCCCAAGGTCACTCAGAGAGAGAAAGAGACCCCCTTTACCCCTGAAAATAGTGCTGGGGGATTACACATCATCTCAAAGACAACACCATGCTTTTAACTAGAATTAAGAATAGAAAGTATCCTTTAAAATATCAATTTTGTTAAACAATTGGGAAATTGAGGGAATTTACTTTAAAAAAAAAAAAAGACTTTTTTACTTTGCAAACATCCTCAAAGGGACAAGATACATTTACATAATTGTTCTAGTTCTCCAATTGCTGCTAGACAGAGTGACTGTATACAAAAGAAGGTCATGAGGAAATTATAATCACAGCTCAAGCATTTGTAAGATCCAAAACCTCAGCATTATGTAACAGTAGATACCATTTTTTTTGGTTTGATTTTTATACACAAAAATGAAACAAGCAGGTGCCCAATCCACAGTTTTTTCCTCCTAATCGAAGGCATCAAAATATAGTCACTGAAATTTCTATAAAATTGGTACTATTGTAAAACCCTTTGTCATCTCTTCATTCTCTGCTTCTTAACACAAGCAGTTTAACAGAGTTTTCTCATAAATTGCAAATACACATCCTTGTAGATGATATTTTAAGGAGGTTCTCAACTCACATTAAACATTGACATGTTTTGATGCTAACTTGGCCTCCATATTTTTATTCTGTTTGGAAAATTCTCTACAGAAAAGCCACTAAGGAGCAGAGATCAAGATTTCCTGGCTTCGAAACTTCTGTCTTTGGGGAGAAAAAAACCCTCACTATAATAACAAAAACCTAAAATAAATAAATACAATTTCTTACTCTTCTAAGGAAATAATCCTGTGGATTTGGCATAAGCAGTTGTTGTATTAAGCAACAGTATTTTTAGAACACACAAGAGATTAAGCAGTTGTGAGTCTTCTGAATGCAGAAGGTGTACTTATCATCAAAAATTTTTTTTATGTGAATGCTTAGAAATTTTCAAATTATTATTTGGACAGATGTTGTGCAAAAGCATGAGGACACAAGATGTGATCTTTGCTCCTTGAACTCTTACTCTTCTCTAAGGATAAACACAAGCAAGAAACTACCAGGCCAGACCTACCTTGAACTCTAGCAGCTTGATCTACCTTTCTGAAAGCAACTGTTCAGCCAAACAACAGTGATGTTTAACTCATACTAAACTGCACTGGCCAAAGTAACTCTCATATATTGGACACAATATAGGAGTGCCTGAAGTAATTTTGCTAGTAATTTCTTAAGCTGCTATTTTGCCCAGACATACCCGTTTTTACAAAAGGCTGTTGATGTCCTCATTGGGGAAAAAAACAAAGGTAAAATTACCCTGACTTCAATTGGAATAATCCTTTTTGGATAAAACAGCATATTGGGAAATACCAAGCTTTAAAATGGAAACCTTTCCAACAGACAGTGATATTCCAGGAACTATCTTGAGAGAAGTGATCTGACTTGGCCTGTTTCAATAGAAAAGATCTGACATTGGAAAGAAATCCTGCTCATCTGGAAAGGTCTGGCTTCCTCAAATTCACCAAAGCTGCCTTATTTATGAACCAAAGACAAGACCCAAATCAGTAACTCCAACACTCAATCACGTACTCTGTGTAATGAAAATGTCAAGTGACTTCTATCCTGTCACCAACAGGATGACTGCACTGAGCAGAAAGTTTATTCCCTACTTTTCAGGCCAGAAACTGGGATGTGTTGCATAAAATTTCCTACTGCACATACACAGTGACGATTGTGTTGATGAAGAAAATTATTCCATTGCCTCTCCAAGCGTACATCATGCCATTCACAGCTATTGATGCTTTGCTTTTCTTACCTGACAACTTTAGTACCATTTCGAAATACTTGGATATCAACAGCATAATTGCCATCAGCGTGGGCTATCAAGTTGATTTCTGAAAATTCTGCCTATGAAAAGAAGGCTAACATCAGTCAGTCTGCTTCATTTTACATTGATTTTCCTAAACCTCACATTTTAAGTCTCAATATCTGAACTGGTGATAAAATGTATTTGTAAGACAGTAAGTACTAACAGGATATTTATCCAACAGTATTTGCTACATGCTGCATATCACATTTGAATAAATTCTAATTCAAAGAAAGCACAAAGTAAAATAACTATGAAAATGGACTGCAGGGCAGATATCACAGATATTCATAGAGACTCAACAAATGTTTAGTTAGACTTTGATGAAAATAGTACAAAAGCCATGTTAAAATAACTGAGATGAATATATTATTTTCTTAAAACATTTACTTCATATACTTTAGCCTTTCCTATTACCTTTATGTATATTTACTTTTTTTTTTTAAAAGATCTCATGCTAATAAACAACAGACTTACAGAAATCACAATGAAAGAACTTTCTCAAACTACCACTAGAAATGTGGAACTTAAAAGGAATCACTTCCATACTCTGAATCTAGAGTCATTTGAAAGGAAAGGACAGGATGTTTTCCATTTATCCAGTCTTTCATCAGCTGGGGCTCTCAAGGCGCTTTACAATAACATTACACAGCAGAATAATTGAAATGCAGCCAACTGTATTCTAGTGGAGAAATAAAAGCGTCTTTGCTATCCCGGACACTAACACAGAATAGAGAGTGTCAGAATTCTCATTAGTCTCCTCTCGAAAAATGGTATCACTGAAAGTCTTCCCAAGTAAAACCCATCTGGGACTTTCAGCATTTGGTGCCTTGTTCAAGCGCTGGTGACTCTGCCCACTCTTACAAATCACCATCTTATGTCTCTGCTTAATTCTAAGCATGGAAGTCTCTTCATTCACTCCTACACCCCTATCTGCTTTCTTCAATCAATGCTAAAATGTTCTAAACACAAAGGGCACTTCTCAGATTATTATATAAACAGTGAAAATGGTGAAAGACTTATGCAAGTGCTGAAAATGTTAAAGGATCATTTAAACTCCATAATCCAAGATTGGTACCTCACCTCTTCCATTATAAATTATACAGATTCATAATTCAGATTTAGTTTGAAAGCTTAGTACATGATTGAAAATATTGTCATAGGTTGGTGTATAAAAACAAGGCTTTCTGGTATCAGCAAAACTAGGTAGCTGCTAATAACCCTGTATGCAACTGTGACTGTCAACTTTTTATATGAACAGGAGGGTTCAGAAACATTTAATCTCTCACTGATTAAAGGTAGTTCCTTCATAGAACAAGGTGGTTCTCTAAAGGTGGTTCCTTAGAGACCATGCAAAGGCAATTCTAAGCCTACATGTTTTTTGTTAACATTAAAGAGACCATGTGTCTAATGTCAGGTGCATGGTCTGATACAAATGTGAATGGCATTTTGGGACACAAGAGCTTGTCTTCCCCCTCCATCTCTCCCTCATTACTCTTGAAGATCTCTGTCAAAGCTTTCTGTGTATCCAAGCCAAAAACATCAGCAGACACTCAATGGTGAAAAGAATGGAGCAAAGCTGGATGCTGCACTATTTAGGTGAGTTAGATGCATAAAGCTAGTGAAATTTCCCCTCATTGTTTGAAATGCCAATGACGAAAGAATTCAGTCTAAGCACTGAAGTCTGTTATAGTTGCATCTATCCATAGAATTAGATAGTAAAAATACAGTGAAAAGACTTATTAGCTTCTCTAGTTTCAGATACCTAGTTTAAATAAAATGGCCATAATTCTAATGCACCCTGAATCACATCTTTATATTTACTCAATGCTTTTTTAAAAATTCCCACATGCTAACTCTACAATGATGCAGTAATGCAGCATTTCATGGAATGTCTGGGAAATTCAGTCTCTAAGCAACAACTTTTCAATATGATATGCTTTTAATGTTGCACAAATTTTTCTCTAAAAAGAGATAGGATAGAAGGAAATACAACTGAATCATTCAACATTTCACTTCACTTGTGAGGGTATTCTGAAGTACAAAGGATTATCTATCTATAAGTACACAGAATCATAGTGGTTGGAAAAGACCCTCAGATCAAGTCTAACACTGCCAAGTTCACTGCTGAACCTGTCCCTAAGCACCATATCTACACATCTTTTAAATACCTCTAGGGAGGTATGTGATGACACATATATAGGTATTTGTATAAATACAGAAATATAAGAATAACATTAACATTAAGCTACTTAGTTACCTGTTCAACCTTTATGTCATATTCTCCATGGACCTTTTTTCCACGAAAAGCCTTGGCCCTGTTTGAAAAAAGGGAGAGGGGAAAATCAAGGATATGTATTTGTAATCAGCAGCTACATTAAAACTTCCTGTAGTCTTGAAAATACACATATAACACCCATAAACTAATGGAATCTACTTACTATAGATACACAATTCTCTTTCCTTTGACATCTTTGTATCCTTAACATACCATCATGCAGTGTTTTGTAATAAAAAAAAAAATTTTGTTCAACCTTAAAGTGTATACTAAAGCATACCAAAATAGATATTTCACAATTAGTTATTAACAATAACTAGAAGATGCAATCCTGCTCTCATTAAATCAATGACAGAGGAAATTAATTTCAACATGAAATGAACCCAGATTCCCAACAAGTCATGTTAGTCCTTATCTACTTCGTTTATTTAGAAAAACTGGTTTATTTGGAACACTATGCTAGAAAACAACCACCAACTAGAGGAAGGTCTCACTTTCAAAGGTAACACCACGTCTTCCTCAGGAGTGAGTCAACCAATTTCTAACAGCAGAAGGCTTAAAAGTGTAAAGGTGTTACTGGACATCACATAACACAAATTTAGTTGAAACAGAATTATGTTGGCCACATAACACAGTAAATGTTACAATGGAACTGCCTCTAGAAGGCTGAACAATGGAGTAACACTCAGTTTCCGCAAAGCTGAATTAGTAACTTGATCAAATATAGAGATTAAAGTTCCCAGAATGATTACTCGAACCCATACCAGTAAGGAAGCTCTTCAATCCTTTACTAGCACTAAGTCCATTGCATGTATAGGAATATGTTCAAAACATTGGCTAAATACTGCTATTCCTTTAACTTCAGTTGTTCCACTTAAAGGCCATTTAAATGAGGCAAGTTCTAAACAAACTCTGGCACCATTCACATTTCAACAAAAGTCTGGGGCTTTGAAAATAAACAGTCAGTTATGAAGTTAGGCAATCTGAGGATTGAAAACAAACATGACAATGAAACATTTAAAGAGACCCAAATATTTCCCTGAAACTACGCAGCATCTCCATGCAATTCCACAGCACCTTTCCATGCTATGAGATGAAGGAGCTTTCACTGCACACAGGCAAACAAAGCATCATAAACTACGCTTCACCAGCAGCAGAATCAAGAGGAGAATCGTCTGCTGCAGTAACACGCAACAGTTTTATACTTCTTCATTTTGGCAACAAGAGACTATTAAGAGGCTGTTATAAAAAGATATCCTATTAAAACCCCATCTCTTAAAGACTCTGATACTGTTAAATGTGTTTTCTCAGATTTAAAATATGTGCTTTTTTCCTTCTGCATTGTGAAGTCAGAGTTTTGGCACCTGCCCCAACCAGTGTCTCACTCTCACATAGAAGAGTTCCATTTTGTCAAGCTATTACTTCATACAGAAATTGCCTTAAGAGAATCAGACCATCACCATGAAGTAAGTGATAAACCAGAACAAATATATTACTTTGTCGCAGCAGTGCTCCCTGCTGAGCTGGATTTTATTAGATTAATGATAGTCTCCATTACCAGGAGCCTGTAAATTTGAGCAGCAGCACACTGGAACACAAGGAGCAGCTGAGGGGGCTGGGGGTGTTCAGTTGGAGAAAAGGAGGCTGACGATGGACTCTACAGATCTCTACAACTCACTGAAAGGAGTGTGTAGCCGGGGGGAGGGAGGCAGGTTCTTCTCACAAGGAACAGGCCAGGGGACAAGAGGAAATGGCCTCAAGTTGCCCCAGGGCAGGTTTATGATGGAGATCAGCAAAAGATGTTTTTCCTGAAAGGGTTATGAAGCATTGAGGCACCATTTCTGGAGATATTTCAGAGACAGGCAGACAGAGCTTAGAGATAAGGTTTAGGGATGGTTCTTGCCAGAATTGGGTTGATGGTTGGACTTGCTGATCTGAAAGATCCCTTCCAACCAAGGGAACTCTGTGATTTTATTTGCTCTGAAATAGCACAACTTATTTGAACAGGTTCCATAGGTTTCCATCACATCAGTTAAATTTTGCTGTTAATCACTCAGTGAGAACAGCATAATGGCAAGCATGCACATACTGCTCTTAGCAAGTATTCGCTCTGTGATCACACTCCACGGAGATCCTAGCTGAAACTTGATTAATTTCACGATCACATTTTTTTCCCTAAGATGAAAGTGATAACACAATTAATGCCATCCTTCCCCTTAAGACACAGCCTACTCTTTTGAAGGGTAAAATCTAATGTTCATATTAAAAAAAAAAACCTGTTAGGTTTTAGCCTATTATTTAATTTACTGAGGTCACAATACAATTGATTTCTGAAGATTTCCTCAGTGACCAATGATACAACATGGCCATTTATTTTGTTTAATATTGTATTTTTTCCACCAATAAAATATCTCTCCATCTTCACCGTGTACCCTTACTAGAAATCAGTCTCAACTACTCCTATACCAGACTTGCCACTGGCAATATACAGAAAGAGAACAACTAGGAACAAGACCTAGTGCACATTAGTGCCTGATGGAGTCATCCCAGATGGCCCAATATTGGAACTTAATTAGTTCTATCAAGCTACAGGATTTCTTAATTACTTAGCTTTAGTGAGGAACAGGAAAGTACAGTGACCCAAGCAGCTCAGACTTCACAAGACAGCAGAAAACATCAGCAGGAAACACTCCTCTGCTGGTATAGGACTTTCTGACTTCTCTCACTTGATGCAAAGAACTTTGTTATATATGTGTTTAAAAGCCAGAGCTCTTTTCCCTGCAGAGACACTGAATTGTCATACCCTTCTCCAGTCCCTCTACCAGTGATGGCTAAATTCATAAAAAACGGAGAGGAAACACTTTTCAGTGAAAGATTTTTCTATCCAGACAGTAGAGAAGCTGCCCAAAGAGATGAATTTCTAAAAGCATATTAAAGAGAAATCATAAACAGTTTAAAATAAAGAACACAAGCTTATTATGCAGTGATTATTCCATTGTCTTTCTATGCTGTATATTCCTCTCACTAGAAAAGGGACTTTGCTCAGAACAGCTTTATATGTGGCACCTTCAGTGGCTTCTACAATCCCTGATTCAATCCTGATTTTTTTAATATCTTTAATATCAGTCTGTTATTTTTTAATGAGTCATTGGCATGTACCAAAATTTTATCTCCTTTACTCTAATTACTTAAAACAAAGCCATTTAATTTTTTATTCAGCATGGATCTTCCAGCCCAAGAACAACCTTCGATGTTTTAATCAGGAGTCCTTTTATTTGTCACCCTGTTCTTCTGTGCAACCATACACTGGTTTGACTGGAGATCTAATCAAGGAAGTGCCTCCTTCTCCTCAATCACTTATTTGAACTTGAATTCTCCGGGTCCTTTGAACAGCATGCTTTACTGAGAATGTTTGATTTTCTGCCCACACAAGGTGAAACAAGTTCTCTTTCATGACCAAACACCAGTCTGTATTCTGGTCATGTCTCAAAATTCCACACCTCCCATTAGCTAATGTTTACCATTAGCACATTGCTTCATGCCAGATTTAAAGTCACGATGTCATTCCTCCAAGCTTTTTATGTAAATCAGATGATAAATGAAACTATTTTAAAATATTCATTCCCTCACTGCTAAAAGATGTCATACGTGATGCAACACATTATAACCTTTTCCAAATCTGTTAGACTCATTAGAATGACTACCTCACTTTCCCATGGCTAGATTCATAAAAATATTTTGTACTCATGAGATGAACATAAAGTCCTAACTTTTACAAAGTAAAACTTCATCAGCCAAATTATGAAATATCGCTGTTCTAAGCACTGATGAAGGCTTTAATGGTCCTTAGTGTGTAAGACCCAAACTGCACATTCTGCACCAGTCTCCGTGGCTTCCTTACCATTATTTGCTAAAACAAATGTACTAATATTAAAGCGAAGTTAAATTGTAATTTCCAAACTCCCTCCCAACCAACTCACTCTTTCCAACATTCCATTCTGCTAACAACAAAGAAACCATAGCACAAACTTTTCATGAGCAATTCTACTGTTTATAAAGTAAGGCACTCGCTCTGAAGTATCCTGAATAAGCAAGAATGTCATACAATGCAGCCACTGGTGCTCTAAAACTAGAATCTAGAGATACCTGTCGATTTTCTTTGAATAGGGGAAAAAAAAAGTGAGTGAAGTGAGTGTAAAAAACCAAAAAGTCCATATACAAACAGAATGCAATTTCTAACAACTGAAATACCATAAAACCAGCACAGCACACAACAATCTTTGATACTGAATCCACATTACTGCCAAATGTCTGATCAAGAGTTTATGTACCTTTTAATTTTTCTATTTATACCTAATGCTCTAGGACATTTAAATGCCTCTATGCAGGTTGTGTGACTCCTTGAGTTGAAAAATTTGAATAATTTGCACCTGAAGTAATCCTTCATATTGCACAAGGTAATACTTCATATATACCACTATGAACTACCGCACTGTTTGAACTTTTACCTGCCCAGATCCTGCTTTTAATATAGAAAATGGATCTTAAATAACTCTCCAGCTTGTTCACCTCTGTGCTAGTCCTAAAAAAGAGGAAGCAGAAAGTCATGCAGTTCTGGAGAGAAAGTGTGAGAGATGGAGCGCACCTTTTAGCCATGGCTTACAGATAAACCACAATACATCAAACTTTCAGCCTCAGTGTCAAACCATACATCTTCAGCCCCACACAGTGACAAGTCCCAGGGGAAACATGGCGTAACAGGAGAAGAACAGATTGCCACAAGTGCCAGGATATCTTATTAGAAATATACAAACATATATATACGTACACACAGCCACACCCAATCAAACCAGAGGGCTCTGCAGAGGATGGCAATGATGGGACAGGAATTTTTCCTCAGAGGGACACAATATTGTGACAGCATTTTGGCAATAGTTTCATGGTCTTAAAATACTGAACTAAATTTAAATGAGCAAAAGATAAAAATAATTTTCAAGGATATTCCTTTGATCTTTGACTCAGTGATCCTTTCACAGAGATCTGGCATCTCTTCCACTTCTATGACTAGCTTCATGTTACAGGACTACTGGAGGCCCCATTTTAATCATGATCCCAAATAACTGGTTTAAAGCAGTCTTTGATGTTTCAATTTTCTTACCCACACAACCGAAACCTATGCTTTTATGCTTCTACTTAAGCAGGCATATGGTGCCGTTTCTCTCAGCAGATAAATTAGAAGATCTAGTCTTCATTGCTCTACTAAGGTAACTTGGTTTAGCATCTTCATAAATGTAAAAAGCATATGTCTTTTGCTGCCCTCTTCTGTATAAATAAATGTATACCAGATTGGCGCAAACAATTGTTTGCAATCAAATAAATACAGATTCTTGGTCATATCCCTGGCTTTAAGGCAGCTGCAGCCCTGGTTAAAGAAGAGCAGAGAGCGGGCAGCAGCCATACACAGGTGCTGGAGGAGAATAAAGAAAATACATCATTATTATCAAGTTAAGGGTGTGCCTGTGTTGAATGATTGATGCTATGCGTGACATCTAGCATGAACCTAACTCACAAGTAGTCTTAGATCAACTAGAAAAAGCATCTTAACACGAATAGTACAGTCTCTATGGGTTTCACAACAGTCTTTTCTAACTCAAAACAAATTTCCACTATATCAGGAAGCTGAGTGGTACCTCAAGTGCTCCCTAGCCATGAGCATAGCAGGCTGTTGCTGACCCAGGACTGGACTCAAGACCTCCGTCCCTGCCCAGTTGAGCTCTGCTGAGTGTTTTGCACAACTAAAGACTGTTAAATATGAGAGTCTCTGCTGAAAAGATGTAACAGACAGGAAACAATTAAGATGCAAACAAGCATAATCTTCTGACACATATTAAAGTGGAGCAGTAGTTGTAGTAATTTCATACTTCACATTTATGGGATTAATTCCCCCAGTGTCCACAGAGGTGAGCACAGGACCTCTTCTCTTCTGCATAGAATCACAGTTAGAAAGGACTTTCAAAGGTCATCTAGTCCAATCTCCTGAACAGTGGCATCTTGCACTAGATTGGGTTGCTCAGAGCCCCAGCAAGCCTGGCCTTGAATGTCTCCAGGGATGGGGCATCCACCACCTCTCTGGGCAACATCTTCCACTGTCTCACCACCTTCACAGGGAAAAACTTTTTCCTAAAGTCTAAATGGTGAAGGCTGTTCCAAAATCAGAGATTTGAGCAGCTCTTCCCTTCAGGAGCTGCAACATGGAAAAACTGTTCTAAAAGGAGCTGGTGAAATACAGCACCTTTATCAAACGATACCTAAGAGATGAACTGATGCCAGCCCCATGTCACTTTGTGGGCTACATCCACCCACTCGGGTCCCTCATGGGAACTGGGTAACTTATGCTACCAGTCACCTCTCCACTAATGGCAACTTGGGCAATCACAAGTCTGCAGTCCTAGGCACTGATTCACTTGGAGAGGAGTTGATAGAGAAAAAGAAGGGAGTGCTTTTCCCATGAAGATACTGCAATTTGGCAAAGATGGAAATACAGGCATGTGCAAGCGCTCCTTACGTAACATCCAAAATCTGCAGCTAGTTACTGGTAAATATTTTTGCTAGTGAATTTATGACCCTGGGCAAGGATGATCATCCTGGTGAGTAAACAAAACAGGAACAAATAACAGCATTCAGAGAAAGAACATTTTCTCCACTGTTTGACAATAAGGCCCATTGGGACAAAAATTTAGGATGTGTTGAAAACCTTTCAGACCAAGAGAGCCAGGATATCCAGACTGCAAGTTTAATTTGCTGAGAAGTGAATGGCTGCTGTACTTATTCCACTTTGCTACTGCACCAACACAAATTAGTCTGTAGTTTATAAGCAGTCACTTCAAGATAGCTCTCATATCAAACTCCCACATAGTGGCAGAATGCCAGTTTATTATGAACTAGAAAAAAAATGCGAATAAAATGAGAACAAAACAAAATGAGCAAGTAATCCCTGAACTTCCAACAGCACCATCAAAAGAAAATTCATGAGGATTTGAAGACTTGATTCTTTTCTAAGCTAATCAACAAACTGCTTCTGAGTACCTTTGAAGTCAGTATTTTCTATCTTTGGTTCTGTGTATGCCATTTCCAGGGTTATTTCTCATCCCCAGTGGTTTTCATAACTTTACTTTCTGTAACAACATCTATTTTCTCTAGCAATCAGCAACAAACTTCAAAAGCATTGTGTCCAATAAATTCATTTACGTTCCTGTAGCCTCACTTCCTCCATTCTCATGAACTGCTTGCCATATCCCATTGCCCAACAGGCAATTCAAAACCAATTCACACTCCTGAGTTACAGACAGAATATTGGGTAATTTTTTTTTTTTAAGATTTCTTATTACTGGATCTCATTTTTGGATAACACAGTCATAACACACACTACTATATGCAGTAAATAATACCAGATTCATCAAAACGAATGCAAAATGCAAAACCAGTCTTAGTGACATTTACTGACTGTCAGGAGGATGGTTATTTCTTCAAAATGGTTTACGAATTTTGTCCATTCAATCAGGATTGCTTAAGACAAAAATTTTACTTCTCCTTATGTTATTTTGTGCCTTCAACAGCTTCTGAAAACTTGATTAGGACTTCCACTACTTTGATGGAAAAGGGAAGCAAAAGAAACCAAGATTAATTTCTATGGTGTCTGCACTGATTTGTAACAACTCTCTCGAAGGGAATCAGAGCTTCTGCAGAAAGTGTCACCTGCTCTGAATGATGCCGAGCAGTTCACATTTCCATTTCTGTCAAGCGCTGCCATCTACTGGGCACTGAAGAGCCAGAAAATCAAAACTTAAAAGGAAAAAAACCCCAACACTCTAGTTTGTCCATCAGAAAGTTTTGATTCAAAAGTTATAGTAGTTTAATTTTAAACTAAAGTATTAACCATTGTAAATAAAACTGGAGCAACTAAAAGTAATTTGAGTAGTGATTTCAATCTATTGTGCAGTATAAATCTGATTCTACAAAATTTCTGAGGGAGAAGACACAGCTGAAGAATTTTCTCAGTTTTACCTTAGATTAAAATAAACCAAATGAAGTCATGACATCTCAAATGACAATGCAGATTAAAAGATACATGAGATACATCCTGACCATTTGAGAAATAGGGTGTAGGATTAGAGAGGAAGAAAAACTGGTATTTTGTCCTTGAACAAAAGCCTGGTCTAGATGTCAAAAGTTATGAGATAAACTGGGAAATTATCAATACCCATTTATGACAATCTTTTTGTGTCATTCACCTAGAAGAAAGAACAGGACTCGAGGTCACTTTTAGTCTGGTTTATTATTAGGTATCTTCATAAACAATAAATAACTAAATAAAACTATCCAGCATTCATAATCTCTAGGTGCCTAGATCCTTCTTTCCCACCAAAGTGACTTGTGAGTGCATGTACCACACCCTGACAGCAAGTCTTGGGGACAGAAAGACGGGAGAGAGGAAGCTGGCACTGCTGATGGCTGAACCCTCTTCATCTTCCCTTCAAACTACCACTCAATTCTTAACATACTCTCCTTCTTACAGGACAAGGGATTTGCAATTTGTAACAACATATTTTCAATATACATCCTCAGAAAGGCATAAATTGATCTGAGCAACTCTTCCAATGCAGTTTTCCTTGGTGGGCCCAAGAGAAAACAGAAGGTTATTATACCTTCAAACATACACAATTCCCAGTGAGAAAAATACTTTGAAAAAACTTTCAGTCTTGTCATAAATTGGACTGCATTTTCTCTTTTGAGGAATAAAGTAATCGGTAGGGCTTAATATTACTCTTTTTCTCACATACCTTCTAGTATCATGAATGGCACTCACAATGTGCTCCAGCACATCCAGAAATGTAGAGCCCTCTGCTACAGAACCCACCAAAGAGCTGCTCTTTCAACAACTGTCGTAGGCAAAACAAGAGAAACACTGACTAGCAGAGCTATCCTGAGGAAATCTCAAAATGCAGAAAGAAGAGGAATTAATGCATTGCTCTCATCAGCACAAACCAGCAACAGACTGAGACTAGCAATGAGGTCACAGTCTAACTGGGAAGACCATCTCCCAGCCTGAACACTTCCCACCCAAGTAGAACATGAAGGATCTGGGTGTGTAGCTCAGTTGGGAGAGCATCAGACTCCTAATCTGAGGATCACGGGTTTGAGTCCCCATACAAAGTCCCCATCCAGGTACAAGGCTTGTCAGAATTGGGTTGGTGGTTGGACTTGTGTGATACGAGAGCTCCCTTTCAAACTAGGTGATTATGATCTTATTATAACAAACACAGAGCACTTCATGGTAAATGAAGAGAAGGATTCATGAAGGAGCAGAAAGAGCAACCATGAAGCCTTCTGAAACACTGCTTTTTCTGAAACATCGTACTCAAGAGGTAGAGTGCAAGTCTTAAAACTCTTTATCCTATCCACACTTGTGAGCATCATCGTATTTTGAGCATCTTTGCTGGATGTGACAGCTTTGAAAAAAACAAGCTTTACTCAAATCCACAATATCATGGTATTTTTAATTCTCAGTTCTAACATGAGATGGTGTCAAATGCATCACTTGATTTAGATTTTACTGAGTCTTTTTGAAATTATTATTATTTATTAATCCTCCAGTAAAAGATTCTACAACCTTTTGTCTCATCCTTGGATTTACACTGGCAATTCTTTTCCCTTCTTCCCACACAGTCGCCCACACATATTTAAGACTTGAGAGCTTGAACACTTCTCAATCACAATGTTTTTACAAAGTTTACATTTCATTATCACACATATCTATCTTGTCTCTCTGTAGGCAGGCTATAGTTCTCAATTTTCTGCAAGAGGATCTCAAAATTTTTTACCCTACTTGCCTAGCATGGAGTAGCCCTGGCAACCAAGTTTAAGAAGATTACAAGGACTAGTGGTTCCTTAAGGTAAAATTTCTCACTCTAATCCCACAATACACTCCTTACTTAGTAGAGGCAGAAAACCCATTACTCTGAACAGATGGGAGGTAGTCTGTGGGAAGACAAAATCTGTTAGAACAAGAATTCAGAATAATTATAAATAAAACTAAAAAATAATTTAAAAATCTGACTCATAGGCCTGACAAAATCACAAGACTGGTTTAAGAGTTCCATAAATTTTAAGAGAAACTTGTATTTTAAGGAAAATAGGACTATTATTAGCATTATTATTTTATTTGTTAAATTATTTAGATGAAGGAAATACAAGCTTATTTATCTGAAAGGTGAGCTGAAAGTTGCAGCCCAAGATGGTCACAGGAAAATCCTGAGTGCTCACAACATTAGGGCTGTCTGGGAACTGAGCTGCTTTCCCTGAATGTGTGGAAAAGCAACTGTCAGCCAGACTCAGCTGTGACTTGATCAGCTGCTGTGCCACAAGGACCATTCACGTCTACTAAACCTCAGTGCAATCTCATTTGAAAACAGTAAGGACACAAATAAGGCCCAAAGAACACCTTGTCACATTCACAACAGCTTCTTTAGTACAAGAATATTTGTTTCCATCTACAAACTTTTTGAAACATGCCATTTTGATAGGCAGAAAGTTATCTGATTAATTAGAAACTAATTGCCATGGCTTGAAAAAGAAGATAAGGACATGAAATTCACAAATTCAGCAAAAAATATAAAAATCTATCACTATTCTTCTTCTAATTGGTCTTTCTTTTTTCCCAGGGCAGTGCTATATGATCCTTTAGAATGATCTTCTGACACAAATACAAGAGAGTTGAGTCTCCTAATAACAAGATCAGCTACTTCATCCAAAAGTTGTACCCTTGTTCTTGGCCTTTCAGCCTCTAGTGAAGTTACAGACAGACTGAATCAGGATTTTCTATATGCTGTCTGATGTCCTGTTCATCACTTTAAAGAATGCCCACCCTTTCCCTACATCACACTTTGTAACAGCATGTTGGTGTAGGCACTACCAGCCACCTCTCTAATTTTCCTTCCTTTCCTCTCTCAGAATCTATTTATTATCTTCCTGTTGCTTTGTTTCCTTGTTTTGGGGGTTTATTGCTTTCCCATTCTTCTCATGTGGTCAAAGTACTTTATATTGAGTAAAAAACTGCTTATAGTTTCATAGTAAGTTTTGTGTGAATTCAATGTTCCTTGCAGTAAATCTGTTTCATGTTAAATTAGCAATTTTGATAACAGTTGTCTCACCTAGTATCAAAATGGTGGGTGAACATCTGTGTAAGCCTATATATATATACGCTATAGACATTTACATGCATACACACATGTGCCTAGAGGTCTGTATAAACACAGCCAGCACATTCCCTTTACTGACTCTGTGTTTTCTTTAAAAGAGCAAATATTCAATCAGAGTCAAGAGTCACTAATTATTTGCAAAGCATCTCCGAGATGACAGAAGATAAATTTAACACAGCGAAAGGTTGGTTAACAACCATTCCACCAGCCACTGCTTGGCCTTCTAATAAATGCATTGCAAAACCATGCTCAATATCTAGAGTTTTTTTATTTCTTTAAACCCACCATGTCAATGATTTATATGCCTGCTTTTTTTCTGGGGCTTAATTTTTGTAACAAAATTCATCCCAGAATGAAAGTGTGTTGAACTATCCAATCACTAACTAAACCAAGAAGTTTGAAAGGAAGGGAATACTCCTCAAATCAGCTCACTGATGACCTTACATCAACCTTTCCTCCAAGAGAGAGGATGAAGGAGGGTGACAGTGCTGGAAAAGTGGAATTGTATGAGGAGGAAAAAGAAAGAGAAAAAGGATCAGTCTAGAGAGACAGAACAGGTATATACTTGAAGTTAGATCATGTTAGATCATCACCAGAACCTGAAGGGCCTACAGGAAACCTGTGGAGGGGTTGTTTGCCAAGGCATGGAGTGACAGGATGAGGGGCAATGGTTTGAAGCTAGAGCAGATCAGGGTTAGATGATACATTGGGAAGAAGTTCTTCCCCATGAGGGTGGTGAGACACTGACCCAGGTTACCCAGAGAGGTGGTGGATGCCCCATCCCCGGAAACACTCAAGGCCAGGCTTGCTGAGGCTCTGAGCAACCTGATCCAGTGCAGGATGTCCCTGCTCACTGCAGTAGTTGGACTAGACTAGATCGCCTTTGAAGGGCCCTTCCAACTTTATGGTTCTATGATTCCATTACATAACATATGCCTTTTTTTCAAATAAAAGAAAAAGAAATCAAGGAAAAATTATTTCATTAGCTTGCAGTATAAAAGATCAATACGCAAATGGGCATTTATTAAGTGTAGCCTTTCAATAAGAATTTATTTATTTTAACCGTACCTCAGAAAACCATTTATTGGACTAAAATTTATGCTGAGCCACTAAAGTCCAATGCTCCGCATGGGGTCAGACTCACCAACCCTTAAGCTCTTTCTCACCTGAATTAAACAGGTTCTCAATGCCTGATTAGTGATTCCAATGTTGTTGCAGGAGACTAAAATGAGACTACAGAAAAGAAAAGCTACATAGATTTCACTGGAATAAGGGCAGAACAATAACACTGAATGTTTTAAATGCCATACAGTAAGAAGGCTAAAGACTAACTCAGAATTATTGGCATCATTAGTATCATCTACAGTTTGGCATTACAAAAACCCAAATGATGTAATCAAGACCCCTCTAAAAACCTGCCATTTTTCAGCTGAATGCAGATATGGAAAATGGTTGTCCTACTCTTCACTTGCACCAAGGTGAAGATCTGATAGGACACACGATAAAATTTTCAAATAAACTATAAAGAAAAAGGGAGGAGAAATAGCATTAAGAAACACATACAAAACATAGATCTTGCTCTCCATTCAAAAAACTTCCAAGCAAGTCAGTCCTAAGGCCAGATGAAAGAAATTAATTCCATAGCCTATCTTAATGTGACAGTGCTAATCTTTTCTTATTTCATTTTAAGCATTTTATCATACTAAAAACTAGAATCATTGCAAAACACACAGGTCAATTAATACAACATATAAAACATCTAAAATCACTGTTTTATAGGCAAAGGGCAACAAGAGGATGATGCCCATAAGAAAAATGATAGGATAATTCTCTAACATATAGTTCTATGTAAAGCAACTAATTCCCCTCTATATATATTTCTCGCAATTACAACAGAATGGCATTGCTTCAAAAAAGATTCCTCACATTAAAAAAAAGAAAATCAGCAAAACAAGGTTTTGATTTTGTAAAATACTACATCAAAATCAATCTACGTCCGTTTCAAGCCATGACTCACAGCAGAAGTCAGCACTGAGTGCTTGAGTCGCTTGTACACCACTCATGCCTTGAAGGACACAGAACTCAACAGGAACTGACTCAGAATTTAATACAAGGAGATCACTGTTACTCTGCTCCAACAAGTATTTGTGTATATACATAGAGAGTACTTTACGGCAGCTCATGAATATTTCCTTTCCGACAAATGTTCATGTCCCAGTGATTTGAACAGAACACATTAATATTACGAATAAAGAGAGAGACAGTTCCCATTACACCTAATGAGTTCAAGCCACAAAACCCTTAAGGAGGGAAGGCAATCATGCCTTTTGAACCAACAGAACAGTCCATTTCAATACTGGTGACCTCAACTCAGAGGAAAATTCTGTATTTCAGCTGAAGGCAAAGAGACAGGTATATCCCCATCTACAAAAAAAAAAAGCATCATAAGCATTCATCATTATTTTATCTTTTAGCTGTGCAATTCTCTCATCTGACCTGCTCAGAGAAATGGATGAACACCTGCTTGTACACAGCAAATTTAATATAGCAGAAAATTTCAACAATTGAAGAAAAATGTCTGCCCAGCAAAAAGAGTTCTTTACCAAAAACATAGCCAATGCAGCTTCAAAAAACATGGAAAATCATCAATACAGTTGATATGTATTCCATAAGAAAAATATGCTTTACTGCTCAAGATGTTTTGGACAGAAAGATAAATCAAAATCTGGTACCAGAATGGATACAGACAGTTTATGTATGACCCATAATTGCTCTCAACAGACTTTCCAGTTACTGACTTGGGCTTTGAAATCTCAACAGAATATTTTATTACTAATTCCATCAAAGAATAACAGAATCATAGAGTTGGAAGGGACCTTCAAAGGTCATCTTGTCCAACCCCCTGCAGCATGCAGGGCCATCCTGCACTAGATCAGGTTGCTCAGAGCCTCAGCAAGCCTGGCCTTGAGTGTCTCCAGGGATGGGGCCTCCACCACCTCCCTGAGTAACCTGGGCCAGTGTCTCACCACCCTCATGGGGAAGAACTTCTTCCCAATGTATCATCTAACCCTGATCTGCTCTAGCTTCAAACTATTGCCCCTCGTCCTGTCACTACATGCCCTGGCAAACAGCCCCTCCCCAGCTTTCCTGTAGCCCCTTCAGGTACGGGAAGGTTGCTGTGAGATCTCCCTGGAGCCTTCTCTTCTCCAGCCTGAACATCCCCAGCTCTCTAAGCCCATCTCTAGATGCAAATCTAATTCACAGTTGATGAGAATGGGAAATAGTACTGCTAATAGAAATAGAATTTAAAATATCTGGCTTCATGTGCCTTCATTCTCATAACTCACATATTTTTTAAGCCTCATATGTTCCAATAATGTAGCAGTTTTTCAGGGACTTTATTAATTCTGAATGTTTGGTATTTGCATCAGTGCTGGTATGCCAGCTTTCTGGTGTATATGAATGATCCAGATAAAAAGAAATAACTGCATTTTTCATTTCTTTATTCTTAGGAAGCTGCTCTTATCATCATAAGAATAGAAGGAATTACCACCAGAAAATAGGCCATACCTCCTTACATGTCTTCCACAAGTAAAATTTGTATTATGTCTTCAAAGACAGTCTTGTTTGAGAGATTCCACAGCTGAAGGCAAATCAGCACATGTCTATTTCCATCCCTCCTCCCCCATTGTTTCCGAAAACGTGCTGATGGCCTTATCTGCCCACATACGGCGTCCAGCCTTTTGCTGTGGAACCGAAAAACCCTGTCCCAAACAGCATGCATCCATTTATACATTACTTTATCCAAAAAGAGTAGTAGACAGGGAGCTATTTATTCTTTCTCCATCCCATATAACCACAGATGCTATTCTTAACCAGTGCTCTCATTTTATATTTTTCACCTTGTGTGGGACAAGACTGGTTCTTTTCTTAAAGCTCACTGCGCAACAAAATACCAGCATCATTTACTCCTTGTAAAATGCAAGCGCATTTCAGATAGCAACCAGCTTTAAAACGGGAATATTAAATGAGTAGTGAGGATTTGTTGATCATCCTTTTGTAATGCAGTGCCACATATCATCTTCTATAATTCAGCATCTTTTTGGCTTAATTTTAAATATAAAAGTATGATTATTTCACCCTCTTTCAGACATCAATAAATCTTTAACATCCTTCAACATTCAAAGAAACCCCTCAAAAATGCTTGACATAAAAACTAGCAGTATCTCTTCTGGTCTGTAAAATTCGCATGGTAGGACATCCACAAAAACATAAAAGCTTGCAAAAATCTACTCAGTTACGAGGATTTCCTTGTTTTTAGATACACCTTTTTCCATGTGATGCACTGCTCACAGACACAGCTCAATCTGACTGACAGTTCTCATGAAAAACAAGTCCGGGCAGGTGGAACTGTAAGAAAGCCTGCAGAGAAAAAAGGCTCAAAGGAATTAAAAGACACAGAGCAAAGTGTGGGTTGAATGACAAAAGTGCATCACACTGGAAAAGGAGTTAAAAGGGACGCTAATGAAAGGAGCTGAAGACAGTGCCAACTCAATTGGAACATAAACACTGAAGAGATTGCTGGTGACTCTGTAAAACGAGGTGACTCACAGCTCTCTACTCTAGCCACTGGGATGCTTCTCAATCCTTACTTCCTTATATTGTGTCTCCACATTTATACATCACTTTTACTTATACAATGAATATGGTCCGAACTAATTAAGAAGCCTGATAAAAGCCAGGACAGACTCAAAGGCCTACTGCAATGAAACATAGCATTATCGTAAAACCTCTTCACACCAGCACAAAATACTAAAAGGTGTTTTTCACAGTATGTTTGCTGCTGTGTTTGGAATCATTAAATTTATTTCAGCTTAAGGAAGAGTAACTGTTTTTCCTCCCACTGTGAACATAAACAGATCCAAGTAGATGTTACACCAACTTTCTTTCTAAGTTTAGCTTTCTTTATAAAGCTAAATTGTCACACATGGAATTACAAGGAGAAAACTTCTACCCTTCAGAAAACTAATTTATTTTAAGCTTAATCAACTTTCTAAAGTGAGTAATTGCTTCACATATAAAATGTTTTATGTGGCTATAAGACAAATATATAGGACTTCTATATATAATAGCCTTCTCAGTCTCGTAATACTATTTTCTGAAAGATGCCAGTTCTGTCGAAAAGAATGTGTAAGTAACAAGCACACAGATACACTACCTGGGAAACAGTACACGATCATATGTTCATATACTGCAGTCCTCCACTTGGAAAGCTCTGAGGCATTTTCAAAGTGATCCTTAATGAAAAAATTACTCGGAATTTATCAAAAAGATGATTTAAAGGTAGAATTCTGAGACATTTGAAATTTTTAACCACAGTAAAATTCTAGCTATACATACATATTTTTATAGAATCATAGAATGTTTTGGGTTGGAAGGGACCGTAAAGATCATC